>OU015495.1:214604723-214752223 GCA_907164885.2 Dolomedes plantarius
TTAATGATAATTCATCCTTTCGTAGATGTAGTGACATATTCTCTTATGTGATAAAGAATTAACCATTTTGGGTAGCGCAAAAGGTGAATAATGCAATCTATATATATATATATAAGGTGCCCGGTATAAAGGGCTTAAGTAAAAAAAAGTTAATTTTAGATATTTGTTAGCATTGATTAAAAAAAAATCTTTTGACTTGTATAAAAGGCTTAAGTCCATCAGTTTTGTATATAAAAGTACATTTCTTTGTACAAAACACTCAAGTCGTATTTATTGATCTGCGATCAGTATAAAAGCCAATTACTTGGTATATTTAAATCCCTGTTTTTGACTTTATACCGGGCACCATGGACATATAAAACAGTTACGAGAGTGATTGGCTGACTGACAGATAACGCACAGACCAAACCGCTGGAATTTTTCCCAAATTCATAACAAATATATCTATTTTCACATCGTAGTTTTAAAAATATCACATCTTTAAAATTACCTTATTTGCCTCTCTTTCAATTTTTGGCATAATACGGGCACTTTTATATCTAATCTATATATATAAAATTGTTCCGTGACTAACTGACTGACTAACTGACAGATAACGCACAGACTAAACCGCTAGACCTAAAGGGCTGACATTTTGCAAGGCGATTCTTCTTATAGTGTAAGGGGTGCACTAAGAAGGATTTTAAAAAATTCTTCTAAGATTTTTTAAAATTAAATTTTTAAGTTTTTTTGTAACCTTTTTTATGTTTTCATTTAAAATAATAATTTGAGGGTTATAAAATTTATATCACGAGAAAGATCATTAAAATTCCTTTAAAACGAAATCTTTTTCGAATCTTTACCTTCATTTTCTGATTTTTGGTGAATTCTTAAAGATTAATATTTAGAATTTAATTTATTAAATGCTGATCACGAGATTTCTTTTCTTTTTGTGTTACTTTAAATTAATTTTGCGTCACGTGCATAAAAACGAAATAAATTGACAAAAAATGTATTAAAGTACAGTAAAAGGTAAAATTTAACCACTAGACTAATTGAGATGGAAGTTTTTTAAGAATTTAATTCAAATTAATTAAGAATTTAATTCTCTAAAAATCAATTTAATTATCTTGTCATTGCAATTATCCTAAAATGTACTCCATAGCGAAGCACGGGTATTCAGCTAGTCAGCAGATATATGTGGTGTATGTGTCTAATTCCCGCTAACATTTCTGCCTGTCCAATCGAGTGACCTGCTCAATTCGATTTTTTTATGTCTTTGACTTTAATTATTTAGTAATTTACAGAACTAATATCGCATGATGAGGATATTCGAATTAATAACACTGATTGATAACTATGCCCTTTTTTAATGATAAACAGAATTTCCTATTATCCTTGAGCAAATAATCGGGAAATTTAGATTATCTGTACATAGCAAAAGTTAAGGTTAGAATTCATTCTGACTCAAAGAATACCTGCAGAGGTTGTAAACAAAGGTACAAAATAAAAGATTGTTCTTAGAAGAAAGTTAGGGGTTTTATCATTATACAGTAAAACCTCGTTTAACTGCGACCATAGGCAATCCGGATAATCGAAAATCTGGATAATCCGGATAATATGGGTAGTAAGCAAAACAAAATCTTTAACTAAGCAGACTTACTATTTATTACGATAAAAAATTATGTTTCGTAACAAAATTACATAGTATTGTTTACAAGTCATTTAAAAATATAGGAATAACTTTTCACATCATTTCTTAACAAAGAATTGGTAAGTCTAGTGAAGCTTTCTTAAAATCAACAAAAATCATTTTATTACCATAATTTATTGTAAATCTATGAAACTGTACATTGAATCAAACTAAAAAACGAATATTTGGCGTACTTGTTGTTACCTTCTTGCTATCATAGTTAAAAATTATCATCTAGTGTGAACATTAAATAAAAATAATGTCTACAAGTCTGATGTTGATTATCCGGAGTTCTGGATAAACGAGGGCCGGATAAACGAGGTTTTACTGTACAAATTATATATATAATAGCCGTTGTCTCTGTATAACACTTCCGGGCTGTACTCATCTTTCAATTGAATCCCTCAGTAAACAAACGGCCGGTTAGGCTTAATTTCAATTTCAGATGTGGATCAGAATTTTTTCTTACCTAAAAACTAATATCTTCTCCATCAAATCACGTTTGTTCGGCCTATTTTTCTATAAAACATTCAGAACTAAAAAAATTGGATGTTTTTAGCTGTATATTTAACAGTTTTTAAAAATCTGTTTACTTTTGCGATGAATTCTGAAAGTAAACGAACTTGAACGTGAATGAATGAAGTAGCTCAAGTATTCATATCGCGTAGTGAGCTGTAAAAAACTGGATGGCAGTCTACTACTCCAATCGCATGAAAAACTAAATAAATAAAAAATAATGAAAGGGTTTGCTTTTACAAGGTGTGGATTAAATGCAATATTGTTAGATAATTCGGGATATATTTTAACTTTCATATACTTTTTCCATTATGACGCCATTATTAGTATTATGACGTCAAAATGACGGGTAGTATTTGAAATAATCAGTCATTTATTTTCGTAGGATAAAATATTTTCTCGTGGCGGCTTTCTGTAAAATAATATGGCTCTCACCCTGATATAGGGTGGTACCCATACTTCTTGTCGATGTGTAATGAATGATACTGCTCAGGTGCCAATAAGCTGCAATTGTCAATTCCAGAATTGTGATTTAAAAAAAAAAAAAAGTCGTCCAGAATCCAACCAACCAATGAAATTTTTGCCTATATATATATATATATATATATATATATATATATATATATATATATATATAACTAGTTGGTATCCATCAAAACATGACCCTGGATAGTAAATAAATGTACTAATGCAGAAATTATACTCAATACTTCATTTCCAAATGTTGATAATCACATTAAGAATAGAAAAATGTAATTTAAAAAATTACTAATGAACCCAATAAAAACAAATAGGGTTACTCAACAGCGCTAAATGAACAATTTCCGTCAGGTTTAATTCTTTATCTCACAAACATAAATAAAAATGACAGAGAGAGAGATTCCAAGGAATAAACTAATTAATGTGTTTATGCGGCCTCGTGCTTAGTGAGTATCTAAAGCCAGGTTTAAACATGTCCCTGAGCATGCGCAGATAGCAATTTTTAAGCGTAAATTATCGCTCATTAATAGAAATTGCGGTTACAAAACATATTATTAAACATATAAACATATATAACATATTTTAAAAAATTTAATATATAGATGTTATTTGATACATCTATATATTAAATTTTTTCGTTTAAGACCAGAATGAAGCAAATTGATGCAGAAGTTTTCTCTCACGGACGGTCCAAAGAATCGGCTTAGCAACTTAAAATATATAGATATATATAATGAAAATGCCATATATAAGGAAAATTAAGGCAATTTCAGGATCATAGATATTATATCGCTAATTAGATATCTTCAATATGCTTATAAAGATTGCTTCATTCAGCACTGAGCAGTTCCGAATATCATTGAATTGAGATTTTGGGATTTCAGCTTTATTTCAGCTGTTGTCGGAAAAAGCTAACACTGAAAGACGGATTTTGTCCATGCTTTGAAATTAGAGTTGGAAACGTATAGCCGAATTCTGAAAATACTTTCACTGTCGACCATTCATTGTGGACATTCCCGGCGAGTACAAAGCGAGATTTTCGCCTGTAGTTATAGTTCCGGTAGGACGACACTATTCCATTCATCGTCCTCTCTTTTTTTTTACGTTTTGACACGTATTAATGGAAGTCTAATTATGCAAGTGTATGTACGCAAGCGGTGAAAGGGAACAAACAGCAGCGGGGGAAAAAAGCGAGGATTAGGCGAAAGCGACAGGGAAGAGAAAGGAAGAGACGTGTTCGCAATGGTAACATGATTTCAAATTAGCTACGCAGCCTGAGTATGGAGGTTACACGTCAGGTGTGTTTGCTAGACGTGTTTTACTCCTCGCTAAATAACCTTCTCGTTAAACACGCATTTAAAAGTCTGGGTTTCAAAATATTTGCTTTATTGCTAGATAAATATTTGCAAATAATGTCCATTCTGTATACATTTAAAAGGCTTTGGGGCAGGCAGGACAAAAGCGAGGTTTGCAGACTGCCCCATACCCTCTTAAGGCTGCTGGGTACTAAGAAAAGAAAATAGTATTTCCCTTTTCCTCTTCTTGCAGACTCTTCTGGTGGGAGGAGTCCAGTCGACAGTTCGAGAATTCCACCCCCCTTAGGATCGACATTTTGAGGGATTGTAATGGCTCTCTCTCTATAGGGGGGTTGAGCGCTGCACCCCAATTTTTTATTTCAAATATATTTTTTGTCAACTATTTACAGGTACATAAATGCCGATAATCCAATAAAATTGGTATTGTCAGATAACCCGAGCTTTTCTGCAAAGCGCTACGGGATTCATTTTATAAATTTCGTCCACCGAAGGAATTTATGAGCGTTTAAAACACGCTATACCAGATTTTTCCCCGAATAATTTAAATTTTAAAATATTAATCGCATTTTTTTTAAAACACGAAAAATGTAGACAAATGTAACATTTCTTTCTCTATGACGGAGTACAATTTTTTAAAAAAATCTTCGAATCCAAGTCGGCAATCCGTGAACACATTTTCTCCATAGGTTAGCATTGAGGTGAGCGAATCCAATGGGGTTAGTACATAGCAGCCTTAAGGTATTTTTTTTTTTTAGACGTGTTTTACTCCTTTCCAAATGTAACCTTCTCGTTAAACACGCATTCATAATTCTAGGTTTGAAAATATTTTCCTTACTGATAAACAAATATATGCGAATAATGTCGAATCTATATACATTTAAGAGGGAATGGGGGCACACAAGACAGTGGGGAATATCGCTTGACCCTTCCCGGTGTAAATTTTTAATACTGTTTATTAACACTCACAAAAATAGCAGAACAGTACACGGTACTGCAACAAATTTTTATGTACTAAAAAATACTGTATTTACGATGTAATAAATATTATGGATAAAGTAAACATTAGACAGAGACAGGAGTAAAAAAAATTAAATTGGACAAGGAAGTATGAGAAAGCTATATAGGTAACAAATTATAAATAAAAATTAATTAAAAAAATACTGTATCTAACTGCATTGTTGTTACAGTAAGTGTTAGCTGATCTACGAATGTTAATTGTTTTCACATTAAATGGTCCCAAAATAGCAGAACAGCAACAAATTTTAATATTTAAAATTACTGTATTTATAAGATAATAAATACTGGAGGTAAAGTAAACAATATTAGATAGAGACGGGAGGAACAAGTTATAAATATAACGAGGAAAGTTATATAGGAAACAAGTTAAAATTGATTTAATTGCTGCGGTAACAATGTAATCATACACGCTCAGTGAGAGCGAGGTAATACAGAATTTTTCTAAAATGTGATGTACAGAATTTAATTTGAAATCAAAATGAATCGATATGTGGGCCGCCCTCATAGTATAGTGGTCAGCGTTCTGGGCTGCGACGCAGTAGGCTTGGGCTCAAATCCCGAATAAGGCTTGGTCGTCCCCTCATATGGAGGACAACACAATCCCCCCCCCCCAAAAAAAAATAAAAAACACATTCCCCAAACTTTGATAATTTCAGTAAGGCTTTTATGCTGCTAACTACTTTTTTAATTACTGATGGTAAACTTCCGAATAAACAAATTCACGAAAGTTAAGAATGTCGAAAGTCGAACCGTATTCCATTTGAGGTCATGGCAATTTCTGGCCGTTCTATAGAAGGCGTTGTTACCACAGTCTTTACCCAATTCTGTTCTTTGACTATCATGAACTCTGGGAAGGAAATCGTGATAATATTGATAACGTTTGTAGCTAACTTTAACTTAACGAGAAAATAAATTATAAGTGGATTTTAACAACTGCGTATTTAATTATTTCCCATCAGTCTACATATGAAACATTTCGCAGTGTCATAGTTTTGTTGCAGGGAAAATTGGATCCAAATTTTCTTAAGTTCTTTGCAAGAGTCTTTTATGTTCTCAACTTAAAAGACTCTTGCAAGACAGATTCTGGCGAAGCTACCTCTTGTATGAAATGACTGTAATTACTGGGGCTTGGGAGATCGGCCTTGTGTTACATATATTCCTGAAGTTAAAATATGCCTTATAAAACTGTTACCTGAGGTCTTAGGTGACTCATCATCGACGATGGCATGAAACGGCAACTGTTCATGTCACAGGAGTGAGCCTTTAAAAGTTGTAGATGAAGCATTTACTAGGCTATCTTATAAGGTTTACCACGTATTTCACGGAAACATAACAAACTTCCCCTTAAAAAACGTCCACACAAAGGATCAATTGTGTCTTATTGTTCTTGTGTTGCGTTGTTGAGTTCGAATAATCTTACATCTTCGTAGAGGGTAACACATATAGATCACATTTGATCTATATGTGAAATTTCTTTAATGACTACTGAAAGTTCTTTTTCAGTAGTCATTGAAGAATGACTCCATCCAATTGAAGAATGACCCCCCCCCCCCCATCCTGAATGAAGGATAACTCCATCAGGGCAATCTCCTCGGTAAAAGATCCCACTGCAGGCAGTTAATGATAGAGACTATTAAGAGGTTATCGAAAATATATTCTCTACACATTAGAGGCCTAAAGAGAATGTCATATACAAAATATGGAGTCACGCAAGGTCTGATAACCTTGACCTATTGTCGAGAAATTTTAGGAATATATTCTAGAGGCTCTTTAATATCCAGCATGTCTCGTCTTGCCTCATAACTTTTATTGGGATCTCTATATAATTAATCAGTACAGCTTCATTATAATGAAAAGTGACACCACGGAAGCTTTAATATTGTACGGTAAGAGAGCTACCGACGCGAAAATATCTGCCGCTTTGTTTACTATCCCAACCTCTAGCAACGAGATAATTGTCTTCTGACACTGACCTTCCACATTTCATCTTTCTCTTCTTGCAGTCACGCTTCGTTTCCCCCTCTCACTGCCCCTATCGCTTCATCATTGTTATTTATTTTATCGGTGCTTCTTTTTGTTTTCTTGTCACCCTTGTCAGTGTTAGAATTGACGCTCAAATAAAAATTTTGGGGCTGATTTCATGGGTCGGAGCAGCCATGTTATTCTGAGCGATGCAAAGAAAATACATCGTAACAAAATTTAAACCTCTTTATTTCAAATATTTCGAGTTTGATTCTTTTGACATTGTAGAAGCGGAATGGTATAATTCCCCACGGTGTGTGGCCAAGAACGAATCTATTGTAAAGGCTGCAGAGGCAGGGGTAAATAGGGGCTCGTAAACCAGGAGGAAATAGAAGAATGGCTGTCGGTGTGGCCAGCGATAGCGATCTAAAGTCTATAAATATTACAAGATGGATGGTCGTTATTTTATGGCCCTCAGTAAAACCTTCAGATGATAAGGGTCAAAGTGGTATTGCAAATGAAAATTATGGTGGGGAGGTACTTCGTGGACTATGGACAGGGGCAGTATAATGAGGAACCAATTGGGGTAGGAACCACTGAGAGATAAACAGCCCACTGTCCGATGAAAAAGAGGGGCGGGCCAGAATGCCCCCTCCCCGTAAACGGACAACAGCCCCTCCAAGTACGAAAGGAATAGGAGAGGGGGGTCCAGATTTATCCCCGACTTTTTTCTTAGAGCTGAGATGATAGAGAGTCTCGACTGCCTCAGAGTCTCGGAGAAGTGCCAGTAACCCGCCGAGATGTTCTTGTATATGACGTGATTTTGTGTCCCTGTCGTTCATGTCATCTTTCATCGCTGTATGCTTCAGCTGTAGTAAGCGCCTCCCCATAGACTCTAAATATCATTACTTTGACCCTATAGAGTCCTCGTATATAAAATGTTAATATGAAAGGGAATATTGTGCTTGTAGCAATTACACTTTAATTGAATTTTGTGATTGGTTAAATAAATGTATGTTAAAGGCCAATGCTCTGTCTTCCTTGCTGGATCCAACACACGCATGCATCCATTGTTTTAAGGTTATTAATTGCTTATAGATATTATATATTCTGACGGAAGTTATGTGTACTTTATTTTTCTTTTTTTTACGAGATCAAGGCATTTATAGCTCTGTTTTAGTGAGATGAGCAGGAGGAGTGCGTAAAATGTAAACTGAGGGAAAGGAATGGGTTGCGTACGACTTGTATTCGCTAGTTTTATTTTTACCTCCTGAATTCCATTGGCACAAAATCTGCTGCAGTAGAACAAAACAATTTCTGATGAAAAATTCGTAATTGCAATTTTGAAATTGGATTGAAACCTGATCTGACTGCTTCTCAATAAGCAGTTAACATTAAATATTTAAATTTTTTATCCATGCATTCCCTCTTTGTGTGTGTGTGTGTGCATGCATCCTCAAAATTAAACCAAATGTAAGGAGATATGTTTTATCCTAATGACAAGGCACTTTTTATAGGAAATGGGGAGATTGTTTTTCGACTGTTGGAATACATCAGTTTATATATAAAGAAATACCACTGTTATTGTCCAAACACTGTTTTGTATCACTGTTATTCACTCCCCAAAATTTACGTGATTAATGGATAAGGATTTAGGCGATGCATAGTATAACGTCCCTTTATCAAGCAACTCGTCGACATTTTAAAATATATTTCAAAGAGTTTTATCGGCAAACTGTGACAAAAGGACAAATTAGTGATAGTGAAAGTGTTTACATCACAATACTTTGTCTTTTAAATCACAATAATAGAATATTGGGAACGTAATGATCGTAACGCTGAAACCCAACCAATAGAATACGGTAAAAAGAAATATATACTTTAGTTAACCTATAAAAGTGACGTAATTTTAGTATTTATAATCTTTTACAGCGTTTATGAATAAGAAAATATTCTTTTGAGATCCACTTTGGCTTTGATTGATTGTGACATAAAGAACTTTAACTCATTTTTATGAGAAAGAATTAATTTTGTTTAACTTATCTTTTTTATTTATCGAACAACAAACAAAACTTTTTCCTCGACGGCAAGATTGCACCCTCAAGCTACACGATACCAGTGCACTATGAAAAGGTATTAACTATCTCTGTAGGAGTTATTATTGGATAATCACTGCAAACTATTTTAAAGCCGGAATGTTTCACCTTCCCTTAGGCTAATTTTTAAATAACGAGCGAATCTCCCAAACTAGTTAAATGCGATTTAAAAGTTAAAGAAAAAAAAGTGCTTTTTTAAACGCCATGATCCTCGGGCGTGATTCGAAAGTGTGTCAAATACTTTCGGGAGAGTTTTGTGATGTATTTTCACAAGACTCGTTCGCTGCGGACCTTGAAAAGAGTGAAGCACTCACTCCATCGTTCTATTTATTTGTGGCATACATTAGGGGTCATTTACACGATTTGTGTGGTGAGGATACTTTCCATGTCAACGTCCTGGGTTCGCGCAATCAGGAACATCCACCTGAGCCGTGTTACGAGGATGTAAATATTATGATTGTCATCTGTGACGAGTCCTTTGGGCAAGGTAATGAGATACTCTCATCAAAATTATCGTTAAATAATTTTCAGAAAAAAAAGAAAAGTTGTTTTATCCTCGTTGGAGTCGTGTCGACGCAATCCCACGCAGATAACATACATAAATTACGCGACACTTTTATGGAGGATAACTTCGCACGAAAGCTAAGCAGTCGTGAAATAATTGTGGCAATCAAACACAAGCTCAGTTCGTTGAGGGTGATATAATTTTGCTGGCGAACATTAGCGATAAAATGTCAAAATAAAATAGCAGAGATTATTATGGGATAGACTTCTATAATTTTCGCAATCAAATATAAACACAGTTCGTTGTGGTTGATATATGACTTTATTGGCGATCGTCAGCTGTGAAGTATTGAAGTAGAACTGCACGTAATATTTTGACGCGATGGACTTCTATAACTGTGGCGAACAAACACAAGCGTAGTTCGTTGCGGACGATATAAATTTATTGGCGAACACGAGTGGTAAAATATAAGTATAGAATAGTAAAATATACGTAGCATCATATGACAGATATTAATTTTTGCATCCAAACGCAAGCACACTTCATTGGTATAAATTTATTGGCAAACTTGAAAGATGAAATATCACGATAGAATAGTACTCGTTAAAGTTATTTGATAGACTTCTATAATTATGACAATCCAACACAAGCACTGTTCAGTGTGGGTGATATAATTTAATTGGGTCACTATTCTATTTTGATATATCAGTGAGGAAATATCAAAGACATCATACAGACTAGCTGGTACCTATTTTTAAAATTCTGTATTTTGCACACGGAGATAGATGTTTAAATAAAGAGAGCGTAGTTTTTAAAATGTTTAAGTTTTCAGTAGTTCATTTTCTACGGGGCATTAAAGTATCGATCAAAATTGTTTTCTTTAAATATTTAATTAAAATAAAATAATTTTGGAAAAGTCAGATTTAAAAAATGTCGATGGGGTCATCTGCCATTAGGAAAATTATTCCCCATAGCCTAACAGGGAGGTAAAAGGTATGTGAGGCTACATCTCCATCAGGAATGATTTAAAATGTTTAGGGAATGTGAAATGACGTAGGCTGCTGGGAATACCCGTTCTCACTTTTTTTCTTATGCTATTAGTTTCTATGTACATTTCTCCTAAGTCTAAATTGATACATGCAAATTTCTGCACAATCTCTCCATGCCGTTTTATAATCGCAATACTTGTTTTCAGATTTAAACGTAGAAGCCACAGTCTTAAGATGACAGTGGACCTTCAAACCGAACTTTTTTTTGTTTTCAATGGATTTACTTGAAATTTGAATATGCGATTAGTACCATACATATGTAAAAGTGGTTGAAATTTAATGATGAAATATTAATAATTTATGAATTATGAATTATATCAAAAATTGGCCTCATTAAAAATGATCCATGCGCATTTCTTTTGCATATAATAGGGTCATTTGTATTTACAGGATACCTTATAGAACTGACAATGAAAGTTATAGCTTATTTCAAGCATTCATTAAAAGTAGAAAGAGAACAAAACAATAATAGCGAAAACCCACTTTTTATGACGCAAAATACCTATAAATCATCTTTTCGAGTACAAAATTTAGAAATTATAAACTACGACGCATAATTATTTTCGATAAGATTTATTTGATATACAGTTAAGTACATAAAACTTAAATTTCAAAGCAATGCAATAATTAGAAATGCGCCCGGAGCAGTTTGAATATTCGTATGGCGTGAAAATTTTTAGTTTGAGAAAAACACATTTAAAGTTATTGCTATTAGTAACCACGTAATATTTAAATTAAATACAAATTCCTATAACTAGGAAAGTAATCGCAGAAACTAAAAATTCTTTTTGCAACACATTCCTACTCGTCCGCAGTTCCACAATTCAATAAAATTTAAAAAAACCGAATTTTTGGACAAATTTCACAATTTTGAAAGTCTACTGTCCCCTTAAGTTAAAACTTCCTGACACAAACCGAAGTATAAGAGCACCGGAAGGAAAATTACTTTTAGTGCGGAAACACTTGTCCGGAATATTTTCTAACTTCGTCGAATGTCTCAAGGTTCTATTCATTCACAAGTGAAGTTTTTGACCTCACACTGAGAGCGTTTTCTTTTGTCTGCTGGTGCATTTTAATTAATCTTTTCATTAAATAGTATTCTGAAGAGTTCGGTCAAAGCTAGAGGCGTGAGTCATTTTTTTTGTCTTATTTGCTAACTCATAAAAGTTTTGACCTATAATTCCACTATTGATGTCAGGAAAAAGGCGACTCTATTTAATTTGAATTAATAGCTAGAAACAATACTCATTTTGCTACAAAGTAGGCTTTTTTTCTATTAAATTTATACTACAATGCAATATTACGGTTTAGTAAATGCATTTGAGGACATGGCAAAATTTATTCAAGAAAAATAATTATTTTATTCACAATACTTTTATTATCAGCACACATTATTACACAACGATATTATCACAATTTTAATTTTAAAGGATGTTTATACCTAGAAAATATAATCTCTCGATGCAATTCGATTATCCGTTTAGCGGATATTCTTAGAAGTAAAAGATCTTGTAAATCTATAAAACATAAAAAATAAATACTTTACTGATCTACAGCTGAAGTTTCAATTCGCATATTAAGGGTGTTGTGTACTAACCCTATTTGATTCGCTCACGTCAATGTTAACCTATGGAAAAAATGTGTCTACTATTTACAGCTACATAAATGGTGATAATACAATAAAAATGGCATTTTCAGGCAGCCGGAACTTTTCTGAATCTTCGACAGGATTCATTTTAGAAATTGCGTCTACCAACGGAATTTATAAGAGTTTAATACACACTACACCATTTTTATTCCCTCGATTAAGTTAAAATTTAAAATTTTATTTGAATTTTTTTAAACGAAAAATTCCCGAGGGTGTTAAATTTTTTTCTCTATTACGAAGTACAATTTAAAAAACTTTCAATCCAAGTCGGTAATCCTTGGACACATTTTCTCCCTCGTTTAACATCAAGGTGAGTGAATCCAATAGGGTTAGTTCACAGAAGCCTTAGTAAGTACAGCTTGCAGTTGTCAGTAAACGAAGTTAAAACACGGTTTAACAGCTTATGAAGGTGTGTTTTGACGCGTTTTAGAACTTTAATTAGCAAACTTTAAAGTCAATGAACTGTAATTCTCAGTCAACAGCGGCTTCATTTTACTCAACTTGCTTTAAGGGGACAGTGGACTTTCAAAATTGTGAAATTTGTCCAAAAATTCGATTTTTTTATTTTATTGAATTGTGAAACTACGGACGAGTAGGAATGTCTTGCAAAAAGAATTTTTAATTTCTGCGATTACTTTCCTAGTTATAGGAATTTGTATTTAATTTAGATATTATGTGGTTACTAATAGCAATAACTTTAAATGCGTTTTTCTCAAAATAAAAATTTTCACGTCATACGAATATTCAAACTGCTCCGGGCGCATTTCTAATGATCGTATTGCTTTGAAATTTAAGTTTTATATACTTAACTGTATATCAAATAAATCTTATTGAAAAGCATTATGATTTCGTAGCTCAGAATTTCTAAATTTTGTATTCGAAAAGGATGATTTATAGGTATTTTGAGTCATAAAAAGGGTGTTTTCACTATTATTACTTTTTTCTCTTTATATTTTTAATGAATGCTTTAAATAAGCCATAAGTTTTATTGTTAGTTCTATAAGGTATTCTGTAAATAAAAATTAACATATTATATACAAAAGAAATGCGCATGGAACATTTTTAATGAGGCCAATTTTTGATATAATTAAAAATACTAATTGATAAATTATTAATATTTCATCATTAATTATTAACCACTTTTACATATGTATGGTACTAATCACATATTGAAATTTCAAGTAAATCCATTCAAAACAAAAAAAGTTAGGTTTGAAGGTTCACTGTCCCCTTAACAATCAACCCACTATCAAATTGTTTCTCCAACGTATAGCTCGCACTTGGCACGAATTTACGACGTAAATTGGGTATTTTTTTTCTAAATTTAACCATCACTTTTTAAAATTTGACTAGCGTTTCTCAAAATTTGCCTCCCAGTTTTTAGAACCAGAGAATGAATCCGACGTTTCCTTTTTCAGGTCTAGCGTGAGCTCTGGTTACAGCAATAAGGATTAACGTCTTCCAAACAATCTTACTGGTCAGTTTCTGTTTCAAAATAACCAGTTATATTTCCATAACTCTATAAAGAACGAGAATTTATACCCATGACTACATACAATGTTAGACATTCAAAAAGTGTGACTAGAACAAAAGTTCATAAATCTCTATATATAAAACAGTTCCGTAACTGACTCACTGACTGACATACAACGCACAGACCAAACCGCTGGACCTAAAGAGCTGAAATTTTGCATGGCGATTCTTCTTATGGTGTAGGGGTGCACTAAGAGAGGTTTTTGAAAAATTCTTCTTAGATTTTTTTAAAATTAAATTTTTAAGCTGTTTTTGTAACTTTTTTTAAGTTTGCATTTAAAATAATAATTTGATTGTTATAAAATTTATATCACGAGAAAGATCCTAAAAATTCCTTGAAAATGAAATCTTCTTCGAACCTTTATCTCGATTTTCTGATTTTTGGTAAATTTTTAAAGATTCATTTTTGGAATTTAATTTATTAAATGCCAATCACGTGATTTCTTTTTCTGGTACTTTACATAAATTTATCGTCGCGTGCATAACAACTAAATAGACAAAAAAATGGTTCTTTTTCTTTCTAATGCTGCAGACGATTGGATATTATCCCAAAAAAATAAATATCCCTTGCGATATTTAAAAAATATATATATATATATATATATATATATATATATATATATATATATATATATATATATATATATATATATATATATAGGGCTAGATTTGAGTCGGAACGCGCCGGCACGGCTTTCCGGTACCTCTCTTTATCAATAATTTAGAATACCCCCCCCCCCCCCGCCACACATACACCCCGGAAGGTTACCGTTCCGGCACCTCTATTCCTAGAAATCTAGCACTGTGTATATATATATATATATATATATATATATACATCAATTGTATACATTGATCGTTGTAATTATTATAAATATATATATATATATATATATTTTTTTTTTTGGCGTTAACTGCATAAATTGACCGTCGTATTAAATTTGAATTTACTCCGTAGCGAAGCGCGGGTTTTCAGCTAGTAGACCAATATAATTTGAAAGTGACAGTAAAAATTGCTAAGAGAGTGATAAATCGATCGGAAACTTGCTGATGTTTAAAAGTGGTTCAAATTATCCAATTAAGACAGTTTTAGTTGTGACGCACGCACATGCGCCTCCGCTGCATGTAATAACGAGCAACACTCGGATGACCAGTTTTTCAAAACCGATCTCGCGGGCATTTGAGAGACGCCCGTTTTCAACAACAAACTTTTCAAAGATTATTGCGTCCCAGACAAGGAAAATTTTAACACACTTTTTGTGTTTCTTTCTCGCCGCTGTTGATGAGTTGCACCAGGCTTAACTCGACAAGGATTTGCACCATATTTTCTATTCTAAGACAAAAAGGAGGGGAAATACCAAACAAATGGAACGGGTTTTCTTCATTTAAATATATATGCTGCATTCATTTCTTTTGTTCGAGACTTGTTTATGGCTTCGCTACGGTTTACACCGCATGGATTCGAAAAAAATGTGGCCCACCATTCATTTATTCTGAATGCACTACTAAAAGTTCGTTGATATCATTCAAAAAAAAAGAAGAAGAAAAGTGTTCAAATTTATGGGTATTGTTTGCACGCTGCTTAGTCTGCTTATCATATTTTTTCCAGAGGAACTAAAACTTTCCGGAGGAACCACGTTTTATAAAAATAGAAAGAAAGATTTCTCCGCATACCACTTTTAAAAGGTTCGAGGACAATTTAATTTCAGCTTTTTGCTTTCATTACTAAAAAAAGTTATTATTAGCGATCGAAGCACATAAGTGATAAGCTGTAGTGGAAAGTTTTTTTTTTTTTTTGCATTCTTGTATTTATCAAACTAAATATTTAACGATATATTCAAATTATATTTTTTGAAATGTTATTCAAAGTGTTGTCATAATACTCAAACTGTACACACATTTACAAAGCAGAAACCAGTGGACGTAAAAAAAAATAATAAATGAAGTAACGGCTGAGATAATACCTGCATGAAACTTGAGACAGCATTAAATTTGGAAATCACAGCATCCATGTGGATATGGAAAAAAAAATCTTGCATAATTTTTTTTGGGGGCTTGTTTATTTTTAACTCCTATAACATTTACTATTTTTGTTGTTGGAGGGTAACTTTCTGATGACTAAAAAGAGATAATTTCGATGCTGAGTAAATCTTTATTTAATACAAGAGTCTTTATCGTCAACTTTTCAAATAACAGCTTCTGAAAATCTGCAACAAAAAACATGGCAACTCGTTTTGGATAAATAGATATAGTACTCCTGAATGTTATAGGTACGATTGTCTCAGGTAGAAAATCACAATTGTGAAGATGATTAAATTGAAACAAAAGTACGCATATCTCTGTATCAGCCGGTATGGGTCCATATATTTTGTCTCCCCCCCCCCTCGTTCTTCTGTCATACTTGTTATTTTTATGTCCCCGTTTGCGCTATCGTTTTGCGAGATCTTATGGAACATTTTAAAGATTTTGTTGCTTATATCGATGAGTTTAAAGGTCTTCTCGTTTATGACTTATCCTTAAGGATACTTAAAGCGGTTTTGATCTATTTCTTTATTCTATTTCTAGTTGTCATTTGTATAGACTACTGTAAATTTGAAGAAGGTATCATTTAAAAATTTGCGATAAATATATTTCTATAACGCAAAGATTTACTGCATATAGAAATCATTTTGAATCTATTTATTTTTCCTTTTCAGATTGTAAAAATATCAATTTCCTCGACCTAGCCCCCGCCAAAAAAAAAAAAAAATGGAAATGACAAAATTAACTCACATAAAAGAACTATTCAACAAGAATGTAGTATTTTACCTGTTCTGTGTTAAGAACAAAAAAAAGATAAAGATACAAGTTTTAATTAAAAATAATTTATCCGACTTATTTAAATGCGTGTAATTTTATCTGTGTATCTTTTCTCGCAAATAATGTGAAATTAGATTTCGCTTTCGGGCTTTGGTCGGATATGTCTAAACGGGTGGTAGGTAAATAACAATACGGGTAATTATAAAGAAAGTTGGTTATCTCCCGCTTCTTCAAACTGTGAAACTGAAGATTCCGATTATGTCTTTAACCTTAACATAGTTTTTAACAAAGATATGATCCATAACAAAAATTCGATGCTATATTTTTTTTTCATTTTATTTATATTATATTTATTTTTCTAATTGTATAACTTTTGAATATTACTCAAACGTCAATTCAATTGTTATTCAATTTTTAAAAAAAATCTATTTCATATTTTAAGGACCCCGCTAGGCAGTCAATGTGCGGAGGAGGGCCCTAACTGAATTCAGTTCGTGACCCCCCCCCCCCCAAAAAAAAAAAAAGAAAAAAAAGTTAAAAGCACGCTACGCCTATTGTCAGCGTACATGTAAACATGTCAACAATTCTAACAATTCTTCTATTATATATATGCAGTTATTTTTTTAGCAGCCCCCCCCCATTTTAAGCACCCCCCCCATCTTCAAGGCTACTGGTATACTGCTTTATAAAACTTTAAAAGTTCAAAACATTTCAGGATTTCATTGAATATTTTCATGGTCGTATCCTTCAATAACTTCGCTTGCCCATAACCAATCTATTGTTAGCGTACATGTAAAACATGCACGTCAACAATTCTAATAATTCTTCTATTATATATTTAAATAGCAGAGTAAAAGCTGTGCAGTAAAAGCTATGTTTGTTAAAAAAAGGTATACGTTAAAACCACTGAAGATGCCTAAAATAATGTATAGACGACAAGCCTTTTAACAATAACATAAAAGTATTTATTCATTTGAAAAACTAGTTAAAATTAGTTAAAAACAACAATGTCAATATCTTCATTCTTCACTAGTAACATTAGTAATGTACACCGGGTTTTTACATTGAATCAATTTCTTAAACAAACAGTCTATTTCCTATACTGTGATGGACTATCAAAAGGGATTTAAATGTCGAAGTAATATAAAATACCTTACTTAATACGACATCTTGTTATCTTATCAGAACAGACTCCGACTTCTTAATAAACGCATTGATGAACAGAGCAGCTTGACACTACCTAATAATACCGATACTCATCTCATATCTTCTATATCATCACCTCTATACACCACCTATATCTTTCCTGAAAGTATCCACGGCTTATATACACGTGTCAAAAGATGATATTCAAATATCGGGTTGTAACTTCTACTAGAGACTTTTATGTTTAATTATATGACGTACGGCAGTCTGCCAAATATGACGTAATCACAAGAAATTTGCGTCAGTGATTCGGCTTAGTTATGAATTGAATCGCTTTAACTTGAACCGGCTTAAAATGGAAATGCAAAGTATGACGTCAATCTTCGGAAAGGCAAGTACTTAATGGACCTTTAAAGTAATTGTTAGTTCACATTGCTAACACCTATGCTCACACCAGTCATTTCACTGTCGCCAACGACTGCCCTGAGTATTTGTCATCAATACATGTCTTTTTGTCATCTGCGCTAATTTACTTATGTGCCATTATTCAGGGAAATGTTCACTAAGAGATGGGAAATGAACTTTTGCAATCCCGTTATTTTCAGGAATGTAGAGTAATATTGCATAGGAATGACTGCGTATATTTCGCATGTTATTTCACGCACTAACAAATCTTTAACAAAAACGAAACACTTCCACAACTGCTTTACTGGATAAGAAAGAAATTTATAACTGTTCTGTCTCTTCATATTTATAACGACCGACTGCCAGAATCTGGATATAATTGCTGCTCCCCCAGTAATATTATATATATTTATAGATAAATATTTGCAAATAATGTCGATTCTGTATACATTCAAAAGGGTTTGGGGCAAGCAGGACAAAAGCGAGATCTGCCCCATACCCTCTTAAGGCTGCTGTGTACTAAGAAAAAAAAATCGTATTTCCTTTTTCCTCTTCTTGCAGACTCTTCCCGTGGGAGGAGTCCAGTCGACAGTTCGAGAATTCCACCCACCTCAGGATTGACATTTTGAGGGATTGTAATGGCTCTCTCTCTATAGGGGGGGTTAAGCGCTGCCCCCCCCAATTTTTTATTTAGAATATATTTTTGTCAACTATTTACAGGTACATAAATGCCGATAATTCAATAAAATTGGTACTGTCAGATAGCCCGAACTTTTCTGCAAAGCGCTACGGGATTCATTTTATAAATTTCGTCCACCGAAGGAATTTATGAGCGTTTAAAATACAGTATACCAGATTTTTCCACAAATAATTTAAATTTTAAATATTAATTGCATTTTTAAAAAAAAACGAAAAATGTAGACAAATGTAAAATTTCTTTCTCTATGACGGAGTACAATTTTAAAAAAAAATCTTTGAATCCGTGGAAAACGACTGTCAAAAATCCGAATTTTTGGCAATCCGTGGACACATTTTCTCCATAGGTTAGCATTGAGGTGAGCGAATCCAATGGGGTCAGCACATAGCAGCCTTAAGGAACTGTGACATGTCTCAATTACTACACGCATTAGTATTTCTATAAGTATGTGATACCCCGTTCCTACCCCTCAACATGTCACCTATCGGCGAACTGTTGATCTGGGCGGTCTCATAAACTCTAGGATAAGAGGCAATAAAGTTCTTGTAATGCGCGGTTCTGACGTTACGCATAAATCCCAGAGTGGTTCGAGGGCTCTCTAGAATTTTGACACTATTCTGACGGTTAGAATCCCATAAACTTTGAACACTTACCAGCACTTGAAACGCCGGAGAAAGCCCTTTGAATTCGCCGACAGTATAAAAGAAGACCCCAATAGTCCACGAGAAGAGATCTGTTTTTGAGTGCTCCTGGTCCGAGAGGCCAGCGCTGTCGGTGAACCCGAAGCCGTCCTCACTATCTCAGTGTATCAATTCTAACTCGCTGTAGATGATTGCTTTAACTGTTGTAGTTGTAGTATGTTTAACGTATCGTAGTAAAGTAACTGAAGCGCAAGGCTTGTCGCATTATTGACTACGGTACAGAACATAATGTGGAGATTACTACAATGTTAGCTTTTCACTAAGAATTTTGTTACTTACTATCCATGTCACTAAATTTGTAATTTTCTCTCAATAAATGCGAAAGTTTTGAATTTATATATTTTTTTGTTAATAAATGCGAAATTTTATATATTGCATTTTTTATTGTGAAATTTCGATATTTTTTATGCGAAATTTACGTATCCGTATTCATAGGTTATCACCGAGCCGAGATAATCCAATAGGGCTGGTTTTCCAATCACTCTCAATTTCAACCGAGTAATGTACGATAAAGAACCTTCAGATTGTCTAAAAAAAGTTTTTCTGCGGAGTTGATTTTTTTTCTTCTTTCATATCTATTCATTCTCTTCATTTCCGGAATTAACATACTAATAACAAAAGCCGAACTTCCCGGCTGAAATGAAAACAAAACGAGGTCACAGCCCACACCTCCGGGGAGAGTGTCTCATATTTTTAAGCCCTCCCTCTCGCGAGAAAGACACCATTTCTCGCGCAAAAAAAGTATTGAGTTGTTCGAGTGGGTTTTCGTGCAGCATTGTTTTATTGCCTCACGCAACGGTAGCCATAAAACAACACCCGTACTTCTTTTCTTATAATGAACAGACATATCATGTGACCGCAATTCAAATTTATTAAGGGAATGAAACTCACAATTCAAGAACTGCCGCCTGTAATATGCATATCCGGAACTTCCATTTCGCTGATACAAACTTCGAAGATGGTTTTTTTTTTTTTACTTTTGTACGTGTGGAAAGAGCTGCTGAAAATTGAACGCGGCTCTGGTGGACAAGGTTTCATGCTTGTCAAACAATGGAATAGTGTGACGCAGTGTCATTGAAAACAGCGCTGCAGACCTAAAGCGTGGGGCAGAGTGGTAAAGGAGACAATGAAGAACTTTTTTTTTTTTCGCTTCGTATTAAACAATTCCTCGAAAACTTCGGAAATCCGAAGAACCTTTTAAAACAAACGACTTGGCAGACCACCCACTTGAAACTATTGGATTCTTACTTGGGTTTTAAGTAATTCTTTTTTTGTCTTCAATTTTGTGTCGACACTTATTTTTATAAAAAGAAACCATCGCATTTGTTTATAATCGTAGTACAGCTATATCATAATACCTATGTGCACATAATTTTTTAAAAATAGTTTTACAAGGGTGTATAACTATTTGATTTTTTTTTATCTAAGGGGATGTGGTTCCGATGCTGTTATTCAATATATCTGTGGCTTGGTACAAGAAGTGCCTAAGTCAGTTTTCTCCAAGATGGCTTTGTTTAATTATGCCTCTTTAAATAAATATTATTTTCAATGTAAGAAGCACCCAAGTCTGTACAATGATTTAGAAAACACAATTTTAAAGCATCGGGCAGATTTAGGTAATTCTTACATTGAAAATAATATTTTTTTAAACAGACATAAGCAAAGTCATCTTTGAGAAAACTGACTTAGGCACTTCTTGTACCAAGCCACAGATATAATGTGTGGGTTCCGAGACGTGTTTCACATTCAGTGGTCTATTTTATATAAATCAAACATGGGAAGAAGCCACTTTCAAAAGTAAGTTGTACATAAAAAAAGTTAAATACATCAAGGCTTCTACGGCGATTCTGTATACATATTTGTGATTAAGAAACAGGGGGACAGTTTTATTTGAAAGCAATTCATAAGGTATCATCCCACTATAGCTTTATAAATTTATCTTGCTCGGTATTTCATTACAATCGGTTCAGTTTTTGCGTACCGGTATATTTTCATTAAATATATGCATATTTGAAGTAATCTGTAATTACTCGGTATGATGTTTTTATTTGATGAATAAATTTTGGCAACTGAATGAGTCCGTATTCCAGCTCCTAAAAGATTCTAGACCAGCAATGACCTAATCACCGGCGCGTCCCCCTCTGTTTCCAGACAGAATACCCTGAGCATATGGAACGCAACTTCGGGCCCTCTGATATACATGGATTTCACTCATTTAAGATGGTATGTTATTTGTACTTACCGACCGAATCAGAAAATCAGCACTGATAAGATTATTAATGTACAGGGGGTGTAACTCAAAATGACTGAAAGTTCACCAACGCGGCAAACCCATACTACTGAAGAATCCAAGAAACGTATTAAGCACAATTTGTGATACAATAAACTTCTATCAGTAGCAGGGCCTTTACTCTCGACGGATACCGTAATTTAAAAAGAAAGTGTATGTTCCTATCCTCCAAATGATTAGATATATTAACTGAAGGAAAGGATAAATAAAACCAATTCTTAATAATACAACAAATATAGGTGGGGTTCAAAATCTAGTTCTCTTAAAGGAAACGGATAAAAGATGTTCACATGCAAATCACTGCTAGTTTCTAGGAAGTGGATTGCATGTAAGGAGAGTAATAAATCAGCTGTCCCTTGTGAATGCTACAACAATAGCTAAATCACGTCTAGAGTTGCTTCGGTAAAATATATTGAATAATATATCTGACTGTGCAGAAGCATATTTATGGATGCGCTCATACTAAGCTAGCAAAAACAAAAACAAAAAAAAAAGCTGAAATCGTGGGTGCGGTAAGGGAAATGGCATTCAATATTGAGATCATCTACCAAAAAGGAAAGTAACTATCCATGAAAATGTAAAAGCAGAGTGAACAAAAGCTGAAGTGAATGCAAGTCACCAGAACTGATTGTCGAATTATATTCTTAATCGGAAATTTATGGGTTTGTTGCGAAATGAAAACCACTTTTTATTGATAACAGGGCGAAAATATCTTACGCAGTAATCGAAGATTACATATTTAATGGGGGGATTGGGGTGCCTTGTGTGGATGACGGATCTGTACCGATTGTCCGGCATCCTCGAGTCCCACAGCAATGGATTGCACCGAACCTGGGAAATTAACCTTCGTCTGCGTATTCAGGTATTGCTACGTAGCGGCTGGTCTTCAGTGTTTTCAATGGTCCATACTCGGAAGAGGGGGGTTAATACGACTTACATATTTAATACTTGACCGGAAAAAAAATCGCTCACATTTTTTATCGCCATTAGAGGAGTTAACGAACAAAAACTTCCATCAAATACAAATAGCCTGGACAACTGGCTTCAGCAATAAATCACGAAGCAACTGTTCGTATGGTATGGGCTGCTACATTATGACAGTCTTAAAGGGACAACTATACTGTATTTGAACATTTTTAAAAATATTCTCTTGCAGTGTTCGGGCAAATATTTCAGGCCATCTGTTCTGCACCGTAAAAGCCATTTCGGTCTTCGTTAGGAGCCCATGTGTCCTCTCAGCGCCAGGGTTAAACTTACATAAAAACATGTTGACTAGCAGGTGAAAAACCTGATCCTCATTTTTAAACTCAGGAATTTTTAAACTCAGGAATTTTTAGACTCAGGAATTTTTAAAGATGTTTAGAATAGAGTTTATGTTTTCATTTGTTTAAGCTGTAATGGGGGGGGGGGGTGGCGCTGTAGTATTGTTACAATGACGTAACTACTAGGATAGAATTGGCTGCTGTTATTAGAATGCTGGAATTAGAATGTGTATACATCTTTGGCTTTACATTAGGATTATTTGTGTGCTTGCATGTACGGTGCGTTGAGCCCTTACTGTAAGTTGTGCTTGTCTTTTCATTTTCTTTCGACTAAATGTTTCCATGGGGAACTCGGGGCCTTGGGATATCTTTTGGTCTTACCTGCATCCTATTCAGAAAGTTCCCCTTGAGGTAACTGATTTGGTTAGGCTCCCTGATGACGAGACCTGTCGGTTACCTCTATGTCTTTTTATGGTTCAGTTCCGGCACTAATACCGAATCTTGCCTCTGGTGCGTGGATGCCCTGAGTGCTTGATTTCTGTTTATTTTTTGTCTGTATTCTTCTTATATTTATCTAACTCTGTTGGATTATTTATTTTTAGTTATATCTGATCCTCTTTATCTTATTCATCCATGAAATTTAAAGGTTAGACGAATGACATCCAAAGACATTGTAAGGCAATGAGTTGCAGTCAGTACTTGGTTCTATCTCCTATAAGTACGGTGCGTGTACCTTACGTGAACCACACAAGGATTCATAGTCTTTACTTCGATTAGTGGCTGAAAATTATTCAAAATACGCCCTTTTCATTACCATATTGGCTCGTTATTCAGTCGGAAGCGCAGCAGTTGTTCAAAGAAGTCAAATTTTCTTCGACTTGAAGAGCAATAGCTGCGTTTGCAGTCGGACACGCGGTATGACTGCCTCGAGAATTGCTTTGCATCAGTTAACATTATTCAAATTAATTCTGCCGAACTACGTGATAATTATTTGAGAGGAATCGATACTTAATGTTTAAATGCAGCAAAAAAAAGAGAATGCGTTTCCTAGACATTGTTAATTCTTCGTAAAAAGGAAAGCCCAACTCGTTTCCATCATTACACATTCAACATGTTCTGTGCAGCGTCTTTTTTACGCAATATCGCATGTTGTTGTTTTTCCAGGCGAGAATTCCTAATGGATTGTAAAGGATGTGTCCTGTAATTACGCTATTGCTCGGGTGTGTTGCGGCCGCGTTAATGATAGTTACATTTCGAAATCTGACGCAATTATTCCACCAAAATCTAACCTTAATTCGTGTGTTTTATCTCTGAAGCTCATTAGATAATGCCACTCGCTAGTTATCGGGTAATATTATGTACTCTGTCTGGAGGCATACTACTTTGAATCACATTTAAACTAAAAACACTGTCGGTGATAATACAGAGTTTGGGGGTCGGGAATTTATCTTAGATCTCAGATCCGTCGAGCATTGCATGTCTTAACGTGACGTCAAATACTGTATATTTTTGCGCCTCATTTCTAATTATAAACAAAGCATTTCTGTCTTAATTGGAGAAGGCCAATTACAAACAATTGCCGCGACGTATGCAATTGTTTGCAATTGTATGCGTCTTGCCGCGACGAATCATGAACTAGCCTAGAATAAAACTGGGGTGACAAATTGCGAGATAGAGGACTGTCGATTTTCGTGCACGATGGGGCACTTCGTACATATTTTTCAATGCTATTATCTCAAAATTGACGTTTTTGAGTTGTGTCACTTTTCTTGCCGGGGTGCGATATATATATATATATATATATATATATATATATATATATATATATATATATATATATATATATATATACACAGATGCTTATGTTTCTTGATATCCAAAAACTGATATAGAGAACGAGAAATATAGACGTTTTAGTTTCCTACGCGTAAAGAAATAGAGAGTGGGATGAACTGAATAACGTAGATCTTCTAAGGCGAAGGAGTTATGACCATGAAAACTTTTATGCGGAAGTATTTATTTGTTACGCGCTCGCAAACCACAACATAACTTTCAAACGAGCGTATATCGTGCAGCTGTGGTTTCTCTCACACGCCATATCATTAAACAATAATAATAAATCTGATTGTCTATTCAGCATTACCTGCGAAGGTTTAACTATGTTGAAACTTCCGTAATTATTCATGAAGATAATTTGTACATTTAATCCTGCTCTGCGTGGCACTGCCATCGGGTCACAATTTTTTTTTCTTCCTGATCATTATAAACGTAACTAAATGTGTATTTATATTTAAAAAACTATATTATTTAGAGGGTTTTGATTGAGACTGTAAATATTTCAATTGTAAAAATCAGCTTACTGCCCACAATAATTTTTTTATTGCGGTTAGTTAGTAGCTGTTTTCCTGATTTGTGTTTTACTCTAGTTTCCTGTAAGTTATACTTTACATGATGTTGTTTGTAAATGAAAAGAGAAAAAAAAAATCCTATATTATAGGGTTAAGATATGCTTTGATTTAGGCAAATCAGGGGGAGAAACTGAACCTATAATACCTGCAGCAGTTCGAATTTTTTTTATTCCGAATCTGCATTAAATTCAATTTCTGTCAAATGCTATTCCTAATTTATTTATTATTTATATTTTTCTAAATTCCCCACATAGAATTAGTTTCATATTTTTCTTTGTGGAATATTTTTATATCGACGTTTTATTAATTTTTCTTTTCGTTATTCGAGCAGTGTCAAGTGATTATAGTCTCATCTTGGATATCAAAAAGTATGATTGGGGTTATGTCTACAAAATTTTCGCACTCACGAAGAACGAGGGGTATTGGAAGAAACATTGGAAAGAAATTTTAAACGATGTTAATGACATAGTGGTTCACCTGATATAAATATAAAATATTTCCCTAACAAAAATAAAAAAATGGCCTTAACAGATATATTAAAACAGCAAATAAGAAAAAAAAATTAGCATGCATGCGTTTACCTTGGATTTTTATTGTGAAATATTATATTCACTCGAAATTGTCCTTATTTAACTACCTGACGTTTATCTGAGTTTATATTCTCCTTCTAAAATACGGTACATAATATTTTAAACTGAAATCACCGAAATGCTTTGTCTCAACTCCTTAGGGCCTGTTCACATAGGACTCAATTGCGTTGCGTTGCGTTAAGGTAAAGATGACGTTGAGAAGAAAATAAACCAATCATATGCCTCCAAACGATTAGCAATGAAATTTTTAACGCCTATGATTGGTTTATTTTCGTCTCAACGTCATCTTTTCCTTAACGCAACGCAATGGACTCCTATATGAACAGGCCCTTAGTTTCGCTCCCATTTACAGTAAGAAATTGCATCCTTTTTATATTTTCTTTTGTTCTCTCTGTCCGAGAACGCTTTCTTTATGTAAAGTAGTGCAACTTGTTGAGGATCTCTTTTCAAAAATGTCGTGCGAAGCGAAAGGCTGAAAATTTCATAATGGATGATAGCTATGGCGCCATATTTTCCAAAAGCCCGTTAACCTTTAAGATGTTGTTGGACTCTGTATTTTGGATAACCCCGTGTTAAAATATATTTTAATCGTCATATTTGCTGGCTTATAGGATGTAGCGG
The DNA here is from genome assembly GCA_907164885.2 of Dolomedes plantarius. Lineage (NCBI taxonomy): Eukaryota > Metazoa > Arthropoda > Arachnida > Araneae > Dolomedidae > Dolomedes > Dolomedes plantarius. The sequence goes on from OU015495.1 coordinate 214,631,437, forward strand.
TGAGTCACCTTCTTTTTTATACACATTTTTAAGGGGAAAAAATTCTACATTTTTCATCAGTTTCTGTAATGATTTACTGGATTAATTTTATAGTTATTTATGTCCATAAAAAATGTAACTAGGGAACATTTTAGTTGGGGAATTTGAACTCTATTTTACTGAGATGATCCCTATTACAGCAATGAAGTAAAAAATCTATCACGCAACTTTTTTTTACAGAACTGAAAAAAAATTATGGAAACGATTTATTTGAAACCACTCCCCCCCCCCCCAAAAAAAAGAAAAAAAAAGAAAATGCAATAGAATTCTTATACATGTATATTTATATAAACCAAATGTTTTAGACAGACTGAAATTTAAACTCAAAATTTTCGTTATTGGCGTATAAGACGCACACAATAATTAGACGTATTTCGATTGAAAAAAATTGCACCCTATACGTCGACAAAGCAAAAACTTATTTGTACATCAGATGTTAATTTCAACGGGGTGCGTTAATAATCTTATTAAATATTTCATTGCTTTTCAGCTTCTTTCCGTCCTAAAATAATGTTTATTTTTTATACAGTGGCTCCCAAAAGTGTTCGTAGGCTTACGATTTTCAATGTAATAGGGGTCTATCCATTAATTAAAATGAATATTTCAGTCTATTTAATAATAGGATCTATAATCTATTCTTAACAAAACTACATGAAATATTTTTAAAACATAGTAAAACTTTATTTTTAAGAAACCAGTAATCAAAAAGTAACAAAAACTTTATCTCACAAAAGTCATCGTACACTGAAATATTTTCGGATAAATTCATAATTAAAATTATCGTCCGGCGCTATATTTTTATTTTTGAATTGTGGTGGCATTTAAAATATCGTTTGGCTTTAATTTTAGCTTACCTACTCCGTAATATTCTAGTTATTATTTTAAAATGGCGCGTAAATACGGTACATAACATAAAGAACGGCAAAGAAACGTACAGTAAAGAAACAACAAACAGCATTCGAAAATTGATTATTTTTCATCATAGTAGTGGTAAATCAGTTCGGAATATTGCTAAATTACTTAATTTATCCCATTCTACTGTGCAGTATGTGATAAAACGCTTTAAAGAAGAAAATCGGATGGAAAACAAAGTAAGAAAAGGTCCGGCAAAGGTAACAAAATGTGATCAGAGATTTATAATAAGAAAATTCGTGAAAATTCCACGTTTGAGTGCTGTAAAAGTTTCAGCAGAATTTAATGAAGCATTTTCTACTTCAATTTCACCTGAAACTGTTCGACGAGTTCTCAGAGCAGCCGGATTACATGGACGTTCCTTTGCCGGACCTTTTGCCGGACCTTTTCTTACCTTGTTTTCTATCCGATTTTCTGCCCGTAGAAATTTTTTTGTCAGTGAGAAAAACAGAAAGCTTAGGCTTTCCTTCGCACTATCAATGAAAAATAAGCCCCAAACGCATTGGAATAATGTCTTATTTGCCGATGAAAGCAAGTTAAACATTTTTGGTTCCAATGGGCACATGCCCCGATTATGAATGCTGAGGGCCCCTGGGCAGATGCTTGGGGGCTACCCCTTACAAATTTTTATAAAAATCTATCCATGGGCTATACATACTATTAGAAGTACTAGGTACATACACCAAGGGGGTTTTGGGGCGCCCTAGCATCAGGGGGCCCGTGGGCAAAGTCCCAATTTGCCCATGCGATAAAAAGGCCCTGGATGGGCGTATAATTGTATGGAGAAGAAAAAATGTGGAACTTAATCCCAAGAGCTTAGTAGGAACAGTTAAGAAAGCTTAGTAAGAACAGTGGCGATGGAGGTGTCCTTATGTGGGGGTGCATATCAGCATCAGGACTGGCTAATTTGGTATTTATTGATGGCATAATGAATCACGCTGTTTGGGATGCGAACACTTTTGTCGAAGTATTTCTGTTGGGTAAAAAGAGATTCGAAATCCTTTATTTCCCAGAACTGATGGGGCTTAATAGAACGGCAGTTTAAGACCCGCAGCGAATGAACTGGCTTTATCGTGTTCTCTAAGCGTAGGCGAACGAGTGAGGGTTCATAACCTTAAAAATTGTCCATGACGCATCGCTCCAGGTCAAATAGTTTCCTCACAAAGTCATCACAACAAGAATTGCTCCAATTTCGAAGATTCACGCATTTATATACGGCACAATTTTATTCTTCACATCAGATAATTGGCATCAGATTTTCAGTTTTATTTTGAAAAGTACTGATATGTACCCCTTCATACCCAACTATTAAAGATAAAAACAAATGATGCGTTAAAAGAAATGAGCACGAAATGTCGGGGATATCTGTTGCGTCATGATATTTGATGATTTCATTCACGGGACGCACACTAAATCAATAGCGTGATGTCGCCGTCCAGTGAAACCACGCGAACAACAGATGGCTTCTCCCCGTGGATTGTGGTGTCGTTGCTAGGGGGGACCAGGTGTTGTCGGGATGTACGCCACGATAGAGATTCGCCAATGTACCCCACCTGACTGATCACTCTTTGCTGCCTGATATTAGTCAGATAAACTCAGGGCTAGCTACCTACTGCTGTCTACACTCACCGATGGTCACATATGACGCATTGGAGTCACATTTACTTATAAATACCTTGGTTCGTAAAATTATTTTCAATCCGACTTAAAATTAAGAAAAATATTCTTTAAATTTCAAACGTGCGTTATAAAAAACGTTTTGTAAAACAGTCTTTTATTTTGGTTGCAAAGCACGGCATGCGATAGCCTATATGGCAGAGACACAAATGACGTTTATCTCCTTTTATTTCAATTTAAAAACTCCCATCTCATTTAATATAATTTTTTTTCTCTAAGGGAAAGGGATAGAGAGGGTTGGGGTGGAACCACCCCAAATGACTCCTCCGGATATATCAGGCTTTACTTGCCGGATTACTCGCTTTGCACGCACTTTGCACACATTAATAAGAATAAAGGTTTTTGGTCACTAAATTTTCAGCTAATAATATATTTTTCTCGGCTTCCTTAGTTAGAAAGAAAGCGGTTTATTTAATCCAAGGGAAAGCACATACGGCCACGTCAAAAGCTGAAACGTCAATAAACAGAAAATTGAAGTCATTACTTTGCAGTTCTACTACTATATCATGTTGTAAAAATTACTCACAATCTATCTAATCCGAAGATACTGATAAAAACCAAAAGTACATAAGGAATAGGTGTGGGTAAATCAACACGATTGATATAATTTTAGTACCTGATGGATATGATTCATTATTACCTGTATAAAGAAAATACGCAAAGCACGTGAGAGATATGGATTAATTTCTACAAAGATACTGGTTTTGTAATAACTTTTAAAACTGAATGGATCAACATATATAAAGTTTTTCCATTTCTCAAAGGTGGAAAAAACGAAAAGAGAGAAGTGAATCCTTATTATTAAAGAATTTTGAGCTAATTGTCATCTACTAAATAGCCGGGTTTTTATATTTTTAGAATACCATTCCTTTGCGTGAAACACTTTCTTTTATAAAGTGTTCCCCGAGACACATCTTTAGCTTCATTTGAAAAATCATCTTAGGAGCATGAAACAGAACAGTGTTACTAAAACTTCGCTGATTTTAGCTGAAACACATACACAGACAGATATACATATAATCATGTATATAATGCTAAAATGGGATCCAACTCTTACAGCAGGTGATTAAGGAACATAACTCAAAGGCAGCGTTCCTCAACCTGGGGGCTGCGACCCCCGGGGGTTCGCAAAAGGTCGCTATCAAGGCAGCTTAACATCTGAACTAGTAGCTCGTGCAGTTATTTTTTTATAACTGTTATTAAGAATTTTAGTCTAAGGAGCCGCGAAGTGTTTATTTTATTTTTCTTACTTTGGGAGGCAAGTAGCTAACGTATCTTTACGAATCTGTTTAATCTGGTCGAATGTTTTTTTGAGATACTGTGGGGATGGCTTCTGTGACTCACATGGCTGGTGGGTGGAGAATGGTGTTCTAAGGGGGTGATTAAAAATTAAAACACTTGGCGTGTAACCAGTGCTTCTGGAAATCGAATTATTCATAGCTAATACAACGAATCGGGATTGAACATCCCAATCGAATAATTTTTGTGAGGAAGCCATAATACCTTCTTTATACTGACGATGTTCTTTCACACTTGGAATTTGCTCTCGGAAAATATACACTGGTAGTTCTATTTTCAATATCCAAATTTGATAGAAATGATCGAAATTCATCCGATATAAATTGTGGTCCATAGTGGTGGAGTGTGATGTAGAAGCGGAATGGTATAATTCCCCACGGTGTGTGACCAATAACGAATCTATCGTAAAGGCTGCAGAGGCAGGGGTAAATAGGGGCTCGTAAACCAGGAGGTAATAGAAGAATAGCTGTCGGTGTGGCCAGCGATAGCGATCTAAAGTCTATAAATATTGCAAGATGGATGGTCGTTATTTTATGGCCCGCAGTAAAACCTTCAGATGATAAGGGTCAAAGTGGTATTGCAAATGAAAATTATGGTGAGGAGATACTTCGTAGACTATGGACAGGGGCAGTATAATAAGGAACCGATTGGGGCAGGAACTACTGGGAGAAAAACAGCCCACTGCCCAATGAAAAAGAGGGGCAGGCCAGAGTGGCCCCCTGCAAACGGACAACAGCTTCTCCAAGTACGAGAGGAATAGGAGAGGAGGTCCAGATTTATCTCAGATGTTTTTCTTTGAGCTGAGATGATAAAGAGTCTTGATTGCCTCAGAGTCTAGGAGAAGTGTCAATAACCCGCCAAGATGTTCCTGTATATGATATGATTTTGGGTCCCTGCCGTCGATGCCATCTTTCATCGCTGCATACTTCAGCTGTAGTAAGTGCCTCTCCATAGACTCTCATAATCATTACTTTGACCAGATAGTTTGCCTCTACTTCTGAGTCCTCGTATGTGAAATGTTAATATGAAAGGGAATATTGTGCTTGTAGCAATTACACTTTAATTGAATCTTGTGAATTATTAAATAAATGTATGTTAAAGGCCGATGCTATGTCTTCCTTACTTGCTCCAACACACGCATGCATCCATTGTTTTACGGTTAATAATTGCCTACACTGTGCTCTAAAAAGTCTACAGAGTGTAAAATACAAATTCGCTTGCTTTCATTTCTTTTAGCTAAGTAAAAAGCTCGATTTTTCATTCAAAAGATGCCGTTATGATCCTCAAATGTTGAGCTTAATTTCGCACAAGTGCTCCCTAATAGAATATGACTGCCGAAACATGGGCGTTTCTGCCATCCATTGCATCTCAAACACCCATTTGGAGATCGTAAGGCGTTACGTCAACTGTCTTTCCCGCCGCTTTTATAGCCATGACTACGGCCCGGCAGCAGCCATAAAGAAAATGTCAAGCGCTACTTTGGATATCTCCTACCGCGTGCGCAAAGAGACGATCCGGAATTTTCGGAGTTGAAGAGATGAGATCACGATACACACGTGTATCTGAAATGTTTGACGCCCATAAATGGAAAGGTCGGATGAGATGGGGGGGAACGTGGAAGAGAAAAATTTCAACTCAAAAGTAAACTTCTTGACAAGTTGGTTCCTCCGAGTTCATAATGAGTGGTTTATACAAATGAATCGACAAAGATTGCATTTGATTTATTATGGAAGCTGATTATTATATCACGCGTGATGCTGTCGTAATTCATGACATACCTTGCTGAAATCCGAAGCACATTCATAGGCCATGAGTCTTCTTTCAGAGGCATTCTTGAAACATATACGTTTTTAATGTATGTTTCAAAATAATTTTCTAGCCATGTTTCAATTCAAAGAAAGAAATATCGAAATTTATATCTAAAAACATTCAGATGAAAGCATTGATATACTTTTACGTTTAAAAATACTAACCACCACGCAAAACTTACGTCTCAACTATGTTTTCACAAAATTTGTTGAACTATTAAACATTTTGTAAAGAAATTACCATTTTCTCTCTATTTCATTCTCCCTTTTCTGTTTCGGAAAATATTTTCGATGGGTTATTTAGAGTTTTTCTCTCCGCCCCCCCCCCCCCCAAATTTGTAATGATGCATACAGTTCCTCCCAACTCATCTCTCTGTAAACTTACTTATTTTCCGTTCCCTCCCTTTTGTTAGAATTAAATAGAAGACAGTTTCTTAAACATGCTTCATCTTGTCTACCCTAAGACGAGCGTGAGTACTATACTTTGGAAGAGGCTGGGTTCCTGTCTCTCTTTATATTTGAAAACATTATTGTTCCTTTTGAAATTGAGCGCCTTTATAGGACAGGACGAGGTGTGTTCGAGATATTTTTGTTTGCATCGGACAATAAGACAGCTTGTTCTATATTTTTATTATCTTCTAATCTAATCGTTTAAATTTTTGGCCTTACGATGAAAGACATATTTTTCAGAGGCTATTTATGGTTATTAACTACACTATGGTGGAATATGAAAAGATTAGATTTATGAATCAGCGCAGAATATTGTGTAAGCTGATATTTTTCTCTGCGAAACTTCATAAGCAGTTATTAGTTACTTTTTAATTCTTTAACATATGGTTCTTCCAAATAACGATCAGTTCAAAATAGGATAAAAAAGAAAGTACGGCTTTATGAAATTTTTATTGAATGGGGGTGTAGCGTACTGGAAGTATGGTCTTAATTTTTCCCAAGACCCCACAGATTGCTTGAAATACAGCTGCGTGTGTATCGGGGAAAGTCTTGCCAGTTTCCACCGGTTTTGAACACGTGGGGGATTAAAAAACGTTTTCCCACAGATGCATCCAGTAAAGCTGTCGTCCTAACGATTCTGGAATGTAGTAAAGTTTCGGCGTTACGAAGGAACTGTCACCAACGATTGCCGACCCCCTCTCCGAGGGACAGAGGCCGCTCAGAATCCGCCTTGTGTGGACGTGTTTTTTTTAAGCTCCTGTGTTGGGACTGATAGGTCCGGGAGCGTGCTTTGTAGATCTGCACAGAGTTAAATTGAATATGTTGTAACCTTAAATGTTAAATTTTTCTGTCGGTAAATAAATTTCCTCGTTAAGTTTCTGTTTTAAAAATTGGCTTCGCATTTTATTTAGGACTCTGTTTCTTGTCAGTATGGATCCAATAGTTGTTAATGTTTTTCGAAATGCCTCAGACAATCGCCTCATCTACTTACCGTGACGTCACAGGGGCAACAAGTCATCATTTAATGTTTTTTTTGTTCCTAAAAATCCCAGAGTAGGTCAGTTACTGGACATCATGAGGTTCTTTTTCCTCCACAACGGCCCACAATTTAGTTGAGTCTACCTCTGTTCTCTGTGCAATACTTATTGTTATTTACCGTAAATACTTTTTAATTCTTCGATAAATATGCAGTGTTGGGAAACTTAACATTAGCTTGACGTTTCTGTCTACATGATCGAGTTTTTCCACCTTTTCCACTCACACAAGTAGAAGTGACACCAAAATATGACTCGGGAACAATAGCTTTTTGGAAAACTAATGCGTCGGCCATCCCACAGAAACGTCGACCCACGAAAGGAAAAGGGTAGACGAGAGTAACTTACAACCTCTTTCTATCACACCCTCTCGTCTTCACGTCACCATTCTCTCTTTTTTGCATTCTAGAAGGGGGGGGGTTGCATACACTTACTTATGGCTTCGATTGGCGCATATTTTTCTTAACTATCAGTGTTATAATAACCGTTCCACTTCATCTATTCATTTACTCGCGTGCTCAAACAGTAGTCATAGTTACGTACAGCGCGACATATCTGGCTAACGAAGGCCAGGAAAAACCATTGTTCTCGTAGTAATGAAAACAATGAATTTAAATGCGTATTCAAAATGGGCAGAAGTCATCAATATCTACGCAAAAGGGGAATTTTTTTAAAGACAAAATAAGAAAATAGCAAACGGTTTCAACAAATTAAATTATGTGCAGTCATTTAAAATAATTTTATGTAATAAAATGAAAGGTACAGTAACACCTTCAAACAGCAACATAACAATCATTAAAATTTTAGGATATAATTTTTAGACCCTCCACAACGGTTAAAAGCTACGAGAGCCATTTCCCAAGTATAAAAATGTTTAATGTGTGTGATGAGCAAAAACAAAACGTATGAATTCATGATATTCGATTAATGCTCAACATATCAAACAAACACATAAATCAACGAGAAAGAAATGAGTTACACTGTAGACATTGGGGTTTATTACCACCCTCAGAAATTACAACAGGCATTGCAAACGCCGGTACAGCTTTGTAGCTTAAGCCCTTCTTTGGAAATAACAGCTCAGAAAAACTTCCAAATTTGACAGTGTTTACTTCGATTAAATGTTTGAGAAAACATATATACGGACATACTTTAGGCAATGATAGCACGCGTCACGTTTCATTTCTAGCATCTTGAACAACATGCCACTTCCTGATGCCTTCCCAAAATAGCATTCGATCTTTTTTAATCAGCTGGCAATCGATTCATCTGATCACTGCCGAGTGTGACGTCATCCTGCCCAGAACTTGAATATCGCCGAAAATTCAAAAAGACAACAACAGACAGCGACAGAATATAGCAGGGAGGAAATAAAGCGCATCTTGAGCTGCAAACAAACACGGACTTGATTCTGAAATTCAGGGAAAATAATTGACGAAAATTTAAACCAAAAGTTTTACCAGTTATATAACCCGTTTAATTTTGTCTAGTTTGATAGAGTTTGTGAGTATACATTGCATTTTCAAAAATACATTTCGTAAGAGAAAACTTAAATTTAATATTAGGAGGAGACGATAGCAGGAAACATAATGCGAAGCTGATTACTGCCTCGGAAAATGCGTTTTGCATAAAGGAAAAACTAAAACTATTCGAGCCGAGTGGAGCGATTCAATTCCTGGCGAACAATAGTGATGCGAGCCGAAAGCACTATCTGAATAATACAGCCATGCCTGACTTGAGTAACCTTTATCCCACCTCTTCGCTATTTAGCTATTAATTCTGTTGCGTTCTTTTAAAAGAGCAGAACTGGTCTTGGAAGAGCAATTCCTTTTTTTCTTCTGCTTAAGTAAGACTTTCTGTTGATCCAACACCTAGCAGCGCGGGGAAACTGGTTCTTCTGGCAGGCTTTCATATCACGAATTTTATGTTAGTTTTGCACCCAAAAAGATTCGTCGGAGAGCTTCTTTCCCTACCACACTCTCGAACGTTACGAGAGCTCTTTTCGATGCCGCACTCGAGCTTTCGTGATCTCGTGTTCGTGAGAATTTTGCAAATAACAGGAGGTACGCGTTCCACTTTTTCTTTACGAATTCGTGACTGTGAAAGTTGACATAACTGTAGCAGAACATACATTTCTTGTGTACTTTATCCCGTTTTAAAACAAATATAAACCGTCTTAAGGATAATTACGCGAAGATTTGATATTAAACATAATAACAACGTTGTTTTTTCCCTTTGTATGCCTCAGACGTCGCTTGCAAAATAGGCCCCGGACGATGTATCTGATAATTTATGAAAATAATTATAAAAGGATGATTACAAGAAAACAGTCCAATACACGACAGGTTAGTTGTTAGTGTCCGAGACACGCTTACGGCTGCTGTGTACTAAGAAAAAAAATCGCATTTCCCTTTTCCTCTTCTTGCAGACTCTTGTGGTGGGAGGAGTCCAGTCGACAGTTCGAGAATTCCACCCCCCTTAGGATTGACATTTTGAGGGATTGTAATGGCTCTCTCTCTATAGGGGGGTTAAGCGCTGGCCCCAAATTTTTTATTTAAAATATATTTTTATCAACTATTTACAGGTACATAAATGGCGACAATCCAATAAAATTGGTATTGTCAGAGAGCCCGAACTTTCCTGCAAAGCGCTACGGGATTCATTTTATAAATTTCGTCCACCGAAGGAATTGATGAGCGTTTAAAACACACTATACCAGATTTTTCCCCGAATAATTTAAATTTTAAAATATTAATTGCATTTCTTTAAAAAAACGAAAAATGTGGACAAATGTAAAATTTCTTTCTCTATGACGGAGTACAATTTTTTTAAAAAAAACTTTGAATCCAAGTCGGCAATCCGTGGACACATTTTCTCCATAGGTTGACATTGAGGTGAGCGAATCCAATGGGGTTAGTACATAGCAGCCTTAAACAACATACTCTCATGTGATAATACTACTCAACTCAAGTTTATTTTAATCACATCAGCACATTTAGTAGCAAGTGTACAGGTAGCCCTCCTACGGCACGGCAACTTACAACACGGTTTCGCTCTAACACGATAGGATAAATCGCGGGAACCCTCGTATAACACTGCAACCCGTAACACGGTTTCGCTCTAACACGGTAGGATAAATTGCGAAAACCTTTGTACGACACTGTACTTCTATAACACTAGATAAGCTGATTTTTGTTTAACACATTTAAAAACTAAATTACCTTAAAATAATGACGGGAAGGAATAGTGAACTATAGTGGCTTTACATGAAAATGTATAAACAAATTATAATTTATTCATCTATAACTCTATAAAATTTCAAGAAGGCCTAAGCTTAGCTGAAAATCTTGAATCATTTTTCCCGAATGCAGACCCTTCCGCCGAAAGAAGCCGAAAATTCTAAAGGGAACTGCAAAATTGTCTATCTCCGTACCGTGAATCTACAATGACCTTGTAAGAACCAGCAAATAAAGCAAAATGACAGATTTTTTTAAAGAGGATAGACGGTGCAAAATATCTAAATGAAGAAAAAGGTTCCGAAAGTGAAGGGGATATCGTTCAATCGAAAAAACGTTCTCGTTTGATTGAACTGAGCAGTGACGAAGAAGAAATTTATGAAATTAAGGTCGCATTAAATGAAAATAATATTTTTTTGTTTCTTTTCGTTTTGTGTTATACGTACATTTATATTTTTAATAAAATTTAAGTTTCTTATATGGAATTTTAAAAAAAAATGTTTGTTTTTAATAAGTTTCCAGAACGTAACCCCCTTTTTTGAACTGTTTCTAGGTCTCCTATAACACGGTTTCACACAACATGGCATTTTATAGGAACCTATCTACCGTGTTATAGGAGTGTTACCTGCATCTTATTACTATTTATAGTATCTCTTAACTCGCTGTTTAATAGTGAGAGACAAAGCAAATTCGTGGTCGCGCAAATGCAGTAGATATCCGACAACTAGAAGTAAATTTACTAATTACCTCATCCCTTATTAGTGGATAATACTAACACCTTCCATTGCAACTCTCCGGTGGTCGATTATAACTTCATACAGTGCTTTCAATGTTGCGATTCTGGGCATAAATAAATTGTTTTATAAAATTTGTCTTTCTCATCGTTTAAGGCTTTTATATTCTTCAATAAATTTGTAAGAAATTATTCAAACTACACGACATATGCGGGCAGGGACTTGTTCTTCCCCCCTTCCCCACTTTGATCTTTCTTGTGATAACGAAACTGACATAATTTGGTCAAAAACCAACTTTTGCACATACTTTCTGGAACGCTACACTAACTCGTTTTTCTACATTTACTGATAAAACTTACTGAAAAGTTTTAACGGTGTTTTTTTTCTAGTTTTTTCTTCTAGAAATCCTTAACAACAAGTGTTTGTAAATTAGGCTGATTTAGAAATAGAATCTGAGAACTGAATTACGTCTGCCAATTAATTAGTTCTGTGGTTAGGCAATGCGCATTTAGAAAATGCAGCAAACAAGTCCTTAAAATTCAGAATTTTGCCTCAAAGTGAAAGATAATTAACCTCAATCATACTAACTAGATTCCATTTTGAACTCAATTTTGAACCTTTTTATGTTTGAATTTGATGACTCAGTCCCAAATTCCGAGATGACTCGACGACTGATACTAAGTACCACTGGAACCTTTTGGATGATATAAGCTGATGATTGTTAGACCGAAATCTGTTGCTTTTATTTCTTTTGATCTCGGTGTCAGTGATCAGATGCAGTTTACTTGAGATACGTTTAGTTTAATACTGTGTACCATATCGTACGACCAAGCTGTGTATTATATTTCACGTGAACATTTACAGATTTCTGAGAATTCCTTTCATGCTAAAAATTGAATTCTGAAAAGAGATTTCTCCATGATGTCCTGATCCTAATTTCGAGACAAAATATCCAGTAACACTCGAAAATATAAAGTCTTATTGTCTTATTAGTAAGTCTTGATATATATATATATATATATATATATATATATATATATATATATATATATATATATATATATATATATATACATACATACATATATACATACATACATATATATATATACATACATATATATATATATATATATATATATATACATACATACATATATATATATACATACATACATACATACATACATATATATATACATACATACATATATATATACATACATACATATATATATACATACATACATACATATATATATACATACATACATATATATATACATACATACATATATATATACATACATACATACATATATATATATACATACATACATATATATATACATACATACATACATATATATATATACATACATACATATATATATACATACATACATATATATATACATACATACATATATATATACATACATACATATATATATACATACATACATATATATATATACATACATACATATATATATACATACATACATATATATATACATACATACATACATATATATATATATACATACATACATACATATATATATATACATACATACATACATATATATATACATACATACATATATATATACATACATACATACATATATACATACATACATACATATATACATACATACATACATATATATATATACATACATACATACATATATATATATACATACATACATACATATATACATACATACATACATATATATATATACGTATATACGTATGTATATATGTATATATATATATATATATATATATATATATATATATATATATATATATATATATATATATATATATATATGTGCGCGTATATATATTTTACTTCATATTTATGGTTGGAGTACGAAAACCTTCTTTTTCAATTGCATTGTAAGGTAGATACTGAGGGCCAAGTTTGGTGGTGTAATGGTTATTCCTATTCCAATGCACTAGACAGGGTCCGACAGAATCACCAAGGCTTCCGGGATGGAATCCCTACCGGTCAATAGACTGCCACCACAATTTAGACCGAACAACCCCAGAATGCCCCATATCTGGGGGATCGTACCCTTTCCCAACCCCTCTGACCTCATAGGACTTTTCGGTCAACAAATTTAATTTGTCCATATCCGGCCTACACACGGAGGTATTAATGGCGGGATTAGAACCGAGCACTCTCAGTGGAAGCACAAAGTGCTACTACTGGGCTACCTCGGGTCCATGATGGTCATTCCCATCTGTCCAGGAAATATGTTTCAGGTGAATTCCTAAGCTGTAAATGTTATTTTCCAAGTATGTGGGATGAATTTTGAGAAATTACGGCGGAACATATGACGCTATTACATTTCAGAAACAGATATTATGAAATAAACTATAAATAAAAGTTTGATAATCAGTCAAACAACATACATTTGTTATTTTTCCCTTTCCTATCTGAAATACTCTTCAGACTCGCATTATTTATTTGAGATAATATGCGTGTTTTTTAAGTTATGAGGTAAGTTGGGGTAACTGGGCCATAGATTTTCAACTTTTTTATATACTATAATTTTAACACATTGAGATTATACTAACATGTATAATTTTCAAACATCTTTGTATTACATGAATTTTAGTAAGTCTTTATATATATATATATATATATATATATATATATATATATATATATATATATGATAATATTACTAACAACCTATAATAGCCCATTCTGAACTTTATCTCTGTTCTGGTAATCCCTTTTTCTATTCTTTGGCGAAACGCCTCGCCTTTCCACACACTAACTTCCTCCGCCAATTCTGGCAACCTCTCTGAGCTAATGGTGTTTTGGCGCTCTTGTGACAGACGCTGGACTGACTCGAAGCGAATGTATCAGTTGCTATGCCGGCGACGGTTAAGCCTAACCTCGCGATCATTTATGCTCTCTCTTTCACGCCTCTCTCTTAATGAATTATTTCTTCGCTTTCTTTCTCGAGACTGTTCCCAATTTTCACTCGATCGTGCAGCGCGCTTTCGAACATTCCTGATTTCGGTGCGTCAATCCATGTCGACACGCGGTTGCCAATTGCGGACGGCCGCTAATGTTTACATCTGGTAGTGGCAGCCGTTGCCATTCGGAGTGTAGAAATAGCGTCTATTTTTGTGTCGCATACCTACGCGTTTTATATATATAGATTGTATGGGTCTTAAAACATTTCTCCGATGACAGTGTTTGAAGCCGTTTGGAACGAAGTCAAACTGGTCTGTCAGATCTTATTTCTGAGGTGATACTAAGAATGTATTAAGGGGAAAAAAAGACCTTTCATTAACCAGTAGCATAAGATGAAAAACCTTTTCGCTACAAGTTTGTTTTTTTTCCCGTCTCAGTCAATGAGTTCTAGTTTCCGTGGGATACCATTTCGCCAGAGCATTCACATTAATAACATAATGGAGCAGGTAATAAAACCTAATTGAAAGAAATTCAAAACACTTAAAAAGAAGACGATCACACGAGGAAACATTTTACAAAAGATTCTCCTCACCAACCTATTTATGCAAACCCAATTCCTACCATTTCACGTTCAGTGGGCCATGACAAAACGTTTCTCGCACGAGCGAGAAGCGAAAACGTTGCAGATTCGTGTTAAGAGTTCGTTTTATCTGTTTGCCGTCCAGACGCGGTTGATCTTGAACGAGATTCCTCCGGAGATATACCTGCAGAGTAATTGCGGAATGTTGATGTTAGCTTTTCAGATGTAAGTAGCGAAATGTTTTCATGTAAACGAGTATTTCGTGAGAAAATAATTCATTTTTATAGTAGTCAATTTTTGTTACTGATGTTTCTTTGAAAGTTGTCGACATTATCTCTAATTTAAGATGTATTCGGCAATAGAAAATTTTATCTAGAAGCTGTAGAAATTTCCTTTTTTTAAAAAATAAGGGAAATTTGTTCCTCGATTCGCAGAATTATTTTACTGTTTCTCGTATGGGAGAGTTTAAGCTTCGTAAAATTTAGAATGTCTGATATTCAGAACTGACGCTCCTGAGGAAGTGATCACAACTTCTCTACTTTAAAACTTCAATAAATGCCAGTATTTCTTGAATCACGAAGAATTTAGCTTCTTAACCATTGTGCCGGTGATTATTAAAGCGGTGTAAGTCGTATATTTTTCGTTTCCAGATGTTTGAAGGTTTGAGTTTGAACATAATTGGTTTGGAGCGCTATGGTCAACTTTTTGCTACACGAGGGCTAATTAGACCGGGACCTACTGCTTAAAGCCGATTCCGAATGCTTACAAACGTCCATGCCAAGAGTGGGATTCGAACCCACAGACTCTGGTACAGACCAGCGCCCTAGCCGTTCGGCCATCTTCCGGCCATGAACTAAATTCTATGTAATGACGCAACAACCAAATCAATCTAAGGGTCGAATTTTTACAATTTTGCAAAGATTGCTTCGGATTACGGTAATATAAAAGAATGCAATGTGAAATAACTGATAAACTTTTTTCTTTTAGATTCATGACTTAGGCCACTTTCATAATCACCGACACAATTAAAATGTGTCGTAACTTTGAAAATTCGTTCCAGAAACTTACCCCAATAAAAGAATAACTATTTCATGTCCAAAAGAACATTCCTAAATCTACAGTAGTATAGATTGTCGTAGAAGTTCGTTTCATTCTTAACTTTATAAGAGTTTTTTCCTATATGGTTTATGCTGCTCTTGATTTTATCATTTATTCTGATCCTTCCATTGATTTTATAGCTAAGCAGACAGATACTTATTTTTTTAAATTTCTTTAACAGTTTTAATAATTAATGGAGCATTTTGTTTCTGATACATTTTGACATAAAATTTTGTTAAAGAGTTTTTATTTATTTTATCTATATTAAGCTTGATTCCTAATGATAGTTTAAAAATTTATAGTTTAGTAATTTTTCTTCTTATCACAACACAATGAAATGCCTCTACTTGCTTTGATAGTGAGCAATGTAAAAATTTCGAAATAATATAACATGTAACAGTAATTTGATAACCTCTATCTCAAAAAAAGTAAAGATTTTTGGAGAATATTTTAAAAGTCTTTAGCTTAAGAAAGAAACTATTTGTAATAAAACAGAAGGATGCTGGCACTATTCCTCTCTGCCCATAAAAATACCTTTCAAGAAACCAAAAAAAAAAAAAAAAAAACAGTTTTTGTAGATTTTTTTTTTCAGTGCTCTTCTCTTAAAAGTGAGTTCCTTTAGGATAATAAATTCAGCCGGGTGAAATACTTAAAAACGAGGTTTTACTTCATGCTCCACTTTAATGAAGTTATATTCCTACCCGTTAACGTGGTTAATTTCACTTAATAACATGCACTGAACTAAAGCTCGGGTATACACGGTTATCGGAATAAAACGGATATTCCAAAAAACGGTGCTGTGTACCGCAAATAACTAACGAGGTTTTAAATTAATTACATTTAAGTAGGACTGAAAGGAATTAAATACGATTAAATTAGAATTATAATAAAATGAACTCAGTTTTTCAACTGGAAAAATTGAGTTATATTCTTTCGCACAGGTTGCATAGTATTTTTTTTTATGATGCACTGATTACAGAGTATATTTCATACATATATATATATACATATATATATATATATATATATATATATATATATATATATATATATATATATATATATATATAAATAAAATACTCATGGAATACGCAAAAAAGGCCTCTTAAGACCCACTAAAAATAAATTAACAAACAAATAAAATCAAGTATGGCAACCAATTTCAAACTAATAGTTCTTTTTAAGGTGTGGTGAATTTAGTATGATTGGCTCTATGGACAATTCCCATATGGGAAGACCATTAAATTCTTTAATATAAATCGGAACAACAGACATTTCCAGAACTTCGAGGGAGTCGGCGGCAGTTGCAGACAGATAAGAGGGGTCGTCACTGCACTGAAAATTAAGCCACCAGAGAGACACACCCGAAGTTGAAACAACCTACCAACCACTCTTCATTTTTCTGGGCAATTTTAAGTGTTTCTGTATTGGTATATATCAGTCCTCAGTAAATCCTGTCTCAATTAAATGTGTCTTATACTGAGAAAGATACTTTTAGTATAAACATCAGATTTACACTGACATGTCATTAAAAGTCCTCCTACTGGGTTTTGAAATATTGCAGTACAATGCGTTTTCGCGAAAGATATGCCGACGAAATATCGCTTCCTCCGGGGGTTTTGTCTTCATTTTAAATTAACGGACTGCAGTAAGGGCTATTGGCTTATTTGCCTCAGGAAATACATTTTTGTTGCTACAACCGACTTATACATTGTGTCTACTGAAACCAGTATTGCCAACAGGAGACGGGAAAACTCACGAACGTGCGATAGAACATGTTGGTCGCAACGGGTTCTGGAGATAAGAACACAAGGCCGCGTTGCGGGGCGCCCAAAATATTTTCTTAACAAACTCTGAATAATGAGACAGTTTTTCCATGCTCATAGTTCAGACTTATCAACGGTTGAATGTCTTTCTTCTGATCAGCTGAATTTATCAGCACGAGAAATGGGATACAGATATACCCTGAAAGACAAATTTGTGAGCGTGTAGATAAGGTTTAACATTTGCATTCACGCCTTTTTCTGCGAAGTAATAACTATGAAATAAATGTTAATGTCTTTTATTTTCGGTATCTCATATAGAAGACTTGTTCTGGCGATTGCTTATCTCAGTTTTTATAAATGAGTATAAATAAAATGTTATCAAGATGTCGGAAAACCTGAAATTCGGATTACGTTTAGAATTTTTATCTCCTGCAAACTATGTCGTTATGTATTTAACTCTTAAAAACTCTGCATAAAATAAAATAAACTTTCAGTCAAGTTCTGAGATTTAAACTATATATAAAATAATTATAAAACAACGAAAGCATCCTATTATTTTAACTTTAAGTACAAGTGGTCTCACTTCAAGCATATATCTCAATTAAAAACCAACTATTTCTGGCGACATACATTAGATTCAGCTGCTAGCGAAGAACTGGCTGTAGCTATCTTCACTGCGTTATATATATATATATATATATATATATATATATATATATCATAACTTTCTTTTAACATGCGTTTTACATTTTAATTGCGAGAATCAAACAAATAGCCTCTCCTCTCAGAAAATTCTAAGAAATATTCTCTTCAATACTCTCTACAGACCTGAAATTTAATTTTATTGCACTGCACATGTATTACTCTAGTTACAAACTCCAAACGATATATAGAGAATTTTTCTTCTTCTCGTAGTAATATATTCACTTGCATGTAAACAGTATAGTGCCAAGTGTTGAGACAGGAATGGGGTGGATGTGGAACATTTATTTCCTTGAAAAGAATATTTATATATTCCTATATATTCTCCCTATATGTTATATTCTTCACATGCTCCTATATTCTGCTAAGCATATTAATACAGGGTGTCCTGGCTAAAAGTATCCAAAAGTTATGACTTATTTTTATGGAACTACCCATTAGAATTTTTAAAAAATTATTTAAATAGAAAGAACATCTCACCAAGTTTTAATATCAATCATAGATTTCAATCATAGTATCATAGACTTCGATGTGTGCACCTTTTATAGCACGACTAACGTCTAAATGGTAATCCAGTTCTTTCGAAATGTTTCGTAGCATATCGGGAGTTATTAGACTTTTTTGCTTGGGAATTCATTAAATCTGTTTTGTAGAAAAAAAATTTTAAACTGTGGATGAGTTGAAGAAGCGTATCATTGAAGCAATTCGTGTAATAACTCCCGATATGCTACGAAACATATGAAGAGAATTGGATTATCATTTCAACGTTTGTCGTTCTACAAAAAGGGCACACATCGAAATCTATGATACTATGATCGAAATCTATGATTGATATTAAAACTTGAAGAGATGTTCTTCCTATTTAAATATATTTTTTTAAATTCTAATGGGTAGTTCCATAAAACTAAGTCATAACTTTTGGATACTTTTAGCCCATTGACACTCTGTATTCTTTAAAAGTGGCAAATATACGTTTAATTGAAAATTTTGCTCTTTTGTTCTATAAGCAAATTAATAAATCATATGACCAAGAAAACTTGTATGCATAATTTATGCTTACCCAGTATTTAACACATTTTATTGTTTATTCTTCTAAGCATATTAATAATGTTTAATGATGGCAAAATACATTTGATTAAAAGATTTGCTCTTTGATTCTATAAGCAAATTTTAAAAATCATGTGACAAAGAAAAATTTTATGCATAATTCAGGCTTACTCAATATTTAATCCATTTTAATATTTATTCTTCTAAGCATATTAATAATCTTTAATGGGGGGGAAATACATTTGATTAAAAGATTTGCTCTTTGGTTCTATAAGGAAATTTAAAATATTATGTGACCAAGAGAACTTGTATGCATAATTTATGCTTACTCAATATTTAATTCATTTTATTATTTATTCTTCTAAGCATATTGATAATCTTAAATGTGGGGGAAAATACATTTGATTAAAAGATTTGCTCTTTGATTCTATAAAGAAATTTAAAAAATCATGTGACAAAGAGAACTTTTATGCATAATTTATGCTTACTCAATATTTAATCCATTTTAATATTTATTCTTCTAAGCATATTAATAATCTTTAATGGGGGGGGAAATACATTTGATTAAAAGATTTGCTCTTTGGTTCTATAAGGAAATTTAAAATATTATGTGACCAAGAGAACTTGTATGCATAATTTATGCTTACTCAATATTTAATTCATTTTATTATTTATTCTTCTAAGCATATTGATAATCTTTAATGTGGGGGAAAATACATTTGATTAAAAGATTTGCTCTTTGATTCTATAAGCAAATTTAAAAAATCATGTGACCTAGAGAACTTGTATGCATAATTTATGCTTACTCAATATTTAATTTATTTTATTATTTATTCTACTAAGCTTATTAATAATATTTAATGATGGCAAATATACATTTGATTAAAAAACTTGGTCTCTGGTTCTATAAGCAAATTTTAAAAAATCACGTGACCGAGAAATATGCATAATTTATGCTTACTCAACATTTAACCCTCTCTGTTATTTATAGCTAAATTTTTATATTAATGAGTACAGTTTCTAAACTCTCATTACAAAAAAAATTCATCTGAAGTATAACATTTTTGCCCGACATCCTCTTCATATTGCTTTTGCTGAGCACACATTTGTTTTTATCTAAAAATACACTAACCTCGAAGACTTGTTACTGACACAATATCAGCCTATAAACTTAAATAACTACATTTCTTTATGGCTACTTCTTCATATTGCTGAAGTCCACAAACATGCTTTTTGCTATCTGCAAATATATTAACCTCTAAAGATATTGTGTTATTGACATCATAATGTCTCCCATTAACTATTAGTTCAGATAACAGACTCACGTGGGAATTCTCGATCAGATTTGGTATGTGCCCACTGATTAATAGCTAATAACTATTTAAATTCTGAGGGGAGTCCAGATTAAATTACGAAGCCACCATTAATATTATTCAATATGTTTTTTAATTTGAAACTGGATACCCGCTGATGTTCAATGTCATTTTTTTTCTGCGGTTGTGATTAATATAATTACGCATATAGTGATTTCGTATAAATTTATGAGTACGTGTGTATGTAAAAATAAATTTCAAAAGTCCCACGTGATTTTTGTGGCCGATTTAATTATTTAAGTTAATTATTTTCATCCAATTTTTTTTCTCGTTTCAAGCATACCTTTTAGCCATATCGCATTTTACAAAGGAATTGTAAGAAAGTACAGTGGTATCTAAATCCCTAGTGTAATTAATTTCAGACATATTTTAAGATTGTATCTAAACTTAATTTAAAATAAATTGACTTTCGATTTCTTTTTTATCATTCCAAATTTCCAATAGATTTGATTGCTATTTTTACTCAGTTACTCCCTTTGTAATCTGTTCTTTCGAATTCTCGTTAATTTCGCCGTTAATACACGAGATTAGTATTCGGGTTATATCTTTATACAACTTATATAACTATGGGTCAGTAATTATTAGTCGAGGTGATTTGATTGACACTTACATTCAAAGAAAAACTTGGAAAACGCGTAAATTACCCGATATAATTGAAGCTCTGTTCAATTCCCCCCACAGCTTCAGAGATAAGGCATTATGCTGGTAATATATTTTTTCTGGTAATTTTTCATTTTACATTAACTTCAAAATCTCCCATTTTACCTACTTCTTACAGTAAATTACTTTCCTAGCAATAGCTGGGGGCGTACAGGAAAACGGTAATGACAATGTCGTTATTTGGCTGGCTCAAAGAAAAAAAAAACAAAGAAATGACTTTTGAGATAATTGGACTTTTGTGAAAACTTAAATTATAGATTCTACTTAGGTCTCGAAACTTTTTTCTTCGCAACTGTATTGAGTAAAGCGTATTTTGATTCCTTGAGGAACATTTAGGCAGTTAAATCAAAATCCTTAGAAAGAAGGGGAGCCCCCCCCCCATCCTGCTCTG
The DNA here is from genome assembly GCA_907164885.2 of Dolomedes plantarius. Taxonomy (NCBI): domain Eukaryota; kingdom Metazoa; phylum Arthropoda; class Arachnida; order Araneae; family Dolomedidae; genus Dolomedes; species Dolomedes plantarius. Next base: position 214,653,193 of record OU015495.1, read on the forward strand.
TTTACCTTCTTATTTTTTACTGGTTTTATACACAGTCTGTGCTTTAGCAATTGATTAGCATATAGTTAAACTTTTATTGCGTTTTACAAATATATCTTTTTTTATAATATTTTTATCAATTTTATGTATTATTGTTTTTACCACCTTATATATCACCGTTTTTTTATGACTTTTATATATCATCTTTCTATATTACCTTGTATATATCATCATTCTAACCCGTTTAAACATAATTTTTATCGTCCCTTTTATTAAGTTTACATGGTTACGCGTTTTTATACTTATTAGTTGGTTATAAATCTGTTATTTCACCGTTGGTTCGAGCGTGGCGACTCTTTTTGCTCTAGTCTTGCGTTTGGCGCTTTATGTCCTATTTTGGATCTTGCGTCATAAAACCCCAACCAACCAACCAACCAACCTTAGAAAGAAAAATAATTTTTTAAATATACACTTGCAAACATATTAAACATACACATTTTAGACACACGTGATGTTATAATTGCTGCCCCCTAATCAGCCCTGTAGAGGAACTGATACTTACCTCTCTTTGCAATAAGTTAAAGAATACACTCGAGATTACAAAACATCACTTAGCTCGATTTTTCAAAATTTGACTTACTTCATTTTGCCTTTGATAACTCACACTGAACTGGATTTTTTTTTAATAATTCGCATCCGTTTTAAAACAAAAATATAAGATATTCTTTAATAAAATTTTGATGGTATAAGTGGATTTAACTTATTTTATACTAAAGCTAATATTTCAAAATTGAATGGGATTGCGAGTTTTAAAAACGATTTTTCTTCATGTTATAACTCTTGGAACTTTCATAACTTTAATAGAACCGTGGACCTTTATTTGAGAAAAAATTTTTTATTGTAATATTGATTGTGTTATTGTAAAATATACATATATTTCTGTAGGAAAATAGTAACAAATTTGTTTTTATAAACTAAAAATCCATTTATGAAGCTTCTACGAAGTAAGCAATAAAGGGAAGTGAAGTGATAAACTTCGATAAATCTGTTGTTCTCAAAACATATTTTTGAAGGTTTTTAGATTTTTAAAATACTCCATGAGACCTAATTTTTCTTCAAAACTCATGAAATACATGAGGAATAATCCTGATACTGTTTACAAAGAAATTGGGTGTGTATTTTACAATTCGACCTTATTAAGTTAATTAAATTTGATTTAGAACTTATTAAAAGGCAAAATTTTGATGAAAATCGGAATGGAATACAGAAAAAAATCTCTCAAAAATTAACTATTCAAAGGATTAAATAATCAGTGTCCAGATTTTTTTGCAATACAGTTTTAAGTGATTAAAATGCAAAATTGAGGAAATATCTCAAAAATTAAGTCGCAAGGAGCATTTTAAAATTTTGTTTATAAATTTTAAATTAAAAAACAGCTTAAAATTATAGCAAGATTGGAAATTTCCTTTATAGTATTCTATATATTTATGTACAAAATTTCATATCTCTATGATACAAAGTAAAAAAAAAAAATAAATAAATTTTAACAACCACCATTCCCTTAAGAGAAAAACTGACCAATAAGTAAATGGGAAGGCCGCCGTAGAATAAACTCCAGTTTTTTTACAACTAGTATTTTGTCTAGTTATCTGTTGCTGTTTTTTAAATCAATGTTTTAATCAATTTGATACTAGTTAATTTAATTTCTGATATTCCTACTTCCATCAACTAAATTTCTTTGTAATCTTTTATAACTGGGAGACTATTTTGTTTTTATTGATAAATGGTATACATGAATAGTTATAAAGGCAGACATAATGTTATATATATCTCTGTCAGTCTATCAAAGTTGCTAAGCCGCCGATTCTTTGGGCAGACCGTGAGAGAAAACTACTGCATCAATTCACTTCATTTTGGTCTTAAACGAAAGTTTTAAATCCATAGATGTGTCAAATTTGGTTTTCTATTAATTAGCTATAATTTATAATTTAAAAATTACTTTCTGCGCATGCTCAGTGACATGTTTAAATCTAGCATTACCAACTTACTAAGCACGAGGCCGCATAAACCCGTTCATTTGTTTATTCCGAGAAATCTCTCTTAATACTATGATTTTCAACATTTGGCAATGATGTGTTGAGTAAAATATGTGTATTAGTACATTTATTTACTATCCAGTCGTTCTGTTTTGACGGGTACCAACTAGTTTATTTTAAAATTACTTCGGTTATCTCTTTGTAATGTCAGTTTAACATACGATATCAAAAAATTTTGTGTAGTGGTTACCGTTCTGAGCTGCCACGCAATGGGCCTGGGTTCGAAGCCCGAATAAGGCTGGGTCATTTCCGTCTCGTCCCCCTCATAGGGAGTAATGCTAGTTTCCCTATAGGGTGCTCCCATAATGAAGTAGCCGGTAAATCGCGGTCACTAACAAAAGGCGAATGTCTGACGACCGCATTAGGAAAAAAACCGATATCAAAAATTGTCATGTACTAATTATGAGAATGCATCAGATAGTTTTAAGCAATGTATTACTTCACGAAATGCGGTACATTCCAATTTATCCTTCCCTACACATACACCTTTTGTTGGAGTACTCTTATGAATCGATTCGAAAATATCTCCTACGAAAAGTATTAAAAAGGCATTTGATTGTAAATTTCTTTGTTTTAAATCGTGTGCAGTGTTGTATATCCAGTAGGAAAAATTCCCCTAAGGCGTATGAGACACATTTTGAACTTTCTAAAACGTTTCGTAAATATGTATTTTTTGAAACTCTGCCTTAACTATTAGACTTGATGATCTCGAGATGAATGACTGCAGTTTTGCTATTCAGAAGACTAACTTCTATAAAACAGTATAGAGGAAGTTTAGGGTTTTCCTACTGATCGCTGCATATTTGGTTTGTTAATATCCAATTTTGTGTTAAGAAAATATATCCGTAGGCAGCAAATATTTAACTATATGTTCTTCATAGTAAGTATTTTCTTCCTGATTGATAATTTTTAAAAAATGAATGAGGTTTATGTTAAAACAATAGGAATTTTGAGGAGAGAACAGACATGTCGAAGTGTCCGAAATAGGAATAATAAATAATAATAACTTAGCAAACTACTCAGGCTGCTGTGCCGTCCACATCGAGTAGTGGTTAGTGTCGATAGCTTCCACGGTGTGGAGTTGAGTTCATATCCCGACAAAAGCATAGTCGTTTTGTGTTGTCCCCTCATAAATAGCAAATGTTTCTTCACCTATGTTGTGTTCCTACAATGAATTACCCAACAAATATCACGGTGAGGCTGGATTCGTCAAGGCGAGTGCTGGGGGGAAAAAAGCAAAGAAACCAGAATGATTTTATGACATTTCCCTCTTATTTCCGCGTTGTATAATGGACCGTCTTTTTCTATTTTCGAGTCGTCAATTTCCCGTAATTTGCGTGGCATTAAGTGCATAATTAGTCCCAATTTCCAGGAGCCCGAACACAAAGGCCTTTTAACCAAGTAACAACAAACTCATTGAGTCACTCGAGGAAGCCGATTATCGAAGTGGTAAAAAAGGTGTCATGCAAAATGGATATTTTGTTTTCGGTGATGTGAGGCCACATATTTCGAGACACCTACGGAAGGATACTGGAGGTTAGTATGTAGGAAGGAGCGAAAAGAGCGTAGGAAAGATCATAAGGCAAATGTGGTTGGCAATGTCTTTTTTTCGCTCCTGTAGGTGTAGAACTGCATGCAGGAAAACCTTTCCTGGCTTCGGCAGTGTACGCCTTCTTGGCAAACAAGACACCTGGAAGCAAATTACGAAATACACACACACACTTCTCGACTGCGACCCTGATTAAGTATTGCGACAGTCGCAAAGCGCTCCGTGTCGATTTGAATCGGAGCTGGCGATGTTGTAGATTTTTAGGGTGGTGCCCACGCTGTTGTCCGCTCGGATTATAGCTCGGTGTTTATACTGGACCAAATACAATTGAGGTAGGCATGTCAATTAGATCATATATGCAGATGTAGCAAAGGTGTATGAACGGGTTGTTTAACGCATTTCATGGTTGAATTCAAACGGCAGACGAATTTCTCTCGCCATCCTGTGTTGCTTGTCTTCCTTCTATTCAGAAGATTTGTTGACATTCGAGTAACACCCATTTGTGTTTATTGAACTGACACCGAACATTTTTTATAACTATCTGGACATGGATATCGTGTTATATGTGCTTCATATACCTAAAAAAGTGTATTCCACTCTAAGCAAATTTGTTGTAATATTCTTAACTAAAAATTAACTATAATTCGTTAACAATTTATTTTTAAATTTCATTTAGGTGTATTTTGATTAAGTTAATAGTTACATTTATTTAAATAAATTTGTTTATCCTTGTTCCCGTTCACTTTAAATTGATAAACGGATTTTTCACTAATATTCTCGAGTTCAAGCGGTAATGAATGTAAGGAGAATCGAAATGCATCAGTAGTAAGAGCGGCATAGTATTTTCTTTCAGCTGCATGAAAATAATCCAAAAATATTCGCGATATAAAAATTATGTTATCACTTAAGAACATTAAGAACGTATACGTAGATATGTATGTTTATACTAATAAGTACTAATATAACAAAATGTTAAAACCGTATAAAAATGTACGAGAATGTTTTATCCACATGCTTAAGAATATATTTTTTTTTTCGTAGCTTGAAATTTTGTCGATTAAAGGCATTTAGGTATAGTATTAGATATTGAACTTTTGGTTTTGAGTAAATTTGTGTTTTAACAACTTTTGTTATCATTCCTTTTCGCTATATTTATGGTTGACATTTTATTAATATTTACTTGATTGATATTTAATGACATTAATATTTCATTTAAAGACATTTTTATGAAGTTAATGAGTAAGTACTTTTGACTTCGGTTACGATAAAAAAGTTAAAAAGGAAATAGCTGAAATTTAAGTAAATAACTTCTAAGTAAATCCTAGATAAATGAGACACGATCCCAGCGTGAAAAAGATGTGTGTTTCGTCTAAATATTTTATTTTCTAAATTTTGACTAATACATGTAAAGTTTTTCTTCATTCCTTTATGCTTTATTCACTTTAAAATACTGACTTTTTTTCGCTTACATTTGATTAGTAGTTTACTTCTTAACAAATGGTAGGTTCTAATTTTAAGAGCTTATTTCGAAATGAATTTCATTTTCTAATAGCAGAAACATATAGAAGCAATTTGAAAGTAAAATAAATTTACTTTAAGGCTTTGCTCCACTAAGGCGTAAAGGTATAACCCAGTGTAAGGTATAACCCAGTGTATGAGTTTAAACATATCTAGCTCAATATGTAAAATTTCTTTTTTAAAAAATTTCTATGTTCCATGTTAGGAAAACTATGAAAAAATCACGACTACTAGGCATATGTCGCAATCGTGTAACTCAGTAAATATATTAAAATTTGACTAAATGAAACTCAAAAATCCAATACATTTTGGTGTTTTATACCAGAATTTACGATTTTGCTCATTAAAAAAAATAACATTTTTTGTATTGCATTAAAAAAATAAAGCCCCAAACGTTGAAACGTTTAAATGTAATTTATAGGTCAGTGTTAGCTCAGAATGACAGAGAAATTGTTAATTGAATATCTTGCTTGTGAGAAGTAGACAGTAAAGTTTATTGTCTTTTGGTTGCAGTAGTTTCTAACAATCTTGCCTGAAATAAAAGGATAATATATCAAATGTCGATATCAAAATACGATGTCAACATCGTATAATTTTGGAGCAAACATTTTAATATGCCATTCAAACAAGAAAGTTTACTCAATTACTTTTTGCTATTTGAAGAAAATTATTTTAATATTTTTGGGCACAGAAATTTTTAAAAAATCCCTGTAAAGATTAATGCATTTTATAACACAATTTTTTGTGTCTCCATGAAATATGACAAATTTCTATTAAAACAAGTGTAATATTTTTTCATTTCATTGAAAATGGAAATGTTATGTTGAAGAAAAGTTGCTTGGATAATGTTTTTAACTTTTTAAAAACTTGTTGAGTCAACAATGCTGTTTTCTTTCATATTTAAAGAAAAAAATCCTTAAATTACTTTTTTATGTGACCCTTTTATCAGAAAAACAGGAATTTTTTTTAAAAAAAGGAAACCTCTAAAAATGTATAAATGGATCAAAACTTATTTAAAGAAACTCAATAAGGTAAAATGCTATCTAATATGAACATTTTGTATGTTAATATGAAAGTTAAAAATATCAGTGTAACTAATTTAATATTAATGTACTCATTTATTCGTGAATTTATTTACCTATGCGTATGACCAATTTAATGCGAAGAGTACCCTTAAATGGAAAATTGTAATTTTTTAAAATATGTTATTCAATAGTTTTTTGATAGTATTCGAAGTCATTTTAATTCACATTTGCTATGGCCATTTTCATACTTTCTTATCTAACAATTTGATTATCTATCAAAATATTAATTACATATAACTATCGGTAGGTAATTCAGAAAGCATTTTATATAAAAGTAAACACATACATATTGAATCCTCAATGCAGAAGATCATATATATATATAATGTGTTTAAAATAATATGAACTTTAATTTATCAATGCATTCAATAAAGTGAATGTCATAATTCTGTAAAATTCATAGAGTTGTTTGTCCTGCGTAAGCAATGAAGGTTGTAAAATTAACAGATAAATTTTATGTCGAAGGATTAACAGATAAATTTTATGCTATTTATCACGTGAACGGTGATAAATGAACAATCATTTCAGAGATAAATTTTTTACAATAAACAGAGGCATTGGGTTGCATTCAAAGCTCTGTTATCGCCTCATAACTAAGAGATAATCGAATTTTACCAGACCTTTTTTTAAAAAAAATGTGTCAAATTATAGGATTATCAGAATAATGACACAGATTCCTTTTGCGTTTTTGCCGGAGTGTTACGTCACGAACATCGTTATAAAAACAAACGCAAAGTTCTTAACCAACTTGCCAAACCTACTTCAAACGAGGCCTGCATTTTACGTCATCATTTAATCTAACCTAAAACTCAATTAACCCTTACAATAACAAACTAGAGGACTGGTTATTTAACATATTTCCTTTCTTAACCTACCGATAACTTTTACTGATAACAGAAAACATGCAAATTACAATACTTCATTACAAATTATGTATAGTTTGTAGAATTGTTAAGAACGACAACAGGTAATTTGAAACCATTTCGATATTTCGATAGAATTTTTATGCGAAAATGAAAATGATAGTTACCATTAAGAAAATAACTCCATTTATTAAACGAAATGTAGCGATTATTGCGTTTAAAATCCTGATATGACGGGATTTCAGCATCTCTGATCATTCATGTGTGCGTATACATGTAGGTGCATAATAACAACGCGAAAAATCTAAAAAACGTAACAAGATAAATAAGTTAAGGTTCAAAATTTTATTAGTGCTCCCTTTTGGGGCTATTGAAGAATCGACATCGATAATTATTCTACCAATGTTTCTACAATGGGGAAAAAATAAAGCAAATTACTTATATATATATAACATTAAATCTCGCACAATACGAGAGTTCATCATGTTTTAAATTATTGCCGCAATCATCTGTGTTTTACGTACAACGTCTTCTTTAGATCCCCAGGGGTGGATAAACGGCTATTTTTTTACTAGTGCTCATATACAACTAGATGCAAAAATTAATGTGCATTTCGATATTGATCAGGCCAAGGTATAGGGAAGCAGTAATATGGAATAGAATGGGGCCGTGGTTAAATTAAAGAATTTAAATAATGTACATGCTTAGAAATTATATTTAATCTTGTATTTAAAAATTATAAGTAATTCTTATATAAGTTCATGATTGCCACTTAAATACATAGCTAATACAGAGAACGCATACCCCACCCTCCCGAAAAAGAATTGGATACCGTTCCACAGCGACGTACCAGGGAACGAGGGGGTGGACATATTAGAAAACCTTAATTACCCAGTGTAATTTGAATAAAGGTTCATACAAAACAGCCAATATCATAAATCGAAAAATTAAACACTTTTATATTTCCGATTTTCAAGATCGCATTGAAAATAAGGTCTGGAGAAGGAGACTTGATGGCCTATTCAATGGCCCCATGAAATCGCTGTTACATTACAGCAGCCTCACTTCCCACCTTAACAAAATAGACATTTTTAAAAGCCCTCTTTGTAATTCCGAACTGATGGACAGTGATCATAGACCGCCCTGTTCTATTTTGCTCTGCCCGGTTTTATTGGAATTTTACCTGTACAAATGTCATTCCAAAGCGCGTAATCATATGAGGCGATCACACGACAATCTGATTATAATTAATTAATTATATTATTTACACACTAGAGCACAATGTTTACAAAAGATATGATACAAACACTACATTACGTATTAGAAGATGTTAAAATTTCACAGCTTAATAATTTTGTACATGATATTTTAAGTTTATAGTATATAAACATAAAAATTGTAAACCCTGCAGTTATAATATCTAAAGCAAAAACAAAGACAAGCATACTTTGTGCAGCATTTTAATCTTGGGTCAAAATAAGGCTGGTTTTATTTTTTATCCCTTTCTAGATTTGTTTTTGTTCTGGAAAATGTTACTCATGGAACGTGCAAAACAAGTACTCCTACTTCAAGATTCCGTGGGTAATGAGCGCGTGGTCGTTTATACAATATTGCACAATCGTTGTTGCTCACAGCATTCTGATATGGCTTTAAAGCGGCAACACGTCATTCATGGTGATTTTTTTGTTGTTGTCTTCATGAACGAGCAATCTCTTACGCTACCTGTAAATTAAAATAGGAGAAGAATTAAAAAGTTATAAAGTTTTTAACTGTCATAAAACTTCTTTCCTCCTTTCAAAGTCGCAAAGCTTATTCAGCAACGATGTTGCAATGGTTATCAGTTGTTTTCATCACAACGCTGTTATTATATAACTTCGTAACCCTTTGTAACCTTTTGTTCAGTTAAGGAAATGTTAATTTTTAATGTACGTTTTAATGCACTCTATCCTTGCGCATTTAAAACAGAGAAACGTTTAGCATGTTTTGTGTCTTATAATGAGCCCTTTATTCTTCCCTTCATTTCATTTCTATCTATGAATTAGAAAGCTTGTAAGCAACTCGAAATTGATATCAATTTTTAGAATGGTGTATCAGTTGACGTCACAGATCTTAAAGTCCCCGTGATAAGCTACTGAAATTCTACTCTTGGTGTTTTCTAATCATGTAATAGCTAATGCATATTTTTTTAACAATTTTACCTACTGAAATTTTTGTCGGGGCATTTAATTATTGATGTCTATTGGTACATACAGTCGAAACTCCATATATCGAAGTAGCAAAATGCCGGAAAAAAATTCGATATATAGAAATTTCGATATATAGAATTGATCTTAGTTTTATCATAATTCTCCTAAAACATTAAAATTAAATCTAATTTTTGTATACGAAACTCCATTTCGAATTTATATGCGAATCACATTAAATGAAAGTTAATAACTAAAATATTAATTAATATGAAAGATTTATTGAGTACTATATACCTTTAAAAAACAATAATCCAGACAGTGGTTACAGTGATCACAGCTACATTCATTTTGAAAAAATTTCGAATATCTTGCCGAACAGCCAGTTTTGCGGAAAGTTCATCGAAGAAATACTCGCATTTATTCAGTCCACTAAAAACTTCACCAGGGACATTTTCCGCGAATTGAAGTCCCCGACGTATTGTTTCAAACGCCAAAAATTGGGAGATTTTATTCTAAAGTGGAATAAGATCTCCCAATATGTCGTGAAAAAATATTTCGATATATAGAGATTTTTTCGATGTATAGAAACAGTTTTTCTATGCAATGAATTTGGAGATTTGATAAGAGTTCGATATATAAAATTTCGATATGGGGAAGTTCCATATATGGAGTTTCGACTGTACTTTACATTGTTATAAAAGTTAAAATAGAATAACTTTTGTTACAATACGTGCTTTGCAAAAAAACATAATTAAAAAATATATACTTTTGTTAATCTCTGATGAGAAAAATGCTGACAAGGAAATTTCCCATACCTTAACGGTGGGATTGAAAATCTGCGATTGCAACTGATATGCCCCCTCAGGAGCACACGACTGAAGAATGTTGTATTTAGAATTTTGTTCTGTTGCTGATCCCTGTCACTCAGCAGAGCTAGATTAGGTCCATGATACCGCACACTCTCAAGAAGTCAATGACCAACAATGGCCGCTCCAGAAGATCTTCCTTTTCAGGTCCCAAGCACACTGGTATAAGGTGATCAGATTTTAACATTGGTAAAGCGGGACACCATTGACCGGGGGGGGGGGATGTTCTTGATTAAAAATTTGGTCTATATGGAGCAACAAAAATTTTCATAGAACTTCAAAAATAGTATTGTAATATATATTTTTAAATTTCAACATAAGTACAATTTACAAATATAATAAATATAAAAAATTATGTATAGTATTATTTTATTCTATGGCATATTTCTCGTTTGCGTGAATTTTTTTTAGTAGATTGCTGTCGTTGTTTAAAAGGTCATGAAATTTTTCACAAGAATTTGTTAAATTATATTTCACACATAAAATGGCTTTCAAAGTCTCGACACTTAATTGTGATTTTTCTGATGTCCACACTTTAATACCGTAGAAAAAACGCGTTCAGTCGTAGCATTAGTTCCTGGTAAGGACAGCGCGTATTCCGCAATTTTTAGCGCATTATTGTATGGAACATGGTTTGTTTCAAAATTCGAATTCTAACGACTGATCAACAATGCGAACTTTGATAATCAGTTCTCGATAATCAGTTCTCAACAATTATTTGTTATTATTAAAGTTTAACATTATAAAATTAGCAAAAATAATATAAAACTCATATCCTGGCGAAATAGCCACATGGCCGCCGAAAACCGTATATTCCCTTCTCGTTCTCCCGCCGTTGTGCATTCTTTCCAAAAATCGGGACTTTTTTAAAACGCCACGGGACAAATTGTTAAAAATCGGGATTGTCCCCCCAAAAGCGGGACGTCTGGTCACCTTACACTCGTAGGATATGATGTACTGAGAATTTTGTTCTACATAAGTTGTCTCAAATTCTGGAGTGTTTATTGTACTCAATTTCTTGCTAATGATCAATTTTTTTAAAGTTACTGAGTCCATCGTGCATGAAATGAGAGATCTATCAAATCCACAATATCCACAATAATCTATCAAAGCTGATATCTATAAATTCTCGCCAAAATTAAGTTTTGCCAGATTTGAAACTCACTGCTCGGAGAATCATGTCTATGTCAGAGAATCATGCTGCTCGCCATGTATGTATAAAAATGTGTATTCTTTTGTTACCTTTCCAAAAATACTGACTGTCAGACAAGTAGAACATCGCTTCTCTTCAGAGAATCTCCTCACCCCATTCTAGACCAGAAGTGAGCTTACCCGAATATGATAAGCTTTTGAAAACTTGTTCGTGGTCCCATAATTCAATTTACCCTCTAGCGTAAACATCAAAAACTAGAATGAACATGAAAACAGTGCAGTATTTTATGATAATACTAGCGGCCCGTCCCGACTTTGTCCGGGTTGAACAAAATATTATACCAATAAATTTCCAGTTGATAGCCAATAAATTGTAAATCTTTTTTTACCTTACTAATAACCTAAATAATACCTTAAATTAATTTTATGTTAGTTAATAATTAAAATAAATCTTTTTTACCTTAATAATAAACTAAATAATACCTTAAATTAATTTTACGTTAGTTAATAATTAAAATAAATTTTTTTAAAGAAAAAGGAGTGACGGAGAACGGCTAGGTTCGAACCTAGCCGTTCTACTTGACGCTAGCGGTTGCTAGCGTCAGAACAGAAGCCCACCGCGATAGCACCACGCTAAGGATCGTTGAAATCTTCGGAACAAAAAGCGGTAGAAGACAGTAGCGGAAACAATGGAGATTGTTAGGATTGAGCCCCTAACTTTATTTCTACTGATCAGATGTACATAATATATAGCCTATGTCCATCTGGAATACAGTACCTTTCAAACAGTGAAAGAATTTTTCAAATAGGTACAGTGGTTCTGGAGATTACCCTCCACGTACAAAATCGCTCTCTCTTTATATATAAGTATAGATGATATTTTTATTATATATATCCTTTACCTAATCTTGTTCTTTGCTTGTCAGAAGATCTTTTTTTAAAATCATTGAAAATCTCTCAGATTGAATTAATTATGGTCACGGCCCGCTAGTACTTTTTTTCCTCTCTTTCGGTACCCACCTCAAAAAGTTCGCATATTCCCGACGTTAAAAAAAAGGCTCATAATCAAGGAAATGAAAGGTGAAATTTCGCAGTTTATCTTTTACAGGGTCAAATTTCATATAAAGATTGAATTCGAATTTTGACGGTTTCACCAACTAACAGTCCGTAACAGAGTTGTGAAAAAGCATATAATGTTTTATATATAAAGTCATGTTTATCTTTTTTCTCCTATCTTACATAAAAATCATTTTGTAAATCAGATGTATGTACGATAGCATTCTAATTTCTAGCGCCCGATGAGCTATCTCCAATTATTTCAATTTAAAACGAATACTATTCGAACTTTTATCAAAATCTGAGTTCGATTTCATCCCAGAGGTGTGCAACCATCGCATGATGAAAGAGAGTGTTGAGCAGAATATCTCGGTATAAACGCTTGACAGCATTGTCGACTTTATAGAACACATATGCTGACACGCTTTAACTTATTACGTATCCCATATGTAAGTTTTTCTTCTTTTAAAATGCGTTCTCCCGGTGTTTCTCAACCCACTCTTTAAGTAAATATATGGTCAACGCGAAGGCGTACTGCGAGAGACCTAATGCTATTATTACCTCGGTCAGACACGCTCCGAGGCGACTCATAACTTAAGCTACGCAATGACACACAAGGCCGTTCCCTGACCTCATCTATTCTCACTGACGCAGCGGTAAGAGAGATAATTTATAAAGAACAATAAGGCATATGACCTGTAGACATAAGCAGGCTTCAAATCCGACCGCTCTGTTCGGGAAAATCCCTGCAAATTTATGAGAGTTTAGTTTTCTGGCGATCTATCAAACTATTGACACGTTACATATACTTTGGGGGTCTTGTAGCCATATTTCTCCATAGATCCCCAAAGTTGACCCGAGAGGGAATAAAGTAGCAATCCCACACATCCTGGTTTAGTTATTGGAATTGCATATGTTCTGCATATGTCAACTTTTATGCTTATCAGATTTCTTTAAAATTTTGATAATGGATAAATAAACATGTTTAAAAAAGGAGGTAGTTGTATCACGAAATAATTATCGAGAGGGTTCATAAAAGCAGAAAAAATAAGATATGAAAATAAGACTTGATTTAGAAATTGCATTTAAATTTATGGGATTAAAAAGAAAGGATTATATTTCTCGGTTCTTATTATTTTCATTTCTAGGATACGGTTAAAATACATTTTTGTGACCATATAATATTATTCACATATTTCTCAAAAAATAAAGTAATTGGCAAATGCATTCTATTAACATAAAGACTTATTAAATTAAAAAAGAGAAATAAATGCTTTTATCATACTAGTGATGCACTCCATCTGTCTTTGCACAAAATATTAATATAAAAACTTTTACATTTCCCAAAATTTTTAAAGGATATGGATTAAAAATATAATTCTTCAGACTTCCAGAATAGCATAGTCTGGTAAGGACTATCAGTGATATAACTTAAAAGTGAATTGGACCGTGAACTTATCCAGAAAGTATTCGATTCCCGAGTGAGACAAAAGCTCACTTATACAGAATAATAACGAAAATATGAGGCACAGCCATTGTTGCTAACTGTGTATTAAAATTAATACGTTTAAGTGCTTATGTTCCTCTGTTGTTCTTTAACTTTATGTAATAGAATTTCTCAACTATTTCTTTTGCGTATGTTTTGTCCACATCTAAATGTTCCTCCTATAACTTTTTAATCATCTGACAAAAGTTATAAGAGGAACATTTGGTTAACTGATCCAGGAATAGTTAAACAAATGAACTGATAAACTTTCTTCCAGCATTTAAATTTTTGGTAAAAAGAAATGGCGTGCGGTTTTTGTTTGATCAGCTCTACGAGATGAAAACATAACATCAGGGTTCTGTTAAGGCTTTAGTTCTTGTAATAACCGGGTACAGATTTACTAAAATTTACTAAGTTTTATATCTTCGGTCATTGGCGGCTCCATGGAGGGGGGGGGGCAATAGGGGCAATTGCCCCTCCCAAAAAAGCCCGGCGTAATTTTTTTTTCATAGCTTAAAATTATATAATCGTAGACCGAATACTAAATGAGTTTAAATTTAAAATGAGACGATGTTTATCTCTCGACTGCGTCACTGTCCCCTTGCTTCTATGATAAGGGCGATAAATACGTTCAAACAGCTAAATTCGTGCTCTGGAAGTCGTATATGGAGAAAGATCACACTTCCCAAATTTAAAAAATAGTGATAGAAAATTATTGCGATGGAAATGCTACAACCTATCAGTTTGCCAAACATTTTAGTTCCTTATTGGAAGAATTTAATACCAGATTTGAAGAATTCTACGAATTGGAGGCATTCTTGACGTTTTCTATTAACCCTTTCTCTCATACAGAGTACGATGTGACCCATAAAATCGCAACATATTTTGATACTTCCAATAAGGAGGATTTAGAATTGGAAATTATAAATATAAGCAATAACACTGCATTAAAATCACATCATAACGAAGAAAAATTCTGGGATTGAGTGAATTAATAGCTTCCCATTTTTGAGAAAATGTGCTTTGAAATTAAACTCTCTTTGCACGTCGACATATACTTGTGAATCTTTGTTTTACAATATGAAATACTTAAAATCAAATTACCGATCAAGCCTAACTGACACTTATTTGGACGAATGCCTGAGAACCGGGAATTCAACTTTTGGGCCACATTACAACGAGTTGGCCGCACATTCCCAGTGTCCAATATATCATTAGTTATCAATTGTAATTATCAATTGTTTGAATTGAAATTTGAAATTATGTATCAAAAATGTATGTCGCATTAATATTTTCATATTTAAATATTAAGGCTGCTATGTAATAAGAAAAAAATCGTATTTCCCTTTTCCTCTTCTTGCAGACTCTTGTGGTGGGAGGAGTCCAGTCGACAGTTCGAGAATTCCACACCCCTTAGGATTGACATTTTGAGGGATTGTAATGGCTCTCTCTCTATATGGGGGTTAAGCGCTGCCCCCCAATTTTTTATTTAAAATGTATTTTTGTCAACTATTTACAGGTACATAAATGCCGATAATCAAATAAAATTGGTATTGTCAGATAGCCCGAACTTTTCTGCAAAGCGCTACGGGATTCATTTTATAAATTTCGTCCACCGAAGGAATTTATGAGCTTCTAAAACACGCTATACCAGATTTTTCCCCGAATAATTTAAATTTTAAAATATTAATTGCATTTAAAAAAAAAAAAACGAAAAATGTACACAAATGTAAAATTTCTTTCTCTATGACGGAGTACAATTTTAAAAAAAAATCTTTGAATCGAAGTCGGCAATCCGTGGACACATTTTCTCCATAGGTTAACATTGAGATGAGCGAATCCAATGGGGTTAGTACGTAGCAGCCTTAACCCCTCCCCCCCCCCCTCTTCTTCATCCAGTGGTGTCCGCATTTCTGAAATATGCCCTCCTAGTAAAAAAGGTTATCGACCCCTGTTGTACGCCTTTTATACTCCATCTAGCCAATCCAAACTATTTTTTAAAGCTGTGATCTTTGGCTTTGTTCAAAAAAGGTGTTAGTCCCGTCATATCGACTGGATGACGTCAAAGAAACAAATTGAACCGAGAAAGAGAAATCCATAAAGAAATTTTATAGGACAGAAATTCAAGAAAACCCAAGGGCTAGAATGAAATTTATTATATTATTAAATCTATTATTCTCCATTTATTCTATTCCTGGTTTCTCAATGTTAAACTCTTGAATATCGGAGACGAATGTTAATAGCTAAAGTGCTTTATTTATATAATTTTTGCACTGGCATAAATCAAAATAGCACTAATAGTATAAGAAACTATACAAATCTTTCTCTACATCTATAAACATAAAACAGTTCCGTAACTGACTCACTGACATACAACGCACAGACCAAACCGCTGGACATAAAGGGCTGAAAATTTGCATGGCGATTCTTCTTATGGTGTAGGGGTGCACTAAGAAATATTTTTGAAAAATTCTTCTTAGATTTTTTAAATTAAATTTTTAAGCTGTTTTAGTAACTTTTTTTAAGTTTGCATTTAAAATAATAATTTGAGGCTTATAAAATTTATATGACGAGAAAGATCCTAAAATCACTTCAAAATGAAATCTTTTTCGAATCTTTACCTCCATTCTCTGATGTTTGGTGAATTTTTAAAGATTCATCTTTAGAATTTAATTTATTAAATGCTGATCACGCGATTTCTTTTTCTGGTACTTTAAATAAATTTATCGTCACGTGCATAACAACTAAATAGATTTTAAAAAAATTCTTGCTAATACGGTAGACGGTTGGACATTATTTTGTCTATAAAAATATCCCTTACGATTTTTTTATAAATATATATTTTTTTCTACATCAATTGTATATATTGATCGTCGTATTTATTATAAATATATATATATATATATATATATATATATTTATTTATTTTTGAATTAATTGCATACATTGACCGTTGTATTTAATTTGAATGTACTCCGTTTCGAAGTGCGGGTTTTCTCCTAGTATTATATATACACACATAGTTAATTCATGATTTCTGAGCTTCACACACTTTCGCTTTAGCAAAAGACCTCTAATAGCATCTATTTCGGGAAGTAGAACTTTTTTCTATCAAATACAAAAACATGCACTTTGCTCGCAGAACTCTTTATAAAATCTATAATTAAAGCAATATTAAAACGGTTCAAATAATATTATGATTAAACGAGAAGCAAACAATGGTTTCAGCTGATACCCAATGGTCTTGCCTAATGCGAGATAAAAACGATGGAAAAAAAAGCAGCACAAAATTCTAACGTCTGTATAGTAACGAAACAAATATTCCTTTATCGAAACTTTACTGGAAGATTATCCTAGACTTAAGCCTGTTAACATCATACAGGATAAAGAGATTAGCTTTTAAATGAGCAAAAACATTTTATAAAAATTATTTTTGAGAAAATAATTATGCTATCAGGATGCAGACATGAAGTAACACATAAGAGTGACATAAAAGATAAGGCGTTTATATTATAAATGATATGAATTGTAATATATTTCATGCACAGTGCAAGAGACAAATTCTGTATTAGATGTCGATGACAAAGGAAAACAATAAGTTTGACCCACAGTGAATGGATAATGTCTGAATGATCAAATAATCCTTCTCTATCATCCTTATTTAAATAACAAATAAAATCCTTCCGGTTACTCGTACAAAAGAATGCTTTAACTTCAAAGGATTTTATACTTCTCATGTATGGATCGATACAAAACCCCTGGATGATTTCCATAAGTATATAATAAATAATTTGAACATACGTTTTAACTTCAGAAATAATAATTTCTTCTTCTTTGTTTATCCTTTGATAATGAATCATTCGATTTGTTTCGCTCTGTTTGTTGCTTAAAGATTTCGTGCAAATTAATTATATAATAAACAAAACCGATTATAAAGTACTAGCGGAAAACCCGCGCTTCGCTACGGAGTACATTCAAATTAGATACAATGGTCAATGTATGCAATTAATGCCAAAAAAATAAATATATATATTTAAAATAAATGCGACGATCAATGTATACAATTGATGTTAAATTATATATATATATATATATATATATATATATATATATATATATATATATATATATATATATATATATATATATATATAATATATATATATATATATATATATATATATATATATATATATATAAATCGTAAGGGATATTTTTTTTTTTTGGGATAATATCCAATCATCTGCTGCATTAGAAAGAAAAAGAATTTTTTTTGTCTATTTAGTTGTTATGCACGCGACGATAAATTTTTTTTAAAGTAACAGAAAGAGAAATCACGTGATCGGCATTTACTAAATTAAATTCTAAAAATGAATCTTTAAAAATTCAACAAAAATCAGAAAATCGAGGTAAAGGTTCGAAAAAGATTTCATTTTAAAGGAATTTTTTTTTATCTTTCTCGTGATATAAATTTTATAACCCACAAATAATTATTTTAAATGCAAACTTAAAAGAAGTTTCAAAATCAGCTTAAAAATTTAATTTAAAATAATCTAAGAAGAATTTTTGAAAAATCTTTCTTAGTGCACCCCTACACTATAAGAAGAATCGCCATGCAAAATGTCGGACCTTTAGATCCAGCGGTTTGGTCTGTGCGTTGTATGTCAGTCAGTGAATGAATGAGTCAGTTACGGAACTGTTTTATATATATAGATTATTAGCCGATTACAATGTATTGAAGCTAAAATCGTATCCTAATTTCACACACATCGTAAAGAACGTAGACAGTTTCGATAGTGACAAACCACTGAAGCTAAATCATCGAAATCGGGAGAGAAAAAAAAAAATGTTTCGAGTGGTGGAGTACTCATAAGTTAACAATCTGGAAATGTAACAAAAGAATAGCCGGCGGCTTTTCAAGAAATCCTTGTTATTAGACATGTTTTTGGCTTAAGACAGTTTAATGGGAAAATAGTCGATCGTTATATATTTAAAGTTTTTAAGCATATAGTCCGGAATAATTACGTCGATAAACTGGTTAGGTAGAGCGAACCTTTTATGCACATTTTCACATTCTACAAACGGGAAATGCTTTTACTTTCAGAGTAATAAACATTTTGCATTCCCAGCAGGAAAGATATCTCATTAAATGCTTTTCTTCTGTCAAAACTTTAAATATTCTTTTTATAAAAAAAATTATTTCTCGAAATGTTAACCTTGAATTTATCACTTTAGTTATATTCTGGTTACATCTAGCTGTGAGTCACGTATGTAGACATAGCCTTGAATCCTCCAAATATTCGAGAACTTTTTTATAAAAAAATTTAAATATTTTAATTTTCAGTATCACAGTCACTTATTAAGTGCATTTTTATTTATTTTTAATTCGAAACATGCTTTAAAATTTCATATTAAAAAATCTTTAAAAATATATTCTTATTGAAATATATCCGTTTACTAGACTCAGCTAGCTTAGAATTTTTATTAACACCTCCCAAACGGACATAAAATATCGAACCGGTATTATCATATTTCTACAAATGAGTTACTAGAAGAAAAATATATTCATAGATCAAATTACTTTGGAAGAGAGATAAAAACAGAAAATTGACATGTAACGGGGTGTATGTATATCTCAGAATAAAATTTGAGCACATTTTTCTTCTTAATTTAAACAGTATGGTACCGGAATCATAATAATTCTTAAAATATAAAATTAATTACAATAAATATTTTGGGGCATATGGTTTGAAATAAAATTATCTCCGCGTCGTTTTTTCCTTAAAATAAATCTATGGTGCCCGGTATAAAGGGCTTAAGTCAAAAAAAGTGATTTTTTGATATTTGTTAGTATTGACAAAAAAAAACAAAAATCTTTTGACTTGTATAAAAGATTTAAGTCTATCAATTTTGTATACAAAAATACATTTCTTTCTGCAAAAGACTCGAGTCGAAATTATTGTTCTGCGATTGGTATAAAAGCCAATAACTTGGTATATTTAAATCACTGTTTTTGACTTAAGCCCTTTATACCGGGCACAATAGAAATATAAATGATTTTTAAAACAACCTTTTCAAATTATCTCACTCAAATATGTTACATTATTTTTATCTTCTATTTACTCGTTTTAATAATTTTACTTATTTATTATTATCTATCCTTTTCCACACATATATTTAATAATTTTCAAGATAATTTTAAAGCTATGTTTGCTAAAAAAAGGTTTATTTTCAAATGAGGTTGGTTGACAGTTGAAAACCCAAGTCAGCAACGGGATTCTTACCTGCTTTATTACGACAACAGCCTTAGATTCATGCGAAGTACTCATAAAATGAGACTACGACGAAAGATAATTCTTATTCATATATGTGGTCATTTCACATCAATACCATCCAGGCTGTTGCTACTTAGAGCTGGTTCAAGAAGGGGGAATCGGAACTAAAAGAGGAGAACTTTTAGTTCCGATTCCGACTTTTCCTGGAATCACACTCCTGTTAGGGGGCGTCCATCAATTACGTGAGGCTTTTAGGGGGGGGGGGAGGGAGTCGAGCCGAATCTCACCCACTCTCACGTGGGGGAGAGGGGGGGGGTCTCGGCAAATATCACGTAATTTTTTTTTATCCGCAAGAAACAGTGTAAAATTGCGAGAAAACTGGGTTATATTAAGTAAAACATGTTTCTACACTAAAATATGGCTAAATCCTACACAACAGTTCCAGTAGTCACTCTTGAGACCACACATGAGTCCCCGTGGACTGAATTAGAATGAATATTCTTTTACGAAATTTAGTAGTTCCTATTTAAGTATTTTATTGTTCGATTTTCTCACTGTGATTTTAGACTACGTTCTTAGTAGTCTTAAATACTAGTCTTAACTAGTCTTAAATAAAAATAATTAAGCAAATTATGTTTTTTTTAAAAATAAATCCAACGCAATCGAGCACAGATTAATGTATTTACACTAAAAATACGCATTTTGAAAAATCTCACGTGAGATTAGGGGGGGGGGGGGAGGGGGAGCCAAATTTCACGAAATCTCACCAGGGGGTAGGGGGTCGAAAAATCGCCTCATGTAATTAATGGACGCCCCCTTATTGGTGATTCAGAACTTCTGCCGGGGTGAAGGGACACTTAGGTTCCTGTAGTTTTCCTGCGATGTCTTATAAATAAGATGCATTTTTGCTGTCAAGAAATATCGAGCCGACAAACTCCGAAATCCACATAAAGCAGAGTTGTACACTCTTCTGTAGTATTTTACTTTATGTGATTTCGCTTCACTTTTATTTTTTCCGTTCATTTCCTTCCTTTACTTCAAGTATTAAAGGTTTGGTTTGGAGCGCTACGGTCATTTTAACGTTCCTCCATAACGGTCCTCCGGAAAGCAAAATTTCAGACGCTAAAACCGTCCGTCGTCGCGAGTTATGATTTTGGCATTGCGCCAAACCCAGTCTGTATCCCTTGAGCAAGCAGTAAACAGTTAAGCGGAAAAGTGCCGAAATGCGTCAAAATTTTGACATATATATATATATATATATATATATATATATATATATATATATATATAGAGAGAGAGAGAGAGAGAGAGAGAGAGAGAAATACATATATACATAACAAATACATACATACAAAAGAGGTAAGCAACGATAAGTAACCCTACGTTAATAACCCGCGGTAGTTTCTTTAGAAGAGACTAGACTATCTGAATTTTTTTTGCTACACGAGAGCTATTTAGGCAGGGACCTACTGCTTACAGCCGATTCCGAACGGCCACAAAAATCCATGCTAAGAGTAAGGCTCTGGTACCAAAAGCCAGGGCCCTAGCCATTCGGCCATCGTCCGCAAGTACTAAAAGATTTCAGTACCACAGCCATAAAAGTTTTTTTAGGATCCTAAATGTCAGTCGAAAGTTTAATAATGATTATTATGAACAACATTAATTAATGGTTTAATAAGTGCAAGTCATTACAATTTTTCCTGAGTTAGGGGCATGACACATCCCAATAAAAGAAGATGAATATAAAAAATACTAAAATTAAGTTTAATGACGATATCTCGGTATCGACAATGATACAGCAGCTGAAGAATTATTTTTTAATGTTGTGATCTCTGAGACAGATATATCCTTGCCGTAAAAAATCCGTCAAATTTTAGGAGAAAAACACGGAACCAACTGGGCAAAACATAACGGGAATAATGTTCTTAGATTCACACCAGCCCTATGTATCATGGAGTAGAATCGCGCTTGATAGAGCTTCCACAAATAACGCACTAAATATATTATTTGACAAAATATTAAAATATTTTAAATAGTGACAAAAACTTACATAATTAATCATCTACTATAATTTTAAGTAGGTAAATTTTAAAAATGAAACAAGAAATGAAATTTGAATAGAAACGGTATAAACATCTTGAGTTGCAAAAAGTGACCTTACATTGATAAGTCACAGGCTAACAAATAAGCCTGTTATTGTAACTATAAAGATCAAATAGATATCTTTCTTTAATTATGCTGAAAAATACAGAGAGCCATAATACATTGACGAAGAAATTTAAAAGAAAACATTTTCACTCAAATTCAAAAGTAAAAAGAAAAGAATTGCTGCCATTACCATTCGCAACCATACCAAATGAATAAATTATAGAAAGTGGCTTCACTTCTAACACCTATACTGCTGCGTCCATTTCAACATTTATTTAAATAGTATAAAAGAAAAGGGTCACACTAGAATCTTAACAGCGAAGAAAATAAAAATGATAAAATTTCTCATTGTATATATACTCAGATAAAATCAAATATTTAATATAAAACATATAAGTCTGGCACAACTTTTGCATAGTAAAAAAAATATTCCCTCTGTCCGCAAATAAGTGCCACGTTTGCACATTCTTTTGCAGACTCTTATTCTAGGAAAGAGGGAGTATTTTATTTTTTAGAATTAAGAATGCATTTCCTGATAAGGAAAACGTATTATGATTTGTCTCTAGAACGCCAATTTTATTTTCCTTTCTAATTATATTTTCTAAAACGCAAACATTAAAAAAGTTCAATTAAAATTTATGTTTACTGCAATGATTTCGCTTCTGCAAGGCTCTCAATTATTTGTATCGTTGAAGATAATAACAATTGATCCTTTTCATTTACCTTCTTATTCCCTTTCATAGTAATATATCTATTCCGGCCGACAAAAAGCCTACTGGAGCGTAATTAATAGCCTTTGTTATTAAACACAGAGAGCAGTTAGAGCGATATTACGCTTATTGAGAGCACTCTAATTGAAGAGTAAGAAATCTTTTAGGACAGATAATATTTCAAAGGGTTTTTTTTTCTTTTATTATAAATGAGAAATCCACTTTATTTAAAATTATAAAGAGATAACGGTTTCCTTTTCTCTAATAAATACATTTAAAACTGATTCTTTAACTATAGTTTAATTAAATACGTACATTAGTGATGAAGTTTTATTTAAAAGATGCAAGAGCCCTTGAGCAATCGAGGTTACAACATAAATGTAAAGTATGACTATTAAAATTGGCCTCTTTGTGGAAGACAGACAAATCGATTCAATGGATTTTTTTTTGTTCAATTTAAATGCAGTCTCGTTTCCGAAAGAAATGTTCAAAATAAACTATTCCGATGTCTGGATATTGGTCCGAATGAAACATTGGAAATAAACTATTCAAACATTCGAATATTAATTTGAATAAATTTTAAATTTGGTCCCCTTTATAATAGCTTTGTTGATATACCGAATTTCAGATGGAATTTCACTTGTCAGTCACATTTAATAAAGTTGTTTTAATTAAAAGGACACTATTCAAAGCGAACTTTGGGAAAGATCTACTTCAGGTTGCTATGTACTAAGAAAAAATCGTATTTCCCTTTTCCTCTTCTTGCAGACTCTTGTGGTGGGAGGAGTCCAGTTGACAGTTCGAGAATTCCACCCCCCTTAGGATTGACATTTTGAGGGAATGTAATGGCTCTCTCTACATAGGGGGGTTAAGCTCTGCCCCCCAAATTTTTTATTTAAAATGTATTTTTGTCAACTATTTACAGGTACATAAATGCCGATAATCCAATAAAATTGGTACTGTCAGATAGCCCGAACTTTTCTGCAAAACGCTACGGGATTCATTTTATAAATTTTGTCCACCGAAGGAATTTATGAGCGTTTAAAACACACTATATCAGATTTTTCCCCGAATAATTTAAATTTTAAAATGTTAATTGCATTTTTTAAAAAAACTAAAAATGTACACAAATGTAAAATTTCTTTCTCTATGACGGAGTACAATTTTAAAAAAAAATCTTTGAATCCAAGTCGGCAATCCGTGGACACATTTTCTCCATAGGTTAACATTGGGGTGAGCGAATCCAATGGGGTTAGTACATAGCAGCCTTAACTCATCACAGTTAAAATTGGCTACTATCTAAACAGACTAGGGCGACGACAATAAAAGAATAAAATAATAAACCACAAAAATTTGAATTTAGCAAAAAGTCCTTTTAACAGTTATTTAAGTCCTGCACTGAAAATATCAACTTTTAGCAATTGATTCCTCTGTCGGTCACTACCCTGGTACATAAGTCAAAACATTTATGAATCCAAGCTGTCAGAAGAAACACGATAGCAAATTTTTATCCCTGCAGATATGTTATCTCTAACATCCCACAAAATTGTGCTGCAGGTCCCAGCATTGTTCATTTATTCGCTCGTTAAACAAGAACACCCAAATAACAAGATCGTTTACGAAATTCTTAATTGTTTCCGCACACTCTCCCATAGTCCATACAACATCCACGTGTGAGATCTAATCTAATCTCGCCCAAGGATATTCCAAATGAAAATTTTTTTCCCATTCTTCGCAGACAGACGTCCTTCAACTGTTGCGTACCGTCTTTAATGGTTTTTGTGCCGGTGATAAATTGCCAGAGACCACTTTTCTTTGTGTGTACAGTGAAACACCCATTAGTTCCAGAAGACTAATTTCCATGCCGTGTATGTACCATGTCCATAGACGTCTACTGCTCTATTCCGTTTTGCTACATGAACTGTAAAACTGTAAAGTTTATCCGTTGATAAAAATGTCTCCCGCGAGAGATAAATTGGCTTTTGTTAATACCTTTTTCTTTGTGTTTCGTAGTTAAGATGATGTAAGAGATAATCAGCAGAAAGCAGCAAGAATAATCTGATCTGGGGATCTAATCCCCTTTGATGCGATGAGGGCAAACTCGAAGCTATGCGAGTGTATTAGAACGATTACTTATGCTATCAACTGAATAATCGTAATAATTTTTAATACGTGTAATAACTTTGAAAGCCCTTCGTTATGATGACACATCCTCCCAACCCTCATTTACATTTTTTTTCCTCCTTAAAAACAGCTAATTTGACTCTGAAATTGAACCCGGACTTTTCCGGACAGGTGTGCCATAAAGCCATATCACTAGCATAGTCTTTAGAATGAAACCGCAAAACCTACAACAAATTTAGGAATTTACAAAGTATTACACAAATGTCTAATGAAGATATTCTTTAACGTTTAAAATGAAGGGTGGTATTCCTGCTTTCTTTTAGCGACTCATTTTCTTCCTAAATTTCATCTTGATATTAGTATCTACGGCAGCGGTTCCCAAACGGTGGGTCGCGACTCGATCCTAAAACTATCAGAAATAATCCTAAAACTTTTTAAAAGGGGGCAACAGCGCTTGGGGGGTTGGTTCAGAACAGTGAGTATGAAACCACTCGTTGCATATATCGCAAACATATATCTATTGTTAAATAAATAATTGTTTTGCTACAAAGTGCTTATATTTTGTCAACCATTTTCAAATCAGAACGCAATTTGTTGATCAATGATCAATCTGTATCTTCAAAAAAGCATATATATATATATATATATATATGCTATGGGTCGCCAGCTGAAAAAGGTTGTGAACCACTGATCTACGGGATTATTTTATGTCAATGAAACCATTTGTTCAGAAGTAAACGTCGTTTCGTCTGAACACCGAGAAACTTTTCAGTGTTAACTCGGGGCCGTTCTCATAGGTGAGGCAGCGCGAATTGAAATCGGCACCAATATGAGACAGAGTATAAACAGAAAAATTTTAACGAATAAAGAAGAAATATTGGTAGTTTAATCTAATGTATGACAAAATTCGTTAAAATACTCAAATATAAACGAATATTTAGACTATTTATTTGAGATTATGAGAAGTAAATTTCGAATGCCTATTTCCAAAAGTCGCTGTAGGTCCGAGAATTCCACTACCTGTAGATGCAGCAGCGGCTGAACGCAGTTTTTCATAGCTGAAAATTTTAAGGGGTTATCTACGAAAAACAAATTTAAAGAGGATGAATGGTCTAGCAATTAATTTCTGTAGAAAAGATGGTATCTAAAACAATAAATTATAGTAATGCAATTGAGCAAAGTGCTGCAATGAAGGCTCGGAGAATGATTTAGTAATCATTGTATTATATAACAAAAGAGTAGTAAAATTTATTTAATTTTTCTGCTTTTTTTAAGATTTGTAATTTTTTTAATTTTTATGTTTCTTGAAAAGAAATAAAATCTTTCTTACTATTTAATACAGATTTTTCCCAAAATGTCCGTTATTCTGTTAAGTAGACTCTTTTCAATAGTGATTCATTCATTACTGGACAGTCTCTCCGAAAATTAGAAAGGTGCAGTATTTAAAACTTGCCTCGGGTGCTAAAATAGATCTGCCCGGCTCTGGTGCAACTGGATAGTTTTTGGAACGTTTCAGTCTCAAAAGAATGAACATCGCTGAAATAAGACTACTTTCTCATGAGGCCATTCCTCAACACTATCACCACGCGCATATATTGTATATTGCCGTGGATGCAACTTTTCTTCGAATTTTATTCAAAAATAACGTTAAATTATTATTATTGAAATAGAGGCAATCAAATTGACCACGTTACTGAGAAGGAGACGGGCTGAGTCGAAATAAAATTGTAAAATAATCGCATCTAGTAGAATATTGTGCTTATAGCTTAGAAATGGTCATTGCGTAATTTTGAATAAAACTCATCCCACCAGACCCAACATTTTTTTTTTTTTACGATGAGTAATTGCATTAAACATGACACATGATAAACGTAACTCAATACAAGCATGTTATGCTTACGTATTATTTACCAGGATTAGAGAGCTATCTTCTCCAACTTGGTTTAACGTTCCAAAACATAGTCAGAGGAGAATGATTTTTTTTCATTTTTAATGCTTTGAAAACTTAAGGCGACAATGGACCATGAACAACTTTTTATTTATTTATTAACAAATTGCTATCAAATTTTGTAAATTTATGCAGTGTTGTTTAGAGATGAAAATTCTAAATTTTAAAAAAATCAGAATGTAATTAATTAAGACATTAATTAAAATCAGTTTGTTAATTACTCTGTTTTAAAATGCTCCATGCGCATCCATTTTTGTCTCAGATATCTAATTTTCTCTCTTAAGTTAGCTTTATATAGTTATAATAAAAGTCAGTAGCAATATTTGATTGACAGTCATATTTATAAAAACTAGAAAAGAAATCGATAAAAATAGGTCATTTTATGGAAAATTTTATCAAAACATTTTTTTTTACTGTAAAAATTTTAAGTTGTTTTAAAATGGTATAATGAATCGATTACTAAGGTTTATTCTAACATATATACATAATCATTTTATGAAATTTTATGAAAATTCAAGAAAAATGATGACGCACGGAACATTTTGAACTTACCGAAACGACACGAAAACTTGTTTTGTGAAAATGGCATTTAAAGTTTCGATTTGACTAACATTTCCATTGTTTACGTTCGAAAAAATACTTATAACTCTGTTAATAATGATCGGATCAACATATTTTTTTAAATTTAAAGCTGATGAGTTGCAGAATCATTTTCTGAAAGAAAAAAAAATGGTTTTGGGGACATGTTTTTGTCAATCTGAAGGTCCATTGTCGCCTTAAATAGGCAAAATACCGCTCTATTAAGTGCATCCTGAGGTTCTAGCTTGACAGAGAATATGCCAAACACAGCTGTCATCAGTTTTGTAATAACATGCATTATGCTTCATTATTCGGTATTCATTTTTCTGAAGGTGTTTGTTTCCTTTCTGATTGCAGGACTCGTTTGGTCACCATGGCTGCTTAGAGTGACTTGAGCAACGAGCCAACGCCCCAGTTATCCCACGCATCCTTCGGAGGGAGTGAGAGAGCAGCAGAATGGCGACAACCAGGCATTGATACCGGTGGGCGAAAGTAAGATATTAGGAAAAAAGAAAACAGGCTAAGCCATGCCCGGCAGTCTCCTGAGTTCGTCGCGTGGGGTGACTCGCAACGAATCAACTCGCTCCGACTCCTCTGCAGCCTCCAACACCTCGCAGAGCTCCGTCGCGGGCAACAAGAAAGTAGTCAGTTTCAACAAAGCCGTCCGCGTCAAGAAGTACCCCCGCCCCAAAAAGAGCGACGCGTTCGACAGAGACAAAGACGACGCCGTGTACGCAAACGGCGATACCCCGGGGAGCCCCGGAAAACGATTCTGGTTCAGGGTCTACAAGAACAAGCACAGGCACAATCCGGATCCCAGCGAATTCCGGAAGAAGAACGAGGTCATCTATTATGGTAACGACGTCCACGACAACAACGCAAACGGATATCACGATGACGTCATAAGCTACCATCCCAATCCCTCCGCCCTCAATTATCCAGTGCTCACTTCCGAGTGCGGAACGCAGACGCCAGGCAAAAAGAGCGACAACAACTCGTCGCGCACGGCCCTGCTAGGGAACGAATACACCCCCCTGCATCCTAGTCAGATGCCTTCGGATCCGCCCCCAGTGAAAAGAAACTACGTGAAAAAAATAGTGAACCGTTTTAACGAAGAAGCTGTGTTTCAGAGACAGGGGTCTAACGAGGGTGATCCCGTGCCGAGCCCTCCCGGTTCGCCGAGACAGCACTCGACCCCGAAACACATTCCGATACCTCCACCCCCACCGCCTCCGATTCCACCTCCAGGATACGAGACCAATCGCTCACCCCCTCCCGAGGGATTGTTCTCCACTGCCAGGTTCAAAAAGAACCCGATAGTCAACGGAGTGAAAGTCATGTTCGGGATGGGACAACTCAAGAAGGGTGAGAAGAATGATTCGTACGACCATGACAGTCACGCCATCCCGAATGGTGATTCTAAACCTCACAACAGAGGCTTGTTTAAAACCGAAATAGTGATATCTGATGGGTCCGAAACAGACGTGAAAACGCCCTACTCGCCCAACGATAAATTCTTGTACGGTGATTACGACAACGACAACGCGGTTGTCAAGCGAAACGACAAATTCGACGTGTCGAGGAAGAATGGTGTCCACCACGATGAAGGATATGGTTATTACTATGAGGACGATGATGACCGCGGCAGAAAGGGCAAGTACCACGTCGAGACCTGGGACAGTGGAAATCAGCTCCTTTTCGATACGACGGATGTCAACACGGCAACTTCTAAGACTGATAAGGGAGAATTCGTTTCCACGGTCGGAGAAAAACACCAACTATGGAGAAACAACAAAAGAATAATCGTGTACGAAGAACCATCTCCGACTGTCATCAGAAGAAAAGCTAAATCACAAAGTGATCTCACCAATTCCGAAGAAAAATATGCTTATGAGGATAAACTCGATAAAGGTGTATCAACTGATGAACTATTCACTCGCAAGCCGAGTAAAAAGGATACATTAAGCAAAAAACCTAAAGATTCGTGGTTAAGGCATTTCAAGTCTTCCACTAAAGATAAAGGTATTCAGTGTTCGAAAATTCCTCTCGATGAACCCGAGGAAATTTACGGATTTGGTAGGTATAAAATTATTCGACCAAGAAACGGTGTTGTTACTGCGTTTAGTAATGTGCCAACTCCAGATAAAACGAAACAAAATGATCAAACTGTGTCGAATCACGTTGATACCAACAACGGTAAAGAAAGCGTCATCTACAGCCAAGTGGATAAATCTAAAAAGAAGAAAAATGGAGAAAAAAAGAAAAATCATTTATTTTCGGAAGAAGGGAGAATAGGTGGTTTGTTTAAATCTCGGTCAGAGCCTTTATACATTGGACCGCCACCAAAATCTCAGCACAATGTAGAGGACGAACTGGAAGATAACTTTTTCGAAGACCGGGGCGAACGTGTCGTCAAAACTTCCAAAAAGAGCTTCGGATTTAAACTGCATACTGGCAAAGAAGAGTCTAGTAAAAATTCCTATGAAGAACCAGACTGGTATAATATTGATGGTGACGTAGAAGCACATCAGAGGCAGAACAGAAGATCTCGTAACCACAGGGACATAGCTGAAGTGAGACAAGAGTTAGCCTTCGAAGAAGAAACTGATGCCAGTAGTCTCAGTAACGGAGAACACAAACGAAATGGTGGCGGAGCTGGCTCCGTCATAAGAGAAATGGATTACAAGAAGAGAGAGATATCTTATGAAAATGTTCCGCGTTCCGACGGAGAAAACCACGGCGAACAGGCCGTGGGGGGAGGACTGTGGTATAGAGACGCGGATGAGGATTATAGGAAGGAAATGGCCCAAAGTGAAGTATCCTACCCAGCTGGCAACTCAGTTGGTAGTGACCGATTTTATACGGTCGATCGAAGAGAAAAGACTACCAAAAAACTACCTCCGCCAAGTCCACGGGCATATACGCTCGATCGACGTCACCTGAAAAGTAAAGATAAGCAAAAGCAAGTAACTAATACCAGTGGTGTAAAAATATTAGTCAATGGAAAGGAAATAAAGGAAAAATCTGGTAAAAAACTGAAAAAAAGGGAAGATCCTTCGTCCGTCCAAAGTGATCCACTGTATGTACGAGGGGGGCTGGCAGCAGCGTACCAAGCGAGACAAAGAGCAGCTGTGAGACGGAGCAACAGCACTGCATCTGGTTTGAGTGGTAAATATCGTGGTAATAGCAGTCCAAATATCAGACGTATTGTAGCAGGATCTTCAGAAATATCAGCTGCCAGCTCTGAAAGTGAGTCCGGTAAAACTCGACGCCCTTTGGTCATGTATATACCTGGTATAAGTCACCCTGACAAAGCTTCCGAAAATGAAGATAGAGTTAGCAGCACTATAGCTAGAAGTCATTCCATAATGACGCCAACTCGCCCACCTCGTATGGTTAAGAGAATTAACCATAAGTCACACAAGAACTCTAAATCAGATCACTACAGAAATGGCGACATCTTCGAAGAAGATGAGATAATGCCATTAGCATCTGATTACAACAGAAAGAAACCTCCCAAAGTTCCAGCAGATTCTCGTAAGCAGAATGACATTAAAAGACGTCATTCTATGCCGAAAGATACCAAGTTCTCTTGGTTGAAATGGAGAATAAGGGGAAAGCCTTCACGTGAACCGTGACACATTTACTGATATCATTTCTCTTGGAACTTCTAGTGAGTGTGAATATGCTTGTGATAACGCTCTACAGCTTTATTGCATACTTTTTTTATTGTATATCAAGTGTACGATTCATATTTTTGTATCGCCGTGAACATTTTTACAGCTTTAACTTACATTTTAGTATCTCATATACTTACGTTCATCTAGAAATAGCTAATATCTGGAAACTACAAGTAAAGGTAAAAAAAATATTCATCTCTCTTATCATAAGTCTTCTAACATAAAATCTACGGGTACTTTTCACTTCAAAGTTCAGGATAATTCTTAGTTTTTCTTCTTGGTGATCACAAATTCATCCCATGCACTTTCGGTTTTACTAAACTACTGCCTTAAAATATCCCAGTATAAAAAATGATTTGTACCTACAAAGGTCTTGTGAATGACTGCTTTTTCATGTGTTTGCAAAAAGAAATATGGTTTGTATTCATATTTTTACTGTACATAATTATTCTGTATAACAATATTCTGTGCCAATGAATTTTGATAGTCTTACGGTGCCATTTTAAATGAGAGAAAAGTAAATCAACAAAAATCATTTTAACATGAAATATTCCTTTTAAATCAAGGACATGTTAACATATACAATTTTACATCATGTTCTTTGAGAGTAAATATGTGCAATTCATGCATGTGCATGAGACTGCAGGCAGCTTTTAATATTAACCCGCGTGAATCATGCAAAAGCAGAAGATCGTTATGTATAATGAAAATTGTTTTATATACTTTGAGCATAGTCTAAGTAATAATAAACAAGTTTTCACTTGTAACAAAAAAAGCATATTAAATGTTACCTGAAAATGTGTTTGCTTATTTATTTATAATGTTCACAATTTCAAATGGATATCTGTTCGGAAATATATAACACAGTTGAGTGAGAGTTTTAAGTGAACTAAAGTGATAAATGATATAAAAAAAGCTTCTCTGCTCAACATTTTATACATTTACTATCTGCATGACCTAATAATTTATCCAGTGTCGACAGACTTAAAAAAAATTGTGTATATAAATATTTTACAAATTAAGTATTATAAAGCATTAATTTGCAAGAAGCAAAAAATTCATTATTACCAAAAGTAGTTTATTTCTTCAACAATATCTCCAGACAAAGATAATTTTGCAAAGTGATTATTTCTTTAAACTAAATTCACACAACTTAATCTAAAAACAAAAACTGAATTCGAAAGTACAAAAGATATCCAGTTATGTGAATGCATATTTTATTCATGAACTCTGCTTTATAGATTGCAGTTAACTGTTCTATTTTCTAGAGCTTGAAATACATAAAATACATGGAAAAGATTGTTTCACATCTCTGTCATTTGAGTAGCATAGTTGATGTATCAATACAAACTCACCTTAAATGTTATTCACAAACATAAATGCAAATTTATATTTTTCTGGTTTCAATCTATAATAAGAACATTTTATAAACTTTAAATGTTTCTGAACTGAAATAGATACTTTTGTAATCTCAATTCTTTAAAAAGTTAATCTACTGTATTAACAATTTAAATGCATCTGAATTAACATTTTATTTTATGTTCAAAGATATCAAAAATGTCACAGATGCATTGACAGAATTTTATAGGATAAAACGATGCTTTTGCCGTATTATAAGTAAGAGTAATTTTTTTTTATTTAAGATATATAGATACAACTTTATATTCCCTAAAAAATTCCTTTTACATACATGTTATACCATTAAAAATTTATTTAAATAATCTACTTCAAAAACTTTAAATCTTCAGCACGTTTTTCACAAACATTTTTAAACTCTTTAATGAATCTATATAAGTTCTATTTAGTAAAGCTTATATATATTCTCTGTGATGAAGTTAAAATATCCCGGTGGAAATTATTTTAATGTACAGTTAAAACAACCTTAACGTCTTTCAATTTCAACACAAATTTAAAATTTACAAATAGTTCTCTGCGCTATTTACAGATTGTAGATTATCTTGAAAATGACGTATGTTTCTGTATAAATATAATTTGATTCTAAACACCTTGAAAATGAGATATTACCGAAAATAAGAACCTGAAATGGAAGAAATATTTTTAAATGATAGTGTATTAGTTAAATTTAAAGTCTGTTACTGCAAACCTAAAGGTGAAAACATAATAGCATTTTGGTGGAAAGAAAACAGATGTATTATCTAACCTATCTAATTATTTAAGAAATACTGCATTTTACATCTATTGTTTTAGATTCGTATACTATTTTAACGTAAGCAAATAGATATAGAAAATAGAGAACTAAAATTTCTTATCGGTTAATATCAAAACTGTTTGCAGGAAAGGAAACATTTTCATTTAGTATACAATTTTCTTTTTTATATTTTATTATTAATTATATTATTTTTATTTTTGTATTCCGTTAATTACATAACTTTAATTTTCAGAATTAATTATATAATTTTCGTAATTTTATTTAATTAATGTAATTATGATTCATTAATTACATAATGATTACATAATGGTAAATGTATTAATGATTACATAATAATTGCATTAATTACATAATGGTTATTTTCCTTAATTATGTAATTTGATATCTCAATGGTAACTGGCGCAATAGAATTCTAAACTCCAAGGAGTAAAAGTTTATGTTTTAGAACAAAAGTACTATATTTGAGAATCCAGACGCAAGCATCTATTGAAGAAAGTACAGTGAAACTTTAAACACATAATATGTGCAAATACATTTAGACACTTACGAAGGCAGACTGCAAGAACACATAAATGAATTTAAAAATCTGTTCTTGTCTTGAAAAGTGAAATGTAAACACCATCTCGGTAGAAAGACATACGGATGGAAACACATACAGGGTTGTTAAACAGTGTTGGAAATAATTACCGTCCAAGTCAAAAACTGGAAGTTACCTTCTGTAAAACTGACAGAGATATTGTATAAAAAAAATCGAGCAACATTATGTCCGCATTTCAGTATTTTTAGAATACTAGCGAATATTTGATTCAGTAATATTAAAGTGCAAACATTTATTTCTCGTCCATAAAAAATCCTGTTGATCTTTATGTATGGGGCTTGTGTACTATTGCATTTCATTCTTCTTTAACGTCTTAAGGCAACAGAGTACTTATTATGATAGTTTTTAGATATTAACCAATTTACTACAAAGTTTCACCACATGTATTCCCAGAATGGTCCCGAATGACTTTGCGGTGGAGGGAATGTTATACAAGTATCTTATTAAGAGTTCGAAACATTGAACTGCAAAAACTTTCACATCCTAGGAAGCATGTTAAAAAGCCGTTTTCAAATTATAAGATTCTCTCCTAACACCCATTTTGAAATATTTAATTTTTTTTAGGTAAATTTTTATTAAATCTTGAGTCGAATTCCCGACATCTATTCAATGGAAGTATTGACTATATTTTATACAGAATAATAATAAACAGGTATTGTCCAAACAAACCTAAGAAAAAGCTAGCTTCGAATGAACGTTTATTTAAACACCAATGAAAAGGATCGTCTTCCCACAAAATATAACCATAACAGGATGTTCAATTTAAAGCGAATAAACACAGGGAAAATTTTTCGATTTTGGTGAAACTATTTTTCAGAATTCAATAAAATTAAGATTCATGTGTATGACAATATAGAAAATAACCAATATGCAAATTTGTTTAAATTTTTACTTCACATTACCTCACAAAATATACTTCAGCTTATAAATACAATACATGTACCTGTTTCGCATATGTACCTGTTTGCTTTTGTTAGGACCTTCTCAGCGCGACATTGCTTGTAAATGTACGAGAAACACCAAAAGTTCTACATTGCTTTATAATTTTAATCTCTCTCATCACTGATAGCTATACTGGTATAAAAGCTTGAATAAAACGTATTCCTAGACCACAGATTTTTACCTCACAAGTGCAAAAGCATATTTAGCACTATAGTTCATGATGTAGCTTCATTTCGGTATAATTTGAGTTTATATTAAAATAAAATTTTTCTGAGGGACAACCTTTCAATATTTTATCTATGGTTGCATTTTCTGGGAACCATATTTTGAAACATCAAGTTGCGTCATCGATTTGAACTTACTGCTATACTTTGTTTATTGTAGAGTGACAACCGAATATTTAGGAGGAAGAGAATCTGAAGCCCACCAAAGAATAACTTTTCAAACTGAATGATAAACTTGTGATAATATTTGCATAAATGCCTAAAATTTATTTTCATACAAAAATACACGAATAAGAAAAATGCGATTACAGCGGGAGTTTGATTTAGAATGTTAATAGGATTTAATTTGTTTACATTGATGCTACCATACATAAACTATAGTGATATACTAGACGTACTTCAAAAAATAATATTCATATATTTCTGATGAATAGATTTCTGGATATTCGATCTTAAAACTGACGAATATAAAAGAGATAATTTGTATAGGAATAAACGGATGATATTCTTAACTTAATGCTTTAAAATAAACTAATTTCATCTGAAAGGATTTCTAATTCTGTGACAAAAAATTTTGTAATTCCCTAAAGTCCTGTTTATCGTTTATATTTTGGGGGAATGCGCTCATCAATTGATACCCCTGGGTATGCTTAAAGGCATATAAGTACGAATATGTCGAAAAATTCCCTCTTTATAGAGAAGTGATTTAAGAAAATTAATAGGGCGAATGTGAAACGCCAGACTAATTTGTTGAAAATGTTATCAAATTAAACAATATCGAATATGCAGAGAAATCAAATCGAATCAAAGAATATCGAATATGCAGGATATCAAGAGATGAGCTCTCTATCTGAATATTTTTCGAATTACTTTTGTTAACATTTTGCAATATTTTGAATTTTCACTCGAAAAAAATCACTAAAGTGTCCAGAATAATACATCTATATTACCATTATTCCGAAAAATATGTGGTACACTCTGTTTTAAGCACAAATAATTTCCTTTGATGTGAAGAAATTATAAAATAAAAAGAAGGGGAAACATAAAAATGCGTAGAAAAGTTCCGTCAAGCTAAAAATATTATTTCTTTTTGTTGTTAATACTTCTAAAACTATAAAGAGTGAGAAAAAAAATTTGACTCAAAAAACTTATTGTGGTCTAAAATTTTAACTTTTTCTTAACACTAGCCAATCCGCTCCTGGCGCCCCTAAGTTCAAATAGTACAATCTGAGTACACGGCACACTTGATAAACTAAAATGTTAACCCATTTCAGTTTTTACCTCATACTAAAATACTTGTGGCATCTTTCATTCTCTAAAATATAACTTTATAAACTTATTTTTGCATTTTTGGAGAATTACAGTTATAATTTCTACACAGTTAACACACAAGATTTGATGTTGAAAATTTACAGGAAGAGCATGCTTTTATAGAACAATATTTGAACCTGCAAGTACTCAAATCAGTTTTTTTTCTCTCTATTTCATACACAGAGTCCGCGGTTTGAAGGGGGATCTGTAATCGTTCGAATCGATTCTAAGTTCTAGATCCTAGCTTATTCATCCATCGTGCAACGAAAAATGTCCCCAGTTCAACAGATTAAACGAAATATATCATATTTACTCTTCGTAACGGGGTATAATACATAAGAGACAATTCAAAGGTATAACACCTGTATCGGGGCTTACCATTTCACTGTGCAACTCCTGTACCGTGGATGACGTAAACGTTTGATTCAACACTCTTAACTCGAAAGAAGAAATATTTCTGATACCAATTTTACGTTTTAAATATTTTTAAATGCTTTTTGTAAATAAAAAATAAAATCCATCGCAGAGGGAAATTTGCTACACACTGATTATTGCTGCGAGCACGTTTTCTTTTCTAAATTATTCCAAACATCTAAAGAATTTTTCAAACAAAGCATTTGCAGAAATGGAATTTATTCTGATTATAATAGATTCAACGATTTGTCTTCATTATTTCCGATGACTTGGGATGCAGCTCATCAAAAATGCCGTCATCGAGAAGAACGCTCCCAAGTGAAAGGGGATAATGAACCCTTTTTACAAACTCTAGAAACATGTTACTCGCAATCCATACATACAAGTATTCGAACAATCGTGGTGCCGGTATTGCATAATCGTGTGGAACTCTTGATAAACGACAACACCCTTCATCTGCACCTGTGGGCCGAACCAGATTCGGGAAATGAAAATTAACCCTCCCCTCAACCCCTGTTAAGACAAAGAAAAGTCGGCAAAATCGTGTTGACCTCTCGGGGGATGGCGTGCATTCTTATTTGCACTTCGTGCCTGCCGATGAAGCATACACACAATGCATATTAAGATCCGATGCTATATGCATAGCATTATCGTTAAAAGTTTTTATTGATATAATACTTTAAAAGGAGGAAGAGCGTGTATCCTATTTAGTCAATTTTTTTTTGGTACGAAAAAAACGAGGTATAAACTTTATCGATGCGTTCTAAATTAAGAATGTATGCTAATTTATTCTGTATTATTTCTTCACATTTGTTAGCTCTCAGAATCTAACGAATATCATATTATTTAACTATATGGAATACGTTTTACAGTACTTTCAGAGTAAAGTCAATAATCAGGGATTGTGCATTGAAGGGTCTTTTCTTCAACCAGAAACTTGAAACTTTTTAAAGCTTTTTTTTTTTTTTTTTAACCGATTTTGTGTTAAGTATTCTTTACCAAAATCCAGGATTTATTGTATTATTACTAACACAGATTACTGATTTATTCTCCCAATAAATTTATAAGGGTAGTTAAAGAACCGAGTTTCATTCTCGTTCAAAATAAAAGCAAAAATTTTTCTCCCAGTATGTCGGGCTCTTTGCCCTGTGGACATTCTCCCATCCCAATTGTGAATTTGTTAGCTACTTCATCATGGACACACCGTATAGTTGAACCAACTGATGAGTGAACACTTCTATGTCTTAGCCGAGATTCGAACTCGATCCCAATTTGAGCAAGCTGAAAAAGTGAAAACTTCAAATGATTGATTCGACTGGTTTTGCGAAGTATGCTCATTCGCTGATACTTAAGTTTTTTTTCTGGCGTCGAATGTCTCTGATTACGAAATGAAGGGACCACCCAAGTAACACAAAACCGTTGGCAAGTCGTTGGCCAACCACTTTCGGGCATGGTTGGCCAACGGTGGTTTTTGGCCGTTGGCGCGAGGTTGGCCCAACGGTTGGCGTTCAGTTGGCCCAACGGTTGGCATTCAGTTGGCCCAACCATTGGATTTACAGGATTTGGCCGTTGGCGTTCTGTTGGCCCAACGGTGGGATTTGTAGGGAAACGGTTGGCGTTCTGTTGGCCCAACGCTGGATTTGTAGGGAAACGGTTGGCGTTCTGTTGGCCCAACGGTGGATTTGTAGGGAAACGGTTGGCGTTCTGTTGGCCCAACGGTTTGATTTGTAGGGAAACGGTTGGCGTTCTGTTGGCCCAACGGTTGGATTTAAATGATTTGGCCGTTGGCACGAGGTTGGTCAACAGTAGGCATTCAGTTGGCCCAACAGTCAACTTTATAGGTAAGCCTACATTAAATTTATTTAGGGCTATTATGCATTTTTCAACCCAGCCAGCAACTCTTTGTTCATCAGGCCAACAGTCAAACTATCCAAGGGTCAATAGTTTTGACATTTTGCTATTTTTCAGCAGATCGTTTACAAAGAGGATTTCCCCTTTTTAAACAGTTTATTAAGTTCTAGTATTTAGCCACAAATAATTTATATAAAAATAGTATATTCGAAATTCTATTTTGAATATATTAAATAGGATATTAAAGTATATTTATATAAAAATAGTATATTCGAAATTCTATTTTGAATATATGAAATAGGATATTAAAGTATATTTATATAAAAATAGTGTATTCAAAAATGCTTTTTTGAATATACAAAAAGGGAAATCCCCATTGTAAACGGTCTGCTGAAAATTAGCAAAATGTCAAACTATTGACCCTTGAATAGTTTGAAAATTGGCCCAATGAACAAAGAGTTGTTGGCTGGGTTGAAAAATGTATAACTCTTTTCCCCAAAAAGTAGTCTGAAAACTGCAAAATTCACTCTTTTATGAAATCAAAAAGTTTCCATAGTTAAATATTAAAATGTACAAAAAGCAACAATACATTTTAATTTTAATGTTATTTTTAACAGTTTATATTTTGCTTGACATTGTTTATATAAAGTGTTTTGTTTTAAACACTTTATATCTTTTTAAAGAGAATAAATCTTATAGATTATATCCTTAGTGATATTATAAATCTCATGTCACTATATATATATATACAATTTATAATATCAATGCTACCTGTTGTTTTTAATCAGTCACTTTACTACGTATATAATTTTTTTTAAATAAACACCTTTCCATTATAATCAACTGGTGTCAAATTGCACACTCATGCTGAGTTAATATGACAAATACTTTTTGTAAGATTACCTTTATATAAATATTTTTTCCATTATATATATATATATATATATATATATATATATATATATATATATATATATATATATATATATATATATATATATATATATATATATATATATATATTTATATTTATATATATTTATATTTATATATATATATATATATATATATATATATATATATATATATATATATATATATATATATATATATATATATATATATATATATATATATTTATAAACACTTTATCTTCCGATTTGTCTTCAGGTCTGATACAATATATACAACTGAGGTCTGATTTTTTTTAAACTTTCCATAAAACTTTTATATCAATTTTATACTTACCTTGTTTAATATTTTAAAACAGCATCTTAATAAAGCATGTTATAGTAATTTTAATAAAACACAACTTTTCATCAATTTTTTTTTTATTTTAACAAAAAATTTAATAAAATTTAATTTTACATTGTCAGAAATACACAGTTCTTTTATCTCTCCCTCCTTCTCTGTCTCTCGAAAAATGGAAAAATCCCTTTATTAAGTCTTCAACAAATTTTTCCGTTATGACTTCTCCCTGGTAAGCCAGTCCGACAGAAGCTGTTAATATAAAAATAAATTAGTACAGTAAATGAGTCAAAAGAAAAATAGCTATATATGCACCAAACAGTCAAACAAAAATGCCTGATTAAGTTAGTTTTTTTTAATTTTTTAGAAACAAGTTAACTTATTATGAAATCTAACCCTAGCATTTACTTCATAATCAAAAATTTCTTCATGTTGCATGAACTTGTCTTAACTATTACTTCAGGTATGTATCAGTAAAGGTTTATTTATTTGCTAAATTATCAAAGTACAAAATAAAACAACAATTTCAAATATGCAAACTAAATTAACATCAGAGGCAAATTAGACACTGCACAGATCTTTAATAATTTTAGCACATATTTATTTACATGAATATATCAACTCTCTGAAAACTTACTTAAAATTTAGACATGAAAAATTAAAATATCAAGAGCTATTGGCAGAAATTTCTTTACATTATAGGAACTAATCATCTTAAACTGCTTGTATGTATTTAGCAAAGTTTATTTTCATAAATTAACAGAGCAGAAAATTAAAGAATAATTTGAAATATTTGAACCAAATTAAAATTAGAAAAATAAGACATTGTAGTATATGATAGATAAGATTAATTTCCACATACATTTTACCAATACAACATTGAAAAAATTAAGGTGAAATTTTCCTTCTCTTAACCACACAGTAAACAATATTTTCTCAGTAAAAGTCAAATTAATTCTGTAGCATCAAAGGCCCAACAGTTTGTAAATGTATGTTTGTCAACACAAAGCTTTTTATTAGCACAATATCTTTAAAAAAAACCAACACTTTAATAATTTTAGACAATATTTATCACTCCACGAATATAAAAAAAAATTACAAATGTTTGTACAAAATATCAAACCTACTAATGCTTTTCTATCTACTGAACATCACAGTATCTATATATTTAAGTTGCTAAGCCAGACCGATTCTTTGGGCTGTCTGGGAGAGAAAACTACTGCATCAATTTATTTCCTTTTGGTCTTAAAAAAAAAGATTTTAATCTATAGATGTGTCAAATATGGATTTTGTAACTATAATCTCTATTAATTAGCGATAATTTATAATCTAAAATTGTTTTCTGTACATGCTCAGCGACATGTTTAAATCTGGCTTTAGATACTCACTAAGCACGAGGCTGCATAAACTACTGCATAAAATACTGTACTAATTATATATAACTAAAAATTTAAAACACATTAACATAATGATTTAAAAATACATATTTAATAAAGTGAATCAAATAATACTGGTAGGAAACAAGGGAAAATAAAAAAGAGTGAGGAACAAGACTTCAGTTTATACAAATAGGCCAAGAATTCAAAGCAAGTTTTTACCTAGATTCAATCATTCATAAGATGATAACCACACTTCCAGTTCTTTCATCTATGGTACTAATGAGATCAGGACTGGCAGTCAAATAAAAATTTCCAGAATTTTCAATTCTGCATACCAGTTCCTTGAATACATGATCTTATAGACAGCTAAAAATAGAAAAATAAGTCATATACCATGGGATTGTCAAAATAGTCTTTAATATTATGTACAAACTTAAAAGTAAATATTATAATAAGTAGCAGCTAATCAAATTTTAAAGACAAGTGAATTATTTTAATGAGTGATCAACTTACTTCATAAATAGTCTCTAATATTATGTACAAACTTTATTAAGTATATTGTCAAAAATTGCTTAAAATGTAAATATTACAATAACTAGCAGATAATCAAATGTTAAAGACAAATGAATTATTTTAATGAGTGATCTGCATATTTCATAAATACTTTGTATTGATATTTTACTTTCAAACAAAATATTTAACATCAAATACCTGTTCGAGTCTGAGACAGACAATTATTTTAAACTGAAATAAAATACAATTGCTAAGTTGATAGTAAGGAGAGAAAAATTACTGAAATTTCACCAAAGCAGACAGCCAATTCTATTTTATCCTTGTATTCATAAGCTAGTGATTAACTGACGCTTCTTTATAAATTTGACGATTTAATAGAGTAGGTTTTCTAAATTTATGAAGTAAACTGTGAGATATAAACTTATAAACAACTTAAATACACTCAGAATAAATGTTCAACTTCTTATATAAAATGTTCAGTAAACTTTAATAACAGATATTTGAGCATAAATAAAAGTTTACCATAATGTTTTTATTATAAATACTCTAGTTAGAAATAATCTTACTGAAAGTACAAGGTAAGAATCATCAGTAAACACCAAATTTGATCAACTATTCAATTTAAAACTTTCTGAACGATCCGATTAACTAAAGTAACTCAACCATTTAAAATAAATAACATAAACACATCCATGATTTCAAAAAGTTTAAATACAACCATTCTATAAAGGATTATAAATATACAGATTACTTATTGTGTTCTAAAAATAGAGAAACAGCAAATACAATTACAGTAGTTAAATTTATTATTTGAGGAAAGCTTTGGCTGTTTTTATAGAAGTTTAACAAAGCATTTTACTTAAATTTACCAAGTTACGCTTCATTTTGATATGCATTTTAGAAAACTACTTGATGCTACTAATTAGCCAAGTACATCATTTTGTTTACTAAATAAAAGTATATTACTAATAAAATAATATACTTACTCTGGAATTCTTCGTAATATTACAATCACGTGGAACATGGAATGGTCGACATCCATTTCTTTTTACCGTTCATTTCTTCTCCCCACGTGCAAATAATTCGCCAAACCAGTTTCTGTCGTAGTGAATAATGCATTCTGTAACTGTTGGCCCAACAGCTTTAATTTGCAGTTGGGCCAACCATATTTTGTAACCGTTGGCCCAACCGCATCCATTTGCAGTTGGGCCAACCACATTTTGTAACCGTTGGCCCAACCGCTTAAATTTGCAGTTGGGCCAACCATATTTTTCAACCGTTGGCCCAACCGTTTTCATTTGCAGTTGGCCCATCTGAATTTCTGGAATTTCTGCCAACGGTAACCATTCCCCAACGATGCCACGAAAATATGCGGTTGGGCCAACGGTGTGTGTTACTTGGGCATATATATCACCGAGGTTTTTTACAGTGTGCTTAATCTCTATGACGCACTGAAAAGTCTCTCCAAGAGGCTACGGAGTTTAAGGGAACTCACGACCCTTAAGTCGAGGAAATAAGGCATATTTTCATACTTTTTCACTCTTTGTAACTATTTCAATTGACTCCCAATTTTTACAAATTTTATTTATATGATAAATTGATATATTTATTTTAATAAACAAATTTTCAACACTCAATAATTTTAAATAATTTTTTTTTTAAATACTTTAGATATATCTTGTTTTTTTAAACATTTTTATTGTATACTAGCTCGCGCGCAGAACTATGAAATTAATTTTACACTTAAATGTATAATTCCCGTTTTATATTTAAAATAAATAACTCAAAATACAATTGAACCTAAAATATTCAACATTAAAATATTTTTTCAATTTTTTTAAAACTGCTCAAAATATACTTAAAATTTCCTTAATTTTTTGCGTTAATTTACCCCCGAAAAAATAACAAAATGTGCAGTGATTTAAATAATTCTAGTTCAGACGCAATAAAATGACACGATTATGCAGCGATAAAAGTTTCATGGGATTATGTTTCATAGTTTTTGAGATATCAGTTTCGGAATGATGGAAAATGACATTTTGAGAAAAATGAGTTTAAAATTTTTCTTACCATAAACTTGATCAGTAATTAAATATTTAGAATGTCAATATCTCCGGAACTAAGCGGAATATTTTCATGCGGTTTGCTTTATTTTGTTCAGAAATGATCAGACTTTAACATATATGTTTTCAAAAAATCGAATGTTTTAAAGATTTAAGGGTAATAAAAACAAGAGCAGATGGCAAAAGTAGACGGTTCATGTTATTTCCATAAAAGATTAAAATAATCGAATCCTATGAGTATCGTACAGTAACTGCTAATACCCGCAAGCTGTGGTAACACATGGGTAGAATACCGACTCTACAGCACGCAGCCACGTCAAAGCTCTCGTATTTTAAATTACGGAACTAACAACTCAGTATAGAGGCTCACCTTTATTCAATATTTTATAATAATTAAACGCACGTACTTCGTTCTAGTAGTCAATGGAAATGAATTGGATAGATTTGTGTGTTAGTAGTTTTGACATCATTCGATCCTCTACTCATATCGGACGGGATGTAGCTTGAAAATTATGACGAAATCTTAAAACTTACAAAAAACTCGTTTCATACCCTTTAAAAATTTCACCATTGAAGCAAGATCTTTCATTATC
Organism: Dolomedes plantarius; assembly: GCA_907164885.2. Taxonomy (NCBI): domain Eukaryota; kingdom Metazoa; phylum Arthropoda; class Arachnida; order Araneae; family Dolomedidae; genus Dolomedes; species Dolomedes plantarius. The sequence continues at coordinate 214,697,799 of OU015495.1, forward strand.
AGAGTGCCTCCTAATGCGGTACTTTAAAATTGAACTCTACCAGTCTCTTTTATGTATTTATTATTTTTAATACTGAGGTGCTAATGTTATCACTTTGACAGATCTGCTTTTTTTAAATTCACCAAAATTTCCTATAAGGCAAGTGATATATCAGTACCCTGGCGATGTTAACAGACGAACTAATGAAATGGTGCTCCCATAATAAAGTAGTCAACAATTTTCGTTGTCTGTTGTGCGAATTTCTCAGGACAAGTGCCTCCGCATTAGGGAGAAAAATCAATAATACCTCGAGGCCTATCTCAAAGATCAAAGCAAATTTTTTCATAAGTTGCTTTTTTCTGTTATTAACATTTAAAACAGTTCTTCATTAACAAAAATCTCCTGCTCATAATGAATCAATTTTACATATCAAGAAGTTTTTCACTGATTACTATTGGTTTTCATTCATTGCATATTATTATTCTAGCATGTTAGGTACACTTGAGTTGTATTTAGATTCACAATTCAACCCAGTAAAAATGCCTTCCCATATGATTTAAGGGGAGAGATCACCTTAAAAATCTCAAAAAACTCAATTTTTTATTATGATTTAATTTTGAAGAATGGAATATAAGGAATCTTTTTGAAAAAAAAGGAAGTCAATACTACAATTAGAACCCATTTTAGGGCCAAATGTCTAAAGCTAACAGTAAAGTAATTTATGGAAACTTAATGGCTTTCTAAAAACTTATTTTCAAACTTGTGCGCACTATTTCTTCAAAACTAATGGTCACAAATTGCTAAAATTTTGTATACATGCATATCTAGTATGTTTATAAATTTCTACCTAAATTTAGGTAAGTACATATTACTAAATTTTTTGCAGCAATTTTTTGGGAAAAAATTTTATATTTCTTGTACATTACAATACATTTGTCTGAAAAGATATTTTATATGAAATATGGTAATTATTTTAGGTGTAGATTAAAGTATAACTTATTGATAGAGTAAATACAAATAATGTAATATATGTATCTCTTATACTTCTTAAAAATTCTGCGCTCAATGCACTGACCTAAGATTCATTATTCATAAAACCGTAATTTTTTTTTCCTTTACATAAAATAATTTCTAATGATCTCCCAACAATTCTTCTTTTGTTTTCCAATAGATAAAGGTTTGTACAATTCACTCTAAAACTTTGGTTAAAATTAAATACGAATTAATTGTTTGACAACACTTTAAGCTTGGTAGTAAAATCAGCGTATTTTTGTGATCTCCTCCCTTAATAGTTGGCGGGAAGGAAGCAAAGCTTTTCACTTTGTTATTTACCTGAATTTCATTCTGATTTTCTCTGAAATATATGTTTGTATAAAAATCCTTATTCATATTGAAAGTATTTCATAGTATTGAAATTGTGTTTAAAAAGTTTAAAATTCAAAAGCACGTTTAGTATCTGATGTATCATCTAGCCAGTCGATCTTTTGTATACTTTTTTTCCCCTTTTGAACAAAGGAAAGATTCCAAATTAATTTTCATTTCAAAATTTACAAAACTTTTATTTATAAAACTTTTTGATTAATTTAAAAGACAAAAAAAAAATTTCACTATAATCTTTGCTTCAGAAAAAATATTTTCAGACCTTTGACTCTATATAAAAAAAAGTCTGATTACAGTTAAACTAAAGTAGAACAAAGAGACTCCTGTAAACGTTAAATGCATACACCTTGCAAGGAATTTCAGAAATATCCTTTAAAACACGGAAAATCGGGAAAAATTCGTTCAGTGATGTACAGCTGGGAACATATAGACTACAGAATAAAAATACTGTATAAGGCAGCGAAATGATCGTAGATACTTGGTCATTCAAAAGACTCTACGGTATGTCTTAATCCGAGAAATTAAAAAGTGGAGACTTCCGCTTCAACCTTCATTGTGCAACACCTTTATTTGCCTTTTCGAATGATCGTAAGAGCCTACTTATTGCGTACGGCCGCGACCTGATTGCCCTATTAAGGATATCGACTCGATCTTTACTGGAAGGTCGACCTTGCAAGTCCAGACAATGCGTCAAAAGGATGACCTTTGTTTACACCGATCTATACTAGAGTATCGGCAGGGAAATTTTCAGTATTTTTATTACTTCACAATTTCTCATTTTCCGTGCATTAAAGGATACTTGAATAAATAATAGTTGCAGAATTTAGTCTCTATATAAGGGAACTACTTGCGACAAGTTTGACGCGTTCTGCGTAACAAGAAAACACGTACTAATATTTTTGCTGCCAGGAAATGTATACGATTTTAAGACCTTCTTGCAAAGACTTTTCCCAGAAAAACTGTCAAACAAAACCAGCTCTGTTTACAATTATCAAGAGAGATTTTAATTCATTCTTTTTCAGAAATCCGAAGTGACATTGATTTTTTTTTTTTTTATCAGCCGTTTTGCCCCCGACTGCAAAATGTTATAAAATAATAGTTTGAGTAAAATCTTGAACTGTTTTGTTCTTTCGTTGTAATTTATAAGATAGCAATAAACCTACTACTTCATTGGAAAAAAAACTTTCTAACGCCTTTACTTGCAGCCCTCCAGCTAAAACTATCGAATCTCACAAAGGGTACATTAATTATTTTTACTCTGAAAACTTGAAACCGAAAATAAACAATATTTTAACTTTCTCCTATAGCATCCATTAATCAAGAACCTAATTGAACCTTAGCGAAGAATGCATAGATTAGTCACTTCTTAAAAACAAGAATATTCATAGGCACGCTGGTTCAAGGTCAAGGGCTGTACCCAAATTGCGAAATTTCCCCATGAATACTGCCTATATCGAGCATAGCCCTTCCGGTCCTTTTAAACACTTCACCAGTAAGGAAGGAAAAAAGCATATTCTGTTTAGTCAAAGTATCCAGGATCACCTTGTCGGGTGATTCTGCGCTCAGGTGAGGTTGAAGGCCTTGAACTTTGCCACTGAAGTCGCGACCAAAAAACGATGAAAACGGAGGATATTTTGCATTCTGCTAGAGTGTGATCAATGTTGCTCGTTAAGTTAAATTAAGAATAACAGCAGACGGAAAAAAATAATAAAGAATAAGCGCGGTAAAAGAAGCAATACGTTTTTATACTCTGACATGAGCCGCACCAAGTCAAGCACGTGGTCACATCCTGATGAAACCCTCTGAAAATAGAGAAATAAAACTTGTGGTATACTGGTTTCACTTCTTATATAATAGAAGTAGAGTAAAAGGGGAAGATTTAGAAGAAGAGGAAAGAATCGATAAAGAATAATACTTCTGAGTTTTTCTGAATTTTATTTCTTTGTTGTTGTTGTTTTTGTTTTTGTTTTTGTTTTGGGGGGGGGGGACTATTTACATTTTCTCTCCTAGTTTCAGCTTGAGTTCAGTTGAGTTGGTTGAGAACGCTACTGTTTGTTACACGAGGACTCATTAAACCGGGACTTACTGTTTATAGCCGATTCCGAGCGGTTATAAACATTCATGCCAATAGTGGTACTCTAGTACCGATGCAGTGGCGTAGCGAGCATAACTGGCGCCCGGGGCACGATACCTTTGTGGCGCCCCCCCCCCCCCGAAAAACATATAGTAATATAATATATAGACCCTATATTGGCGCCCTCGATAAACATAACATAATATATAGACCTTATATTGGCACTCCCCCCCGAAAAGCATATAGTAACATAATATATAGACCTTATGTTGGTGCCCTCCCCTAAAAACATATAGTAATATAATATATAGACCTTATATTGGCGCCCCCCCCCCACAAAATAATATAGTAATATAATATATGGATCTTACATTGGCGCCCCTCTGCGAGTGGCGCCCGGGGCATGATAGACCCCCTTGCCCCCCCCCCCTTTGCTACGCCACTGACCGATGCCATCGGCCTAGCCATTCCGCCATCGTCCGCCTAGTTTCAGCTTAAAATTAATTATATATATATATATGTGTGTGTGTGTGTGTGTGTGTGTGTGTGTGTTAGTTAGTTTGCTTTTCTTTTGTTTTTTGAAGTCTCAAAAGCATTAAAAGCAATGAAACATTTTATCTCAGGATATTTTTTATGGTTAAGCAACTTTATTACTTATTTGTGTCGAAAGTTTCCTAAATTATATTGACCGATGTAAAATTAACCATACATCTATCATTTTCGAATATATTATGATGCAAACAGGTATATTATTATTATTATATATTGTTGTTATTGTTGCTAATGACCTCTAGTTGGAAGTTCCACTCACCAGGACCTAATAGGCTACTGGGCTGAAAGGGACGACTCCTGTTTTGAATTAGCATCACAAGGGTCCGAGTCCGACTTGGCTAAATGACCGGTCCCGTCATTTTGAACCGAGTCCAGTGACGAGACCGGAACACTTGATCCCGCACCTCCATAGGTAAATTTGAGAACTTGGAGGACATTGTAGCCACAGCATATTTATATATATGTGTGTGTATGTGTGATGAACGTTGTTTAAAGCGGCAATAGCTGAGGAGGGTAACAGGACAAGCAATATCCCGTTTCAATCGACTTAGACCCCTAAACCCTTGCTAACAAATGTTATTTGCGAGAATTCAGAATTGAGTCTGATGATGCCGACATGAGTAAATACAGAAATTCGGAATCAGTTTTAACTGTAGGGACCGAACTCTTTAGCCTTTGCGTATCAAAAGATCGACTGCTTCCAACCAGCCTTCCAGCCTTCCGAACTGATTGTTTCAAATTTCCGCCTTTAGGTCAAGATGCTTCTTTTTTTGCTTTCATAGCATTCTGATCTCTGTTTACGGTTAAAAGATTAAAAGTTCTAGATGTATTAAAAATATCTCTTGAAGTAAAAAAAAAAATACTTGGTAGCCTTGACAAAAAAAAGGTGTATAATTATCCTTAATCAGTTTAAACCTCAATCATTTCCTATTAGTTTTGTTTGTTTGTTTGTTTGTTTGTTTCTTTTTCACATGTTTATACAAAATATTTGCATGCAACTGATAAAAATTTTTAAAATCAAAATATTTCCGCAATCAACTAACTGATAAGAATAAGATGTTTTATTCAAAATATTTACGCAATCGTTTGGAAAAACCTTCGAAGCGATTTAAAGGATTACCGTGCCCTTGGCTATCACTAGGTAACGTCGCAACAGTGTCGCCCACAAATCTTGTAGTTTGACCGTTGATACGTTTAGATGGAAAGTTGTTTCAAATATTACTCTTAGAAATGCGAAATATATGTACGACTGTTTCTATGAACCTAATGCTCCCTCCTATAAAATAAATGTATCGAAAGCGAATTATTAAGAGAATCAAACGCTCTCCTCAAACTTCCATACTTACTGGGTTTTGAAAAAGGTTGCTTAAATGAAAAAAAAAATCTTAAACTTTTAAAAGGAATCTTTTTTATAGCATATGCATAAATTAAGACCATTTTGTTGAGGCTTAATTTGAATTTGATTTATTTTCCGTTATGTGGAGACTGTCCAGACTATTAAATACTTTTCTTACCACTAGCAAGACGCAGGATTGTGCACCTAACATTAGTTTAAAGCAGCGGTTCCCAACCGGTGGGTCGCGACTCGATCCTAAAACTATCAGAAACCATCGAATAAACCGTCAGAAAAGGTAAGAAAAATCGAAACTTACTTAAAAACAGCAACTTTACATATTGATAGATTGTGATAATAATTTTCTTATCTGTAATTATATCAAAGCTGTATGAATTTTTTTGCCTGAAAAATTGAAATGGTCTTTGCGTACTTTTATAATTGTAGTGTTTATCTTCACCTAGGAACACTTGTTAATGAGTATGAAACCACTTGTTGCATATATTGCAAACGTATATCTGTTGTTAAATAAATAACTGTTTTGCTACAAAGTGCTTATATTTTGTCAACCATTTTCAAATCAAAACATAAATTGTTTATCAATAATCAATCTGTATCTTCAAAAAAGCGCACACACACACACACATATATATATATATATATATATATATATATATATATATATACAGTCGAACCTCCATATATCGAATTTCCACATTTCGAAATTTTCTATATATCGAACTCTTAGCAAATCTCCATCTTCATTACATAGAAAAATTGTTTCTATATATCGAAAAAATCTCTATATATCAAAATTTATTTCAAGACAAATTGGGAGATTTTATTCCACTTTAGAATAAAATCTCCCAATTTTTGGCATTTGAAACAATACGTCGTGGACTTTAATCCACCGAAAATATCCCTGATTAAGTTTTTAGTGGACTGAATAAATACGAACATTTCTTTGAACTTTCTCCGCAAAACTGGCTGTTCAGCAAGATATTCGAAAATTTTTTTAAAAAAGAATGTTACTGTGATCATTGTAACCACTGTCTGGATTATTGTTTTTTTTTTAAGGTATGCAGTACTCAATAAATTTTTCATATTAATTCATTTTTTAGCTAATAACTTTCATTTAATGGGATTCGCATATAAATTAGAAATGGAGTTTCGTATACGAAAATTAGCTTTAATTTTTTTTAGGAGAATTATGATAAAACTAAGCTCAATTCTATATATCGAAATTTCTATATATCGAATTTTTTTCCGGCAATTTGCTACTTCGATATATGGAGGTTCGTCTTGTCACATCGTGGACATCGGCACTCCTTATTTCGACTCAGCCGGTGGAATTGATGAGTTTTCCACATGTGTTGCAGGCACATGAAAAGGAACGCTAATGTGCAAAAGTCGCCAAATAACCTTTCTTTTCTCCTTCTCGCAGTCAGCACATATGTTGCCGATCAGCGGCGGCATCCATTAAACTAACAATGAAGTATGTCCCGGGCCCAAATGGATTTCAGGTTTCCTTGAAAGGGTCGGCACGAGCGGAAGTGACCTCCATCGGCCCGGAAGTCCAGGTTGTTCCAGCAATTTGTGGAGTCTTCTGGATTCTTCTAGAAAATTGGAAGAAAAGGATAAAAGGACTCCCCTTCTTTGTCTGGGGGGGCTTTTTAGCTGATCGACTGGTGTGAGACCGACAGCGCTGGAGTGCGCCGGGTCTGTGATTAATCTTATGAGAGATTGCACGGGTTTGCTCGGAACAGAGACCGTGGATAAGGATATTTGGCTTGTGTTAGCCAGGGAAATTCTTGTAATAAATGATGTTTTGTAAATATATTAAGGTTTAATAAAACCTTTGTACATATGTAAACAAGTTTCCTTCTCAAATTATTCCGTTTCGTGTTTTAACTTGTTTCACGAAGTTGGTTATGGATCGCTATGGGCCACATTACCATAGTCTGTATATATATATATATATATTTGCAATATTTGATGGTAAAGTAAGGAAGGGGATACGATACAAATAAGGTTTTTTACTCCAGCATGGACCGTGGAGGTATTCCGAGAAGGAAAGGCCAGCTGAAAAAGGTTGGGAACCACTGGCTTAAACAATCGCGGTCCTTATCAAGAACTTCTTAAATTGAAATAGCGGATGAGGGCAACATAAGCAGGACACTAAAAAAGTATCACACGGAGACTTTAAATGTTTAATCCTAGGAATAGCTCAGGGTACACCGATTACGAAGACATACTCCTTTTTTTTTTTTCTTTTTTTTTTGGGGGGGGGGGGTGGAGACTGGTGAAAATGATGCCTATCTTACTCACACCAGAATCCTACACATATGAAACGTGTCCGTAGTTTACATTGTCGACGCCTAGCAGTTCAGATGTAGGTTTGAAAATTCTTATAAAATATACAACTTGTTCGATTCTATCCAACTCGGTTCAGCTTTATGCAATTCTATAGAACAGTGACACAAATATTGGAAAATATTTTGATGCTAAATTAAACATTTTCCCTCCTAACCTCACGCAAAAAAAAAAAAAAAATGTATTTCAGGTAGTCTCTTCTAACGAAACTACCGCGGGTTATTAACGTAGGATTACTTATCGTTGCTTACCTCTGTGCCACCTCATCGTTTTGGTACTTTTCTGTTTAACTGTTTACTGCTTTCCAAAGCGATGCAGACTGATGCGCTGCCAAAATTATAACGACGCTGAAATTTTGCTTTCCGGAAGACTGTTATTCAGGAACGTAACCCTACGTCAAAATGAGCAAAAGGGGAAAAAAAGGGACTCGGCTCTTTTTTTCACTAATAATACAGTACGCAGCTGTATGAAATTCGTGCATATGCCCCTGAAATGTTATTTCTTTACCTTCTTTGTAGATGTCACTCCTTTTTTACTTGCTCTTAAAACATATAACCTTCATATCTAATTTTGAATCGATTTCATTATTTTTATAAACAGAACAGAGTTTACAGACCTCGCACAACACACTACCATTCACCATCGATATTAACAGCATATCTGGGGCTAATCTTAAATGTAATCTACTGGGAATTGGCTTCACATATCGGACAAATATAAACTCGCCTTTCCAACCGATGTCCGCCTAAAGGAATATATCAGTTGCTATTATTCAGAACACATTCGAATAACGTTGTGCTCCCGCCAGCCTGTTGTCAGACTTTAAGGTCTGGAGACAGTTCCCGTATTTCCGATCATCGATAAAGTTCAACACTGTTCGATATTTTACCGGAAGTTGCCCTAACGACCACGAAATTTAGTTTATTGTGTGACTAGAATGAATTTTGCATAATCAATGGACATCTCACTGATGCACTCCACTCTTCCTTCGCTTGTTGACCTTTTCTTGGCGCTATCATCCCACGCTATTTCCAGGTTGGCATTACTGACTCCCCTTTCGTGTTTGCCAGAACTGGTTTTCTGTTGCCCGTAGGACAGTTCTTTCGTCATGGTCAGCCCCCACAGCAAAATGTCGCCTACGCCTTCTCCAGGCTGTACTTTTGTTTTGTTTTTTCTCTCTTTTAGGCCCAACTAGACCACAACAGAACGAGTTGCGCAAGTTTCCACGCAAATAGTGCGGCACATTTCGCTTTCTGAAATTGGCCAAATCTCTCGAGAGGAGGAACAATACTAATTCTGCAGAGTCCTTCCTCCAAAAACAATGGGATGGCAAAGACTAAGATTTTATTTGAAATTTTAAGGAGAAATTGAAATCTTGTCGCATTGTATAATTCACGTACACCTTCAAATGCGGCCATTGTTAAATTCAAATGTGGGGGATATCAGTTCTCAGAGGTACTTAAAATCGTGACTGTCATCCTGCAATTTCAAATCTCCGTGAAGTTCTTTAGAATTTCAATTTGATATTATGCGGGCTTTCGTGGTTTATTAACTCTCCGGCCATGGTCTAAAAATGTCGGAGAGTTTCGTTTGTCTGTCTAACTGTTCAAGTGATGACCACCGTAAAACTGACAAAATGCATGGTACAAGCTGTCGTGGTTTTGTTTGTCAGAGTTTTGTCCTCTTCAAGCGCTTTAAATTTTGTACCGCAATTTGCGAAGATTGTTTTTTTTTTTCGCTGTGAGCTGGATGGCAGCACTTCGCCGGTCACCAGTAAAAATTTAGAGGGATTCCGCATTTGGAATTCTCCCTCCAGTGTACTTATACGCTATGCCTTGCTGAGAATTTAAAAACAAGGGCTAAACCTAGGACCAAGACAACGCTGGAGGCTACGCTGTAAATATGTGCACCGCAAAACTATTCATGATAAAATTAACTTTTTAGCATTTAACCCTCTTGCAGATGAACCATACTGCATTTGGATCTATCTTGTGTATATCTTGTTGAACCCTAATTAAACGTTTCGTTGCAGTATTAAAGTCAAAACACGATTTTTTTCCCCTTTCAGGTGCTTATCGTTGTGTGATACTTTAAACTGATTTGGTTTTTTTTCTATGGTTCAAAATCAGCTAGGCAACTAGAGATTAGCAAGTTTTGAGATCAAAGGAACGGTCCCATTGCGGTAGGAGGAGTGTTTTCATGAGGTTTTATGGGAAAAATTCTGACGCAATATTCCTCAAGCCTGAGAGAAAACGATGGTCCATTCAAAAGATGAAAAAACTGAATGACTGCAATCAGTTCGTTTGTATAAACGACTTTCTCTAAAACCATTGATAAAAAGGCATAAAAAACCATCGACGAGGGTTATTTCCGATGAATTTAATGCCTTTCAGATGTGCTTAACGCTCGGCATTCATCTGTTATTTCAAGTCTGCCTGAAATCTTTAGATTTTCAAAATAATTTACGTGCTTACGGGATTTTTAACTGTCTCCGGAAGTCGTCGAGGTACGACAGAGAATTCCTTTTAGTTAGGTGGCTTTCGACAACAGGGTCTAGTGGTTCGAGCCCCGTGTTTGACTTCGGTATTTCTAGCCGTTCGATATTGGCTTTAAAGCAGGGGTGGGCAATTGTTTCAGTTCGGGAACCGCTTTGTGGAAGCGAAGGTTAGCAGAGGGCCACACCTTTTAAAATTATTGCCTTTATTATTTAACTTAACAATTCAGAAAAGGTATAAGTCGAGAATGAATTTCAGCGTCCCGCCAAGTAGGCATCTGATGTGCGGCCGTCGCGATAGTGGCTGCTCTACTTGGGACCCTCATGTCCGAACACAACTATCCTCTGTCCAAAATAACCCAGATTAATATCCCAAAGTCCACTTAATCAAATGCATTCACACGAGATACAAACCAGACATCCAAAAACGCCGGTCCGCAACTGACTATTAAACTTTAATCTCTCTTTACTGCAAATCCATTATACGAGGGTCATTTTTTAAGCAAGAACCGTTTTGTAATGGAGTAAGAGAAACTTTAGTTATGAACGTAAATTGTATCACAAACTAAAATATGAACATTTTTTCACTTTTCAACGTAGTCACCCTTAACATTTAAACATTTGTCAAGTCGTTTCACCGGCTTTCGGATGCCATGATCAAAGAACTCTCCGCCTGACCGTTAAACCAGTTAGTAACAGTTTCTTTCAACATGTCATCATTTTCCAAGCGCTTTCCACCAAGAAATTCCTTAAATTTTGGAAACAGATGAAAGTCTGATGGCGCTAAGTCAGGGCTGCATGGTGGATGATCCAATGAAAATTGTCCAGTTGCGTCTTTGTTCTTGCCGCAACGTGAGGCCGAGCTTTGTCGTGAAGCAGAACGACGCCGCTAGAGAGCAGTCCCCGCAGTCGATTTTGACAATTTTCATTGGGAACAATTTTCGTTGGGAATTAGTGGATCATCCACCGTACAGCCCTGACTTAGCACCATCAGACTTTCATCTGTTTCCAAAACTTAAGGAATTTCTCGGTGGAAAGCGCTTGGAAAATAAATGACATGTTGAAAGAAACTGTTACTAACTGATTTAACGCTCAGGCAGAGAGTTCTTTGATGATGGGATCCAAAAGCTGGTGACACGACTTGACAAATGTTTAAATGTTAATGGTGACTATGTTGAAAAGTGAAAAAAATGTTCCTATTTTAGTTTGTGATACAATTTACGTTCATAACTAAAGTTTCTCTTACTCCGTTACAAAACGGTTCTTACTTAAAAAATGACCCTCGTATTATCACTCACTAAATGGCAACGCCGACCACAACCATCATACCCACTATTAGGCATCAAAACTCATCCCTCGAAAGAATTTTTTTAACATCTATAATTACTTATTTTACGAGTAATACTTATAACAATTTCAAGAGTAACTTAAATTGGAACATTAATTACAAATACCCCCACCCTTATTTAAAGTAATCCTGTGTTACACTCAGCTTTCGTCCAATTTTTCCTTCATTTTCTTTTTTTTTTCTTCTTTTATAAAAAAACAAACATAATATTACAATGATTTGTATCCAGCTCGGATACCAACATCTACATATTTTACAAACAGGTTTCCATAAGAACTTATACAACTCAAAGTAAATTAACAAAGTAATACTTAATATGAAATAAATATATAAACATAAAGAATTTATAATAATTGTAACTACTATCTTAACTAATAAAGTTTATCAAAGTGACTTTCATTTGTCTCATTATTATATATTAATCATTTCTAGGAATTATCATTTTTCAGAAAAGTTATAAATTATATCATAAAAATTAATAAGTATAAATTAAATATTGGCTGTTTTTCTGGCTGTCTTAGCGGGCAGCAAAAAAATCTGTAGCGGGCCACAATTTGCCCACCCCTGCTCTAAAGTATAGAATTATATCTGTTTAGAACATGTGCTTCCAAAGACAACTGTGTAACGCCCGGAAAACAAAACCAGCTTACTAAAGTAGATAAAAATGGTTCTAAATAGCATTATGCGCGTAAGAAAAGTTTTATAATTGCTGATTTGTTTGTGAAAAGTCTATAAAAAAGGAAGTCGGTATCCAACATCGCATAAAAGAGAAAAATATAAAACATGTAATTCAAATGTCAAAATTATAGTTTCAACAAAAGTCTTTTCTTTTAATGTATTCGTTTCTTAACTGTATTTAGACGCCTCATACTATATACCATCGGACCTCTATTTAACGAAGTCGCTAAATCCCGAAAAAAAGTTCGTTATATGGAAAATTCGTTAAATAGAGATTCACCTATTAAAATACTTTAAACTACACAAAACAGATTTTAAATTCATAAACACTAAATATTATTAATAAAAGTAATTGATCACACCTTTATTTTGTAAATTAATGTCTATTAGTTTTATATATCTTACCCATCAAACAGAAATTTGTAAGGAAAACAAGCATAAAACAAAACGTTTTCCTGCAATACACTGTATTTTAAATTTAAAAAATTATATTAAAATTAACGAATTTTAATGACATTATCTCATTTATTATAGAAGTAATTTTAAGCATATATATATATATATATATATATATATATATATATATATATATATATATATATATATATATATATATATATATATATATATATATATATATGCGTCCTTAAATTTAATTACTGATAAAGTCTGCTAATTTTGCCTGAGATTTTGTTTGAAAAAGTGATTTCTCTCATTATACGTCTCTCATTTTTGCAATGTCATAAAAAAAAACCTTCAGGTGAATTTTCTTCCAACTGGAACCCGCGTCGGAATGTGTTAAAAGAAAGTAAATGTATTAAATGCGTTAAAAGAAAGAATAAGTTTGAAATGTTCAGAAATATTTTGAGAAATATGGAGAAAAAAAAATATTGGATCGCAAGAAAAAGTTCGTTAAATAGAGGATGCACTTCGCTATTTGGAGGTTATTTTACGAATAAATTCTCAAAATGTTCTTGGTTCCAAGTAAAAGTTCGCAAAATAGAGGTTCGTTAAATAGAGGTCCGACTGTAATTATATTCCTGATCATGAAATATTTTTACTGCAAATTTAAATGGTTTGCTTCCAGAAGTTCTCGTTTATAACATTCAACAGATTTTACTCAAACATTCACCATTTTATCCGTGAACTGCCAGTTTACGTTATCACCAGTTTTGTTTCCTTTCCAAGGTTTTTTTTTTCAAGTGATACGGAACCAATTAAAATGGAGAGTCTCTCATAAATATATCGAAAAGATCGATAGAAACAGCCTTAAGAAAAACCTTATGAATCCCTCCTGGTTTTAACTAGATCTTCTCCGTCTGGTCAACGACCTCTCAACAAAAAGGGGCAGACGATAGATATGTCAGAAGAAAAACACAGCCTCCGCAAATATTCTCGACGCAGGTGTAGTTTTTTGTTTCCGAATGCAATGGAGTAAACTTAATGCACTTTTTTTTATATATAAATATCCACTGCCTGTAGCGAACATTCAACTTCTCTTTTCGAGTAGTGCTTTTGAAATGATGCATGGAACAGTATGAGTGGAATATTGGGAGGGAGGACCTTTCTCTTTAATTTGCGTAATAGCTAAAACATATGACTGCAACCGGAAGTAGAAGAACCTTTTTTTTTCTCTCCCGTCTAATTTCGCTAAAAGCATCGAGAAAGCACGATTAATATCCGACAGATTTCCATTCGAGTACCATGATTTGTTCAATGTTTAAGTGATTTGGGGAAATTATGACGTGATGTGAATATGCTTCGAGAAAATATTTTTAGCATTCTCCTCGATGTGGAGAGGGGCTGATTGAAGTAGTTTTAGTTTGGCGACTTTTTTAAATATTTTTTTGCTATTCCAACACGGATGGCGCATTGCCTTTTCGACATTCGTTACGGCCAGATTTGTTGGTTGCTGTTTTACATGTCGCCTCTTCCCCATGCTTGTACGTGCATTCTGACCTAAGATAAATTATAAATTAATTGATATGATTTTTAAGATACTCATAGAGTAACACATAGAGGTGTATTTATAGATGACGGATAGCATTTAGTAATGACAGATTTGAATGAATTACTTGGCTTATAGTGTAGTGTGTCTCACGGGAGTCTCACTCTGAGACCTTTTATTTCAGTGTTTCGGTAAAATTATTAAAACAATAGGCTTTTGCCTTTCACATTAAATTTAATCGACACTTCAGACCTTAAAAGTTTGAAAGCACTCGTAGTCCTTTTTTTTTAAATTTGTGCCAACTAATCGGTTTTTTTTTTCTCGATATACCTCTCAATGGTCTCCCAGGCTCTCTTTTATTTTGGAGCATGTTTTACTACACTGGAAACCCCTAAATGACTTAAAATAACTCTTTTTAGAGATTTTGTTACAGATTTTTCTTTTTCTAGATGTACGTTATGCATTTCTATTGAACGATTTCTTTTTTGAATCAGCTGTCAAAACAGATACACGATTCAACCTAAATTTACCTACATTGATACATTTATTGAATATTTCAAGGAGACATCGTTTTAACTGGGCATTTTTTTATAATGAAAGATGATTTCTTAAGCTTAAGTTTCGTATTTATTGCAGGCAAATGTATTTGCACCCTCGATGGATTCTGAAGACTTTTGAAAAATTATTTTCCCTTTTCAATCGTATCTATTAATGTTTCTAACTGGGGGAAAATAATTTTAAAAGAAGGCTAATTAAAGAAGCATTTTTTTTGTTTCAGCTTTAAGCCTTCCTTATTTTTAGCTCATTTTAAAAAAAGCTGTTGGATTTTTTTTTTCTTTTTTTGAGACACTATCTTTAAGATAAGCGTGCGTGTGATGCGAATTCATAGTTGTCTATCTAAACAAGTCAAAAAGATTTAGGTTCAGTCCACTCATAATTTTTTTTTGCCATAAACATAGAAATTTTTACTGGCTTTCATTTGCAGTGAATAGTATACATGAATTTCCACGAAAGAAAGTAATTTAACTCAAAAATTACCAATGATTAAAATATCATTGCCCATCCACGCCCCCAAAGCATTCCACTTATTTACCCCACTTTTATTCAAATTTGTGTGGCATTTCTATTAATTTATTCCGTATTACTATAGAAATGTAGTCTGTAAATTTCTGAAAATATATATCCATCTCATACGATTTCAATAGGATATGTAAGAGAAAGCAGTCATAACTTTTACTTTCTTGAGTACTTAATGAATCATTGAAAGACGTCAAACGGTTAATTTGTTATTCGACAATATGCAAATCAATAGTATCACGTCTCGCCCTCGGTTTTCGTGTTAGCTCCAAGACAGAGATAGATTAGGCTGCACTTCGCAAAGCCTTCACTTCATAGGAATGCCAACATAATGTATGGTCTGCCAAACCAGGACTTTGAATTTATGGCAAAGGGAAACTTAAGAGCTCGCATAAATTACACTTTTATGTGGAATGCAATCGATTGGAGTTCTATGGTTTTAATTTTAGTCTGTTTATAATTTCACCAGGAAAGAATTTGCTACAGTTAGCAAATTAAGACTGTAGAATAACGTCAGTCTTGGAAAACTAACTGGAGTCAAGACAGCTCCCCATTAAGAGCCTAAAAGTGAATAGAAACAAAAGGTAATTTCGGTGATAATCATCATTAATTACTCACGCCCGAGAAGAGAAAATCTCTCTGTACGAAATAAACACGCATTCCTCGGTAGGGATTGTCTATACATTGCCTTATATTTTTCCCCCCTTTAAAAAATACTTATTTCTATCCAGATTTGTAACAGACAGACTCATTGGGAAAATGAGGTTTGAATTACTTTCATAGTTTGAAGTAATTTTGTTGACCCTAACATGTTTAAAATGCAGTTTTTAAATGAGAATCGGCATTGAACACACGTTTACAGCACCTCGGAGCACAGAACTTGCTCGATGATTTATCGAATCTCACCAACGAGAACTCCAGGCGATATTCGAACCCAAAGAGTATCGAACGAAGTATTCGATTCAAAGTATGAGCGAAGCTGTCCCTGACTGTACGAATATTTAATCTTATTTCGAGATTCTGGGGTTTATATTTTTAACGCTATTTATACATAAGATTAAACTCTTTATGCAAACATTACGAATTGTAGTACAGCTTATTCTACATGTTTTATTCGTAATTGTTCTATTTACAGATTTTGAGCAGTAAAACTTTTTCGAACATTTCTAAGTTCTTTATAAACCCGCTCACTACTGTGTGTTGAATTTTGGATATAGATTTGAGGAAGATTAATTACTAAGATTGGATGAGTAGAACACTGATATATTGTACCTAAACTTAGGAAGATCTTTATTAAAATGATTAACATATTTTCCTCGGTATCTGTTGCTTTTTCATTAAATAATTTAATGCTATCGGAGCTGACTTAGAAATTAAAAAAAACTGTTTGCAGAAGACTGACATCCAAATTTACACACATGCACAAATCAGTTTTGGAATGAACCGTATTCCTCCCTAACACTCGGGGCCGCCCAGAGGGGGGGGGGGGCAACTGGGGCACTTTGCCCCTGGCCCCCAACTGCCGGAAGGGCCCCAAAAATTATAAAAAAATTTATTTATTAGATTTCCTCAGAAAATATAACAAGAGAGCAGTGCAATGAAATAGAATAATTATGTTAATCATTCATGTAATAAAATTTTAAGTATGAATAACTTAATTTGAATGTGTGTTTTCGTCTCTTGGGGCCCCCAACAGAAGTTTTCCCCAGGCCCCGTAAAGTATCTGGGCGGCCCTGCTAGCATTCATCGCAGTTTTTACTGTAACACGATATCGCTATATCAGTATAACATTAGCGTTTCAAAAAAGTAAAAATTTTCATTTTCCCTCTTCAAACTTTTATGAAGCAAGAGTCTTTAAATTAAACTATTTCAAAGCACGTTTAATTAGAACTTGTTGCGAAATTTAAAAACAGCCCTTTGTTGTTCGAATAGGATTGACCTGCTTCATCATGTTGAAGGAGAGGCGAAGTAATGCATGAAAACAGAGACGGAAAATGATGACAGTGTTTTACATAAAAGATGATGGATGTGGAGAAACGTGACAGCCTCACACCGATGCACATCTATCCCAGTGCATCAACTTGCGAAATATGCAGTTCACAACTTCAACCTTTTTTGCCTAGTAATTAAAGAGTTTTAGAGTGTGAACCGATTTTTTAAAACTGTATTACTTAACGTTGAATGCAGAATTGGTTATCACACATTTTTTTTAGACTGTGCCCCTCAGTCAGGATAAAATGTCAAATCTACCCCCCACAGTAATATTTTCCAAAAAAGAAAACTGGAAAATTTTCTGACTGCCATGTAAATTATACAGGAAATTATTAAAGCCTTATAAAAGAAACAGCTGTAATAAAAATATTTCAAAGGTGTCAAATGTATTTATATCATTCTGTAACGAGTTTAAAACCATATAGACATAATTAACAAACAAAATTCTGTTGAAAAGTTCTGCATATTTTCTACCAGAATTCGAACAGAGTACAAAAATCGCAAATGTTTCAAATTAAAATTTACAGCTCTAGCATGGAAAGATAAACTAATTCTCAACGATTTTTAACTTCAGACAGATACGTGCACGACTTGAAACATCACTCTGTTGTGAATTAGTTCCCAATTGAAACTTTCCTATGGAGTTTCTACTGTAGAATTACAAATTTACTGTACGACATACTGTTGAAACAGCACTATTATGAACGAGATAAACTGGCTCGGGAGTACAAAACACAGTCATCAGTAAACACACAGAGGTGAAAGAATTGATAGATCGTATGCACCCCATTACTGTATGCAAATTGCTATGGCTATATGGTTCGCTGCAACGAAAATAAATTGGTACATTGTATAAACTTCGAAATATAATCGCAGAACAAGTCTTATGTAATGAAAATTTTATAACTATATTTAGAGGAAAAGGTAAGATTTTTAGATTATCAAAAATGAAGTTTCGCCGCCTCGTTTGATTCTCTTCTCATTTTCCTCATTTTACCTTACCACCGAGTAAATCATGAAATTCCCGCACGCAATTGAAAACAAAAAATAACCTTTTAACCATATCCGTATCGGGTATCGTATTCGATCATAATACAAGAACAAAGATGAAAAGTTTTTCAATCTGCTGTATCCATATCTTTTTTTCCCGATCGTTTTGTTTTCAACCACTTCACATCGGCACGTGATCAGCATGGACTTTCGTTGCGAAGCAATCCGCGCTTTGCTGTATCGCATATCGCTGGTATGCAGTACCTTAGGTTCCATAATGGACTGCCTAAGATGTCGAGGAATTTTTGCTTTTCGAAAGAGCTCGAATTTTCACTGCATATGCCTGAAAATATACTCAAAAATCGAAGTGTCTTTTGTTAGAGGTGAACGAACCGATTTTTCTGCTCTTCCAAAAAAGTTGAGTAATTTTCAAATAATCAACCACGGTACAAAGGGTATTAAATAGGGAGAAAATGTAACCCATTATTTGAAAAGATAATTAACTGCCGGATATTTACCATATACGTATATACACTGAAATGAAAATCATTGTATAACCTCAGATATGAAAGATAATTTTTTTTTTCAAATACGGCAGGCATTTATCCTGGTGACATTCCCCATACACAGTGCGAAATTTTGACTAGTTTATCGTGGGAGCAACCCAACGGGTGAAGCAACTTATTGTCTTGGAAATATTTAACTCGGGAACACCAAGCCTTAGTCGAGATTGTCAGTCATTACGTACACTGAAATGTAAATCAGTGCATAGACTGAAGTTTGGTTTGGGTGCTACTGTCATTTTGCAACACGGGGATAAACTGGCAAACTGGTCAGGACATACGGCTTAAAGCCATTCTATTTAACTTTTGTTTCCGAGTGGCTAAATGGTTAAGGCATAAACCTGCCACTCAGGGGGCGCGGGTTCGCCTCCTGGTTATAATTGGGGGAACTCCGCCTGCAAAAGAAATGAAAAGGAAGGTCTAGAAAGGAGACCCACAATCCACCGTCCATCGCCGGTTTCATCATTTGTAAATTTAAAAAAATTCTTCCGTGTTTGCGCGTTTTTTTCCCCCGTCTTGTCTTTATATCGCAACCGGGCAAGAAAAGTGACACGGGTCAAAAAATGGCAATTTTGAGGTTATGCGATTGAAAAAATAAGTATGAAGTGCACCATCGTGCACGAAAAGCGACGCATCTCTATCTTGCAGTCGTCCACCTGAGGGCAGTTGTATCGGTTTTATTGTAGGCTAGTTCAAGCTTTATAGAATTGTTTAAGTTGATTTTTCTCAAATGCTGCATTTTTGAGTTGTGTCACTTCTCTTGCCGGGGGGGGGGGGGCGATACGTACACCGGACTGAGGTCTGAGATAGTCGTCAGCCCCAGGGACTTAGAAACAACAACTTAACTTCTATATGAAAGAAGGCAGTTTCATGAAAGACGCCAAAGAGCAGAAAACTGATGTCAACCATTTTACTCGCCGAGCTCTTATGTACATTTCTCCACGATTTTTAGTAATCTGTGCATTTAACAATAAACATTTAGCTCTTCGTATCATAGGTAAAGGCATCATAGGTAATTCGTTCTCGAGCTGATAGCAATACGACAGGTTTCCTCAGTCTTTGAAAGGGGAAATATTTCCTGCGGCGGCTTTTCGACTAAAATTTGCGGTTCGCCTCTAAAATTCTAGTTTGGCTCTGCTATATCGAGCTTCGAAATTTACAGTTCCGATTTAATTCTTTCCAATCGGAGGTTAAAGTGGGATATGTTCCATCCCGCCAGATACTCATAAAACCCATTATTTTACCTTACCTTAGCTCTTTGTTTTTACCCGAGTTAAAATGTGACAAGCTTCTGCACTGCGTTAAACAAAAGCTAAAATGACGTGACACACTCTCATCTTGTTAGTTTAACATCCATAACTGCTTTCGAGGCGACCTTTATCGAGATATAATAAATAGATCAACTTATATGTAGCTCAACAAATTTCTACGTTTCGTGTTATATTACTATTTTATGAAAGAGGTCAGGACAAACTGTCATGTATAGTATCATGCCACATACTTTAATCAAAATGTCAGATGTGTCTGACACGAATACACATCTAAAGGTATTCGGTTGTTTGTTATGCATGACATTTAATTTAAAAGTACTTGAAACTTTTTAGGATTTTCATCAAAATTTTACAAAAATTGAATTTGCACTTTGTTAAAGAAACAACTTTCTTAAATGATTTGATATTTTCTGTTTCATGGAATGAAACTCCAGAAGAGTATTTCTCAAATCCTTCAAATAATGTCTTGAATTCTAGTTCGTTCCTCGATTGATTTCATTAGTTTTTATGTTAACTCTGACGTATTTTATTCGATTCATATAGAAGTTCTAACATTAATGTAAGGAAATATCTTGCAAAACCTCTACAAGAAATAAAATTTTATTGAAATTTCCTTCCCAAAATCAAAAGCTAATAAGAAAAGTTCGCACCAACAAACAAAAAAAAAACCCGAAAGATCTTGAAATAAATAAAAGCAAAGGATTTTTAAAATGTTACTGATCGTTTATTTTGGAATCAAAGTAAAATTTTTTTTAAATAAGAAATTGAATTCTTTGAAGCATTTGCAAGCCACATCTCAACTCGTGCATAAGCGAAGCCAAAACGTTTGTAGTTAAACGCATTGATTACTAGAACTCGTAAAACAAAAAGCACAACAAAGTCCTCGTGTAAAACGTATGGCATCAATTTTCTGCCCTTCTTCATGGTTGAATAAGGGACGTTGCATGAAACTAATTGCGAGGAAGAAATAAGTTTCGATTTGTTTGCAAATGCATTCGAAAACAACCTGTAATGCATCTAAAACCCTGCGTATGAAAAAAAAACACGGGAGAAAGAAAAAAACAATAGTTTCAATGTGAAAAAAAAAATTCAGTCAAGTAATTCATATGAGCAATGCCTCCTTTTCACCAAATAGTAACGCGAAATAGTATCCATTAACAGGTAAGGAAAAAAAATGATTGTTTCTAGCCTTTTCTCTAGGTTCTCTTCTGGCACTTAGTAGAAAATGGGGGGGGGGGGAGAGAAAGAAAAGCAAACGGCCAAACATGCTAAGAGCAATAACCTCTCCCATCTGTGAATGTTGCTTCTCGACTGACCGAACTATCGTCTTCCAAGTACAGACCGACAGAGTGAAAAAAAGAGGACGCACGAATTTTAACTACCAATCTCAAGGGCATGGCAAGTGGATGTGTCAGCGGGGATGAAAATAGCAGCAAAATAATTTCTGATCCAGTTGCTGCAGCATTTTTACTTGGGTGGAAGGATAATATTACTAAGCGAGAACTGAATTATTCGTGCAAGTACCGCCAATAACTCGTCAGCGGCCGAAACTGCATCGCTTCGAAGGCCGCTTTCCTAAAAATAGTATTTAAGACGTTTTTTAATCATGGAAATCAAGTACTCTTTATATCTTGTTTTTGACGCGTTCACTTGCTTAGCTGTCAATTGATAAAAGATCTCGAAACGTAATCCGTTGAGTCATTGGCAGGAGTGCTTGCTCTCATAGGCTGTAGAAATCAATATGTTCCACTCCGTACGCATGCGTTTGGTATTTGTAAAGCAGAAACTCAAATATATCAACGAAATCGAAAATCAAAAACAGTCATTCGCAGTATCCTATTTACAACCGTGATCTTCTAAATTTTCCTGCTGAATTGATGATTTATAAAAACGTTCAAATATTTTTTGACGCACAGTTTTTAAATCGTAAAACTATGATTGGAAAGCGTTTAGTTTCACACGTTTTTCTCAGTTTAAGTAGCGGACCCTATAACGTTTTTGGTTCCTAGACGTCACGTATGCCAAAGTTATCTTCAGCATTGTGTCCCTCACATCTTTGAATTCACCCGAAACTTCTAGAAAACTGTCTGCTTCGGTTGGATTCGTTGCCACAAGAGAAATCAAAGAGTGTTTTTGATGAAACTTAAGCAATTAAAATATCAGACTTACAGAAAGGAAACAAATTTAATTACGTACTTGAGCTTATGATGTTTGGTCCAAAAGAAAGAAAAGTTTTCCTTTATCAGTCAGCTTCTCGACGTAACCTTCGGTTATTATTGTCAAATATCTTTATGAAAAAGAACTTTGTAACTTTTTTCTTATGTTGGGCTACAAATTAGGTCATCTCTGCCTTTTACAAAAATATTGTAAATAATATTAAAGACATCTTGATCTTGTTCTCGTCGAAAACTCTGAATTTTCGAAGTTGGTTCATACACTCATGGACAAAAAACTTAGCGCACCAAGAAATAATTGCGGGATCGTAACGAAACTTGCAATGAAGGTACATGTCGGGGAGATATGCAAATGATTAGAAATGCAGCGTGATTGCGGATTACGTATAGCCGGTAGAGGGCGTTGAACATCGTACTCTGTGGAGTATAAAACAGGTAACCAAAACTTGTTTGAGTGTGCTGAATCATTTACAAAGGAAGAGCTGAGATAGACATGCCATTACGCCGTGTTCGAAGACAATATAAGCAGTTGTCGCAGTTTGAGAGGGGGAGAATCGTCGGGATGATGGAAGATGGGTGGTCAGCTAGGCGAGTAGCTCGTCAATTAGGCCGCTCTGATTGTGTTGTGAGGAGGTGTTGGGACCAGTGGACCCGAGAGATGTCATGTACACGAAGACCAGGCTCAGGACGCCCTCGACAGACCAGTCGTCGAGAAGACCGCCACATCGTAAGAAATGCACGCGTACAGCCAACTGCTTCATCGGCCGCCATCCAGGCACAGGTAGCACCTTCACTAGGGGCCTCTGTGTCTTCTCGAACCATTCGAAGGCGCCTGGCTGAAGGACAGTTGGTATCGCGGCGCCCATTACGTGTGCTGCCCTTGACGCCCACCCATCGACGCCTCCGTTTGGAGTTTTGCCGCGCACGAGGAAACTGGACTGCAGCGGAATGGAACCAGGTCGTCTTTAGCGACGAATCCAGATTCAATCTCGGCAGTGATGACAATCGTGTTCGTGTGTGGAGAACCCGTGGTGAACGCTTCAATCCTGCCTTTGCTGTACAGCGACACATCGCTCCCACAGCTGGTGTGATGGTATGGAGTGCCATTGCCTACAATACACGGTCACCCCCAGTTTTGTTCCGTGGCACCATGACAGCCCAGCGGTATGTTCATGAAATCCTGCAACCACATGTGTTGCCACTCATGCAACGGCTCCCAGGAGCCATTTTTCAACAAGACAATGCTCGGCCTCATACGGCAAGGGTTTCACAAGACTGTCTTCGCACTGTTACGACCCTTCCTCGGCCTGCCCGATCCCCAGATTTGTCTCCAATCGAGCATATCTGGGATCATTTGGGACGACGAGTTGGGCATCCCACGAGTTTGAACGAACTAGAGGCAAGGCAAATATGGAACGAAATGTCTCAAGACATCATACAGAACTTGTATGACTCAATGCCCGATCGTATCGCATCGTGCATTCGCGCTAGAAGGGGTCCAACGGAGTATTAACTCCTCCGTTCTTTTGCCCTTTTCTCTGAAATAAATTATCCTTTTTCTTTGATTTTCTTATCATTTACTTATATCAAAGTAGTCATTACGTATGTAAAATTTCGTTTCATTTTGACGACTCCTTCTTGGTGCGCTAAATTTTTTGTCCATGAGTGTATTTACATCGCATTTGTCTATTCTCCTACCGTGGGGTGCTAGGGTTCTCTCTCTCCACTACTATTAGACCATAACTTAATAATACTCGTATATTCAATAAGAATTGAACATACTGACTTTTGGTTTCAAGAGTTCTTGACTGTGGGGACATTTCTAAGCTCATTTTACTATACTCTGCTATATGTTTAGTATCAGATGAGCACAATGAAACCTATAATAAAAGTTTACTTCTTTTCCCTTTTGCCATAGTTACAACGCAGGACCTGCTTGAAAAGGAAGCCTTCACAAACAAAGTTTCCGTCAGTACTATATGAATCCATGAAGACTTATTTACTGTACAGTGCACTGTTTCGTATCTAGCAGAGTAAGGGCCTGTTCACATAGGAGTCCGTTGCGTAGCGTTAAGGGAAAGATGACGTTGAGGCGAAAATAAACCAATCATAGGAATTAAAAATTTCATTGGTAATCGTTTGGAGGCCTATGATTGGTTTATTTTCGTCTCAACGTCATCGTTTCCTTAACGCAACGCAACGGACTCCTATGTGAACAGGCCCTTAGGGCTTGCTCAGACAGAATCCGTCAGCGTTAGCCTAAAAATTTTTAACCAATCATTGAACCATTTAACCAATAAGTGCCAACGGAATAACGCTGACGCTGACGAATTATATGTGAACAGGCCCTTAGGGCTTGTTTACATTGAGTCCGTCAGCAATGCGTAGCGTTAGCGTTACTGTCATGGAAATAATTTTAACCAATCATAGACGTTCAGACAGTTAGCCACGGAATTGTAAGGGCCTGTTCACATAGGAGTCCGTTGCTTTGCGTTAAGGAAACGATGACGTTGAGACGAAAATAAACCAATCATAGGCCTCCAAACGATTAGCAATGAAATTTTTAACGCCTATGATTGGTTTATTTTCGTCTCAACGTCATCTTTTCCTTAACGCAACGCAATGCAACGGACTCCTATGTGAACAGGCCCTTACGCGGTTGTATGCCGAGTCATAATCCTATTACTGTTAACATATGTACTTATTAATCAACAATTAGAGGGTCCCTTTACTACGTTGCATTTGGTGGCCATTCCAAATTCAGGCTCATTTGTTACTCTTGTCCCCAATAAGGTCTTGATGTCAAATTATCGTCCTCTTAACTACAGAAATGTGCACGAAGTTTTCTCATGCAGGTCCGAGACACTAATATAATCGAGAACCTAAAGCTTTCGATTGATCCCCCTTAGATTTTGGATTGCATACAATTTCCTCGAAAAAGACAAGAAAATTTGATGATTGCTCAATTTCATGTATGATTTTGACAGTATTTTCTAAAAATTTCGCAATCACGTTGCTCTGGAAACATTTTAGTTTCTTGCCTGACACCGAAAAACACGTCATCACAGTCAATCCAGATACTCATGGACACCACAAAAAGCTTTAAAATGTTGTATAACAACACTCTTAGCAAACAGGAAATATTTTTGCTTTCGTGTGTGATTTGTTTTCCCAAGTGAAAGGTGTCGTTTTACTTTCATTAGCCTGACACAGTAATATGCTTTCGATTCTATTCTACTTTTCCTGCTTACGGACAAAGGAAATCTCAGTTCGTTATTCCGTGCCCGTTGTGGGAAAGCTAGATACTTATATCACGTAGTTTCACAGATGAAGGGTTTATTACTTTTGATTAATGAATCCTCTATTCAACTGTGCAAATATCTTTATATGAGATACAGGAATATGCAAACAGAAGTATTCAGTCCAAATGTCATTTAGACAGGCTTATGCATGATTAATATGCGTAATGATGCCAGATATTAGAGAATCAGAAGACGTGCTTTCAGTCGATTCACAATGTTCAGCATTCTTTCATTGAGTGGCGTAACCAGAGGTGGACTTTTCTCAACATGAAAAAGCCTTGTATCAAAGAATTATTTTTTTTAATCTTGTCCAGAAATAGCAATATATTTACACAATTATTGAAATGGAAGCTAAAATTTCAGTTTTCAAGGACGCTTTTTATAATAGTTCATGAAAGCATTTGTACGTGTGTGTGGGTGTGTGTGATTTTATTTTTTTTATTTTTAATGTTTAGGCACTTACTGTAAGATATTTGCACATTATACCGCGGATACTGTTGACTACTTCTCAGCTGGGAGCACCATACAGATGAGTCAATATTACCCCTCTGGTGCCACCTCAATTATGACCGAGCATCCCCGGAGACGACATCTGTAGGGCTCGTACCTTCTCGCATCCCTCAGACTACATGGATGGACTTTCCAGATGTTTAATTTTATTCACATCGGTACACTAAAGCCATATTAGTTTTATAAACCTATACAAGAGCTATGCCGGTAACACATTTTCAGGAGATACGCGAAGTATAAAATGTTGAGAACCACTGTTCAAGTTCTATAAACGTCGCTTTTGATGACAAAAATAAAAAAGCAGAGGATACCCTTTTCTCACATTTGCTAATGTTTAAAAGTGTGTTTGAGACAAACGTTAGTAAGCATCAGTCAAATAGGGAGTCAAAATCAATTCTTTACGTCAAGAAGCTCTAACGTAAGAAGCTTCTTACGTTAAGAAGCTCTGCATAGCACATAAGCTTCAGTAAATGGGCTTGTAATTTGTAAGAACACCATTCTATGTAGATGATAATTTTAGTTTTAAGAAGAATATGATCCAATTCTGCTTGTATTTCCCCGAATGCTAGCAATGCACTATCCTTTGAGAGTTGTTATACGATGGTGTGTATACTACGCATGATGTTTCGAGATATCAGATTTGTAATTCACTGAAAATTTAAATTCGAGTTAATATATTAGATTATTATGAGAAGAAAGTCACATCACAGACCAATACAGTAGTTTACGTAATAAGATATGATCAAGGCATTCCACACACACAAAAAAAAAGTTTGTTTTAAACTAACTCAAAAATACAATCTATTTCGTCTGTTTACCAACGAAGAGATGTTTTGCTTTATCTGGCTAGAATTTCCCCTTAAATGAAAATGCGACTCATGTCGAAAAATTATAGTTATTTTTCCTCTTGGCCTACGGTTTACCATAAACAGGTTGTTGGTGTAAAGACCAGAATGACATGTCAGAGGTAAATAAAAGAATTTCCTCTATAGTGTAAGACAGAACAAATTTCATCTCACAAAAGACATGAATTCCAAGGAATAACAAGAGGAAAATCTATCGACATGTAATCCTTCATGGCTATAATTAAAATCATGTTTTCAGAGAAAGCATTGTCTATAAATTATGTTAAGAACATATAAAAAGATATGTGGTTTACTTACATGTTCACAACCCTTTTCGAGGAAAACCCTCGGCTCAAAATGCATGCGAATAAATTTCAAAGCAATAAACCAGTTTTCTGCTTCGAAGAATCAAAACTTTTGGATCGAGATATTTATTACCTATTTGCATTAGGTAACACCCAAAATCTTGTTTGCAGTCTTTGAATTTCGAATTACATCTTGACTATTTCAAACTATTAAGATTGGCCAGGGGGAAAGAATATCATTTAGGAGCTCGAGGGATAATTTATTCCTTTCTTTTACGTTTTTGTAAGGGATGGTACAGAGTTATTTTATATGAGCTATGTCTGAGAGGCATTTCATAATGGCATTGCCAGACGTTAGAAATGTTTCAACAATCCGCTTCGCTAAGTGAGTATCCTTCAGGAAGACATGGGCCGGGGCCCTTCACAAGTAAATATCCACGCTCATCTTGTGTTGCCAAACAAGAAAAAAAATGGAAAGACTAATAATTGTACCTCACGAAGTTTACTTTTAAAAATCCAACAAAAATTGTAATTTTATAAACTTCTTTCATAACTCTAAAAAAATAGCTCTAAAAAATAGCATTGTTATATGATATAGATGTTTATATCATATAACAATGATATAAAACAAATGAGTTTTATATCATTGTTTTAATGAGCTACATTAAAACAATGATATAAAACTCAAGAAGTGAAAAAAAAAGTTTTTTTTTTTTTCCAATGCGGAGGCACTTGTCACGAAGACATTCAACTATAATTCACCGCAGTTTTGCCGGCCATTTTATTATGGGGGCGCCATATAGGCGGACCAGCATTGCCCCCTATGAAGGGACGACATAAACGGAAGCATCTTAGTGGCGTTTCGCCAGGATTCGATCAGAGAACCCTCAGCACCGAAAACCAGCGCGCTGTACCACAAGGCCGCCACGGCCCGTGAAAAAAAATGTAAAAAAAAGCTCTGAAATTCTTATGTTTAATACTTTGTGAGTGATATCTATGGACTTTCTTCAAACTATTTGTTTGTCTTTTCATCTTTTTTTATATTGTCTTAGCCAATCTCTGCAAAAGAATATTTAGACATATATGAGCAAGACAAATCGGTTAAGTTGACTTTCTGAAATTTTTGAAATGTTCGCGTCAAAGCACTTGATGGGCTCCTAGCTTTTTACATTCAAAATAAATTTCCCAAATAGTAAAGATGAACACCGCTCAGTGACAACATATTTTTTGGCCATCGAATAATAAATAACTTTTTTTCACAAAAGCCAATCAAGTTAAGTCGATTCTGTAGTGTAAATTGTTGCAATTGAAACGCAGGAGCAAGTACTTGATGATAACGATCAATCGCTTAGTGTTGTTTCATCACGCAAAAAAAGTCAAATAAATGAGTCAGTGACAGTCGACTAGTAACTGTTGCAGAAGTAAGTACTGGGGAATTACAAAACAATTATTTCACTTTTCAAAATATAATTTGAAGACTGTATTGAATGTAATTACTTTTTTATCACTTGCAAAATCGGTTAAGTCCCGTTAAAATTGTAATAATAATACCGATGACTCCAAGGATATTCTTATAGATTTTATATGTCGTTAGAAAAAAGCTCCATAATACATTCTACATTGTTTATTTGAATTTATATTTTCAGATGAATTAAAAAAATATTTCAGGTAGTCTCTTCTAATGAAACTACCGCGGGTTATTAACGTAGGATTACTTATCGTTGCTTACCTCTTTTTTTTTTACGCATTTTGGTACTTTTCTATTTAACTGTTTACTGCTACTGGGTTTGGCGCGCTGCCGAAATTATAACTCGCGACGCAGGATGGACTCTGATTTTTTTTTTCTTTCCGGGGGACCGCTATTGAGGAACGTAATCCTACATTAAAACAATGTATTTTATTACCATGTTTTTATTAACTCGCTTTCTTGTTTGTTTGTGTGTTTGTCCAGTACTAATCTTGCAATCGATTTTTAACTCACTTCCCGACTCGCTAGACATTTGAAACTTTTAGAATAGCTCAGAACACGATGACAATGCATTTTTTCAATACTTTTAGCCATCTTTAAGCAGAATTAAATTAATTTTCAGTTAATCTCAGTTAATTTTGTATTGTAGACTGGTGCAGCCATCTATCGAGCGGAACGGGAACGAGAAGTTAAATGCAAGTTAACTTCCAATTAACTTCATTTTCTTTCAAGTTTATGGGATAATTTATCAAAAAATTTTAAAAAAGTATTTATTAATACACAGAATTGTCAAGTTTATATGATTCAACAGAAAATTTAAAAACATGGTATATAAAAAGTTCTTTTTATCTTGGAATTATATTTTATCACTTTTCCCCACTTTCCGCTTAAAATACTTAACCGATTTGGCAAGAGAGGGGATCATTATGTGAGTTTATCGATCTGTGCGGCCGGGTTTCAAACCTAGGTCTGCGGAGTTAAAAGGCTTTGATCAACCTCGTTTGCTAAACGAATTTGTCGAACGTAAGCACTTAATTATGTCTTCAGATAGCGATGCAAGTTAAGTTGGAACATATTCATTTATGTATACACTAGCTGAATAACCGTGCTTCGCTAAGGAGTACATTCAAATTAAATACAACGGTCAATGTAAGCAATTAATTTGCATGTTTAATATCCATGAAACATACTGATTTCAATTGAATTCTTAAAAAACTTCCATCTCAATTAGTGTAATGGTTAAATTTTATCTTTTGCTGTGTTTTAATATTTTTTTGTCAATTTATTTCGTTGTTATGCACGTGACGCAAAATTAATTTACAGTATCGTAAAAAGAAAAGAAACCACGTGATCAGCATTTGATAAATTAAATTCTAAAAATTAATCTTTAAAATTTCACCAAAATTCAGAAAATGGAGGTAAAGATTCGAAAAAGATTTCATTTTAAAGGAATTTTTAGGATTTTTCTCGTGATATAAATTTTATAACCCTCAAATTATTATTTTAAAAGCAAACTTGTTACAAAAACAGCTTAAAAATTTAATTTTAAAAAAATCTAAGAAGAATTTTTCAAAAATCTTTTTTGGTGCACCCCTACATTATAAGAAGAATTGCCATGCACAATTTCAACCCTTTAGGTCTAGCGGTTTTGTCTGTGGGTTATCTGTCAGTCAGTCAGTCAGTTACGGAACAGTTTTATACTATTTAGAGACAGATACCTATTTCTATGATTCAAGCTTCTAGAAATCTCAACAAGATTGTCAAATAACGCAGAAAAATTAAAATTAACGAAGAATACATCTCAATAACAAAACGGAAAAGAAATTCTAGGATATTATATAAGATTGAGCGAGTATTATAAGTAAAGTTCGAAAACTAAAAAGATTCCTATGAAACGATGTACACATTTAAACGTTCTTAAAGAAGTAGGCTATACTTAAGATTCCGTAATAAAATTCCGTAATATTAGAATTTTCGTAGTTTTACTTGGAACGCATTTGTCAATTTGTCATGGAAACTGATATCAGAGAATGAAAAACGAAGAATTTGTGGAAGTCGATAGTTATAACGTTTCCCAGCTGCTGTGATCGTTTTCTTTCTTCCTAAGTAATTGATCTGCTGCTACTTTTTTTATCCTAGCTTGAAAAATTATTGTTAATTCATTCTATTATTTTCTCTCGGATGAATTCAGATCTCCCGAAAGTTATTTCTCGTAGCATGAAACCATCTATATTCAAACTTTCATTTTAAATTAATCACAAAATATCGTTCACGGTTAATTATTTTTCCAATGTTTGCTTTACTATATATATATATATATATGTGGATGTGTGTATGTAAACGTATATGTATATGTATACATTGCTCCTTACGAGTAAGGATGTCAGATCTTCTAATTCCAATATATATATATATATATATATATATATATATATATATATATATATACAGTGACGTAACTAGCCATTCCTGTGCCCTGGGCAAGAATTTGCATTTGGGTCCCTTAATTAATTAGGTGGTTTCGGAAAATAATAAAACAAATACATCATTTTGGGCCCCCCCCCTTCCAAGTGTGCCCTGGGCGGGTGCCCCTGTTCCCCCTGCCTAGTTACAGCACTATATATATATATATATATATATGTGTGTGTGTGTGTGTGTGTGTGTGTGTGTATGTATGTAGGATACCTTTTGTGTGAAGGAGTATTTGCACTCATTAAAGCAATAATCACTCGAAATATGTAACAATAACGGATGTATATTTATTGAAAGTATGGTTAAAATAGTATAAAAGACGTCATTAAGCGTCTGACTCTTCCCCGTCTCAGAGCCCGTAGCAATAACGAACAGTCCTTTTTCCACCGAAAGAATCTCTCCTCTCCTTTGCTTGAAGCGGGGATCATTTCTCGACTCTGCAGTTCTGATGGTGTCAGAAGTGGGGACAGTGCGGTTCTCGGGAACTGCCGGGAATTCGTCTCACATCTATGTATATATATATATATACACTGCTTGACAACTGCTAAGGAACAACTGGTTTTTTCAAACTAGCGTTCCCGACAGCAGACTAATCACAGTAAAATGTAATGCAGAGGACGTAATAGGGCAGGACCTGTTATCCGTATAAAAGGTAGTGCACGAAAACTCTTTATGCATTCGAAAGTTCATGCAGTTAGGTAGTGCCGTGGGTTGTTGGAAGTTATTTCTGTGAAAATCAGTGTGGTGTGGCTATAATTAAGTGCAAACATTTGAGTGCGTACGATGGTGGACGAGCAGTTGGACGGCTCGAAGCGGGGCAAAGTGTCACAACTGTGGCCAGAGTAATGGGAGTGGCAAAAAGTGCCATGTCTTTAAAAAGGACGCTAAAGGTGGAAATGCTATGCGAAAGCATGCCGGTGGTCGTGGAAGGAACACCACACCTCGAGAGGATCGATATGCATCCCTAGTGGCGAAAAGGAACAGCCATCTCACTCCTAGTGAGATAGCTGCAGATCTTGCAACCGCTACCGGTACAAATGAATCAGCCAGAACCATTTCTAGGCGATTAAATCAGGTCGGTTTGCATGCACGGAAGCCTGTTCAATGCATACCACTTCAACCACGCCATCGTCGAGAAAGATTACGTTGGTGTAAGGAACACATTGGTTGGGGTCAGTAAGAATGGTCAATAGTGATGTTCTCTGACGAATCCCGTTTCACTGTGACAAGTGATTCTGGTCAACAGTTAGTGTGGAGAGAGAGGGAAACACGTTATGCACCACAGAATGTTCAGGAACGTCATCGGTAGGGCCAAGGCGTGGTGGTGTGAGCAGGCATTATGCACAATGGTAAAACACCGCTTCACATCTTTGAGCGAGGTACCACTACATCGCAGCGGTATTGCAGAGTCATCATTCTGGATCACGTTCGTCTTTTTATGGGTGCGGCAGGTCCAGATGTTCTGTTTATGGACAACAATGCGCGCCCACACAGGACCGCTGAAGTATCGGACACACTAGAAAGTGAAAATATTGAACGTATGACATGGCCTGCTTACTCAACTGACCTAAATCTTATAGAGCATGCCTGGGATGCCCTTGGCAGACGTGTTTCTCAAAGAACTTGCCCTCCCCGAACCATGCAAGAACTTAAAATCGCCTTGAGAGAGGAGTGGGACAATACCCATAAGGACTCCTCAATACTTTAGTAGACAGCATGAAAAACAGATCCAAAATGTGCACTAGTGTCCTAGGAGGTTACACACCTTACTAAAGTACTTATAACTGTTTCATCTTGGCAGGAAGACCCCTTTTTCGTGGCTGTTTGGAAATGCTCCAAAGAGCATCTTCTTTGTTTTTCGTTTTCTTCTTTTTCCATGTGGCGTAATCTGTACCATTTTGCGTAATAAATAATGCATAGTATCTCTACTAAATATGTACGAAGTTTCATTTCTTCAATCAATGAATATTATGAAATATTCCGAAAAATGTGACTGTCCCTTGGCAGTTGTCAAGCAGTGTAAATATATATATACACTATCCTGCCAAAAGTATCCGAACACCCCCCCCCTAAAGAAGTGGATCTGGTAGGTGGCGTAATTTGGTGCGTAACCGAAAGCTATAAAAGTGTTGGTAGGGGTTTGTCAGGTCATATTTATGCGTTTGTGAGACAATAAGTCAAAGGAGCTTAGCGACTTTGATCGTGGCATTATAATGGGATGTCTGGTACAGCGCGCTAGTTTACGGTGCCGAGGGTGCTCGGATCGAACCCTGGCGTCGTGCCACGAAAAATGCTTCCGTTCGTGTCGTGCCTTCATAGGGGGTAATGCTGTCCGCCTATATGGCGCCCCCACAATAAAATGGGCAGTAAAACTGCGGCGTAGTATAGGCGAATGTTTGACGACAAGTGCCTCCGCATTGGAAAAAAAATAGTGGGATGCCACCGTTGTGGGAAATCCGTTCGTGAAATTTCTGACATTCTACAGAAGCCAAAATCCATTGTGACTGATGTAGTCGTGAAGTGGAAACGTCGAGGCAGTGAAACTGTAGAAAAACGAAGTGGCAGGCCGAAAAAAATGAGTGAACGCGGCCATAGAACTCCGAAAAGGGTAGTGAAACAAAATCTCAAGTCCTCGTTGATTGAAATCACTCGGGAATTCTAAAGTTCATCAGGCGTTAGTGCTTGCAGCAGGATTGTTCGTCGAGAGTTAAAAAAAACCAGGGATGCCATGGTCGTTCGGCCGCTCACGAGCCGAACATCACTCCCCAGAATGCGAAGCGTCGATTGCAATGGGGCAAAGATCACCGTCATCTGACCTGTGGACATGTGGAAAAATGTTCTTTGGAGTGATGAATCTCGCTTTACAATCTGGCAGTCCGATGGACGCGTCTGAGTTTGGCGGATGCCAGGCGAGGGCTTCTTACGCGACGGCATCGTGCCGACTGTTAAGTTTGGTGATGGCAGCATCATGGTGTGGGGGTGTTTTTCAAAGTTTTGCTTGGGTTCCATAGTTTCTGTGGTTATAAACATGAACTCTGAGATGTATGTGGACATTCTGGACCATGCTGCTCTCCCAACTCTATGGCAATATTTCGGGGAAGGCTCATTTCTCTTCCAGCAGAAGAACTGCTCCATTCACAGAGACTTGCGCAGGCATGGTTTGACGAAATAGGTGTTCAAAAACTGGACTGGTTTTCTCAGAGCCCCGATCTAAATCCCACTGAACACCTTCGGGGCGAATTAGAACGCAGATTACGTCGCCATCCAAATCGACCCTCCTCCCTGCCAGCACTCACTTCAGCAGTGATGGAAGTCAATTCCTATGGACACCTATCAAAAACTGACGGAAAGTCTCCCCAGACGTGTGCAGGCTGTCATCGATGCTAAAGGAGCACCAACACCACCATATTAATATATGCCTCGGGACTCTTCGAGTCCGTACCACAAGACGTCCGGATACTTTTGGCCAGATAGTGTATATATATATATACAGTCGAACCTCCATATATCGAACTTCCCCTTATCGAAATTTTCTGTATGTCGAAATCTTTGCAAATTTCCATGTTCATTAGATAGAAAAACTGTTTCTCTATATCGAAAAAATCTCTATCTATCGAAATTTTTTTTCATGACATATTGGGAGACTTTATTCCACTTTAGAATAAAAATCTACCAATTTTTGGCATTTGAAACAATATTTCGTGGATTTCAATTCGCGGAAAATGTCCCCGATGAAGTTTTTAGTGGACTGAATGAATGAGAGCATTTCTTTGATGAACTTTCCGCAAAAGTGGCTGTACACCAAGATATTCGTAGTTTTTTTTTAAAGAATGTAACTGTGATCACTGTAACTGTCTGGATTATTGTTTTTTTAAAAGGCATATAGTACTCAATAAATCTTTCATATTACTTCATCTTTTATTTATTAAGTTTCATTTAATGTTATTCGCATATAAATTAGAAATAGAGTTTCGTATGCGAAATTTAGCTTTAATTTTAATGTTTTAGGAGAATTATGATAAAACTAAGATCAATTCTATATATCGAATTTTTTCCGGCATTTTGCTACTTAGATATATGGAGGTTCGACTGTACATATATATATATATATATATATATATATATATATATATATAAGCAAGATCCGTGAGTTACAGAGTCTGAGGTCTTTAGTTGCTAAATTAGATTCAATTATCGAAAAGCATGTGGGTTTTTAAAACCTAATTTACTTAAATGCTATAGAGGAATTACTAGTGAATGTTGTTTGAGTGAAGAATTGCAGCAAAAAAAATAAATATTTAAAAAAAGAACTCTAAAACACTTTTACTACCATTTACACCTGTTAGACGAAAGTGATTTTCGTAGCATGCTATCGGTCATTTGAAGGAGGTAATTCACCTTTCAAAAGTTTAACCCTTTGGGATACCGAAGTAAAGTCTTCATTCTCAGAAGAACACGCGTGTTTAATATCTAGGAAACACGACAATGGCAAAACTCCAAATTCTTCCAACATGTTAAAAAAAAAGATGCACGCAATCACACAAAAACTAGAACCTTAAAAGAATTTAAAGGTTTTCGTCATTAAATACTACGATATCAAGATTTCGAGTTAGCGAAAAGCTCTATACACATGCGGAAACATGGAAAGCATTATAATACACTCATGGACAAAAAAAATTAGCGCACCAAGAAATAATTGCGGGATCGTAACGAAACTTGCAATGAAGGTACATGTCGGGGAGATATGCAAATGATTAAAAATGCAGCGTGATTGCGCATTACGTATAGCCGGTAGAGGGCGTTGAACATCGTACTTTGTGGAGTATAAAACAGGTAACCAAAGCTTGTTTGAGTGTGCTGAATCATTTACAAAGGAAGAGCTGAGATAGAAATGCCATTACGCCGTGTTCGAAGACAATATAAGCTGTTGTCGCAGTTTGAGAGGGGGAGAATCGTCGGGATGATGGAAGCTGGGTGGTCAGCTAGGCGAGTAGCTCGTCAATTAGGCCGCTCTGATTGTGTTGTGAGGAGGTGTTGGGACCAGTGGACCCGAGAGATGTCATGTACACGAAGACCAGGCTCAGGACGCCCTCGACAGACCAGTCGTCGAGAAGACCGCCACATCGTAAGAAATGTACGCGTACAGCCAACTGCTTCATCGGCCGCCATCCAGGCACAGGTAGCACCTTCACTGGGGCTTCTGTGTCTTCTCGAACCATACGAAGGCGCCTGGCTGAAGGACAGTTGGTGTTGCGGCGCCCATTACGTGTGCTGCCCTTGACGCCCACCCATCGATGCCTCCGTTTAGAGTTTTGCCGCGCACGAGGAAACTGGACTGCAGCGGAATGGAACCAGGTCGTCTTTAGTGACGAATCCAGATTCAATCTCAGCAGTGATGACAATCGTGTTCCTGTGTGGAGAGCCCGTGGTGAACGCTTCAATCCTGCCTTTGCTGTACAGCGACACATCGCTCCCACAGCTGGTGTGATGGTATAGGGTGCCATTGCCTACAATACACGGTCACCCCTAGTATTGTTTCGTGGCACCATGACAGCCCAGCGGTATGTTCATGAAATCCTGCAACCACATGTGTTGCCACTCATGCAACGGCTCCCAGGAGCCATTTTTCAACAAGACAATGCTCGGCCTCATACGGCAAGGGTGTCACAAGTCTGTGTCCGCACTGTTACTACCCTTCCTTGGCCTGCCCGATCCCCAGATTTGTCTCCAATCGAGCATATCTGGGATCATTTGGGACGACGAGTTGGGCATCCCGCGAGTTTGAACGAACTAGAGGCAAGGTTACAGCAAATATGGAACGAAATGTCTCAAGACATCATACAGAACTTGCATGACTCAATGCCCGATCGTATCGCATCGTGCATTCGCGCTAGAGGGGGTCCAACGGAGTATTAACTCCTCCGTTCTTTTGCCTTTTTCTCTGAAATAAATTATCCTTTTTCTTTGATTTTCTTATCATTTACTTATATCAAAGTAGTCATTACGTATGTAAAATTTCGTTTCATTTTGACGACTCCTTCTTGGTGCGCTAATTTTTTTGTCCATGAGTGTAAGTATGGTTAAAAATGTAGATGATCGACAAGTTTTATAAACGTTTTATTACCAGCTTTTATTAACAGCCTAAATTGCAAATATTAATAACTAAAATGTTCATGTAATAAGAAGTTGCTAGAATGTAAATATTCATCAGAAATGGCATATATCCCGTGCTAAAAAATACTTTCGATGCAATTACAAATCTGTTACATTAACTGAAAACCAAATACTCTTGAAACAATTTTCTTCAAGCAGCATTTTGAAGTAATTAATTTCTGTTAAAACTTCATCTGTACATCACAGTGACGTAGCGAGTATAACTGGCGCACGGGGCACAATACCTTTTTGGCTCCCCCCCCCCCTTCCGAAAAACATATAGTAATATATTATATAGAATTAGTGAAAATGACCATTTGGCGCCCTTCTGCGAATGGCGCCCGGGCCATGATAGACCCCCTTGCCCCCCTCTCGCTACGCCACTGGTACATCAGCCTAAAATTCTGGCAATATTTTTGAATTCTCACAATACAACCACCTCTGCTAAACCGTCTAATAGTTATATGTTGCCATTTATAAAATGCTGCTTTGATCTGCTTCACGGAAATTGACCATATAACCAAAACTGTGAAACAGAATTATAAGATTGAATTAATAACGTATCATGGTTTTACTTGCTATTATTCATATTTAGTTTAATTTGGATGATATTGCAATATTTTGTAATAAGTGCTCATTGATAAAAGCTTAAATTTCACTTTTAATTTGCTGAAATAATTTGCTTCGCTAATAAAATTTGCTGAAAATGCTCTACTAAAATATTTGATATTTTTGGAATTGCCATAAATTATCAAAGCAATTAACAGCTCTAAAGCAATCTTAACAATTTTAAAGCATGAATCTGTTTCAATAAGAGGAAAGAAATATTTTAAAAGCATTTTTCCGAGATTGTTCGCTCTCTAACTTACGTATATTTTCATTTACTTGCCTACGTATTTCCCAACTATAGTTGGCCGGACGATGGCCGAATGGCTTGGGCGCTGGCATTCCCTACCATGCCAGAGTCTGTGGGTTCGAGTCCCACTCTTTGCATGGATGTTTGTAGCCGTACAAATTTCCATGCAAACAGTGGAATTCGGAATCGGCTTTAGGCCTGCTGCAAGTTGAGCCTAGCTCACGCGTGGGGAAAACTGTGAAGCACATTTTTGATCGAGGCACCGCATATTCGACCCATCTTCAAGCCTAAATGTTTGAAAAATAGAAAGTTGTTTGTTGAATGCAGCTGCAATAAAAGTATATCCAAATTTTGGTTTCTTTGTGCATATTGCTAAAATCTGAACAGAAGAATTAAATTCAATTTTAAATGAAAACTACAAAGCAAGGACTGGATGAAAAAATGATGATATGCATAGTTAAAGAACACCTCGCAAATCAATTAAAATATAGCTAATAGAGAAAATTTTTGAATACCATATTTGTTTGATTACGTCCTTGACTAATAAATTACTGAGACTTTGGGGACTTTTTACTTTTTGTTTTGCCCTTGAGAAGATCAAGTCGGGGTTGCTTCCACCGAAAGTGACAATGTAAAAAGCGGAGAGAAAACTGGATCAGGTGTGATGGAAAGGAAGAGTTACGATGCTGTAAATTTCATTTAGTGATATTTTAAAGATGGCGTTCGGCTCGCTTTGAGGTGGATAACGAGGGAAAGCCGATAATCCGTCTGCAACGACGGATGAAAGCTAATTTTTATCTGTAAATTAACTATGGATGAATACATCTTCTGTCCTCCCAGATGGACTCCCATTAGTAGTGGATCTTGCTTTTAAGAGACATTTTCAAGAGCAACGAAGCTTAGATGGCCACTTTCGGAGCACAGGAATCGGGTAATCTTTATCGATTCTCAGGCTAAGATCAAAGCCTGATTATCAATCTGTCTCTATCAGCGACTCGGAATGTCTTGATATGTCAAACTACAATCCATTCTATAATGAAATGTTGTCGAGGTGTCATACTGCAGTAGATACCTCGTCATTGAGATATTTATGACGGTATATTTATGACGGTGGTATCGCGTTTCTTGGCGGATGACTTTGCAAAGTTCGGTCCTCTGCACGTTATTTATTTATTTATTTATTTTTATTCTACACCAGACTAAAGTTTCTTCGACATGAGTCATTATCTGGCAGTCCAATACAGTGTTGGGGTTAAGATCTGAATGTGTAGCATTATTAGCTACAACAACGTCATCAAGGTCCGGGTAACCATTGCGACAGGTTCCTGTCATATTGGAGAAGCCTCACAAAGGGCAAGTTGGAGAATCTGCTAGGCCGTTCTGATGTTTTCGAAGGTAGTCGTGGCCAGTAAGGACACGAAAACAAACTGACCCAATGGCTCTTGGTAGATCCCTTGGTAAGTTAATACGATGTTCCATTATTTCTCTTTGAATAATTCTTGGTTAATATGAGTCTGAATAGTTTGATTTTTGTATTTATTATTCTTTTAACTGTTTGCTTAACTGTGTCGGCTGAGGAAGCTGTAAGCCGGACTTTGCAAAGTCATCCGCCAAGCCACCGTCATAATGACTAGGTATCCACTGCAGTATGACACCTCGACCCCATTTCATGATCGAATGGATTGTAGTTTGACATATCAAGACATTCCGAGTCGCTGATAGAGACAGATTGATAATCAGGCTTTGATCTTAGCCTGAGAATCGATAAAGATTACCCGATTCCTGTGCGCTGAAAGTGGCCTTCGTTGCTCTTGAAAAGGTCACTTAAAAACAAGATCCACCACTAATGGGAGTCCATCTGGGAGGACAGAAGACGTATTCACCCATAGTTAATTTACAGCTAAAAATTAGCTTTCATCCGTCGTTGCAGACGGATTATCGGCTTTCCCTCGTTATCCACCTCAAAGCGAGCCGAACGCCATCTTTAAAATATCACTAAATGAAATTTACAACATCGTAACTCTTCCTTTCCGTCACACCTGATCCAGTTTTCGCGCCGCTTTTTACGTTGTCACTTTCGGTGGAAGCAACCCCGACTCAATCTTCTGACGTGCAAAACAAAAAGTAAAAAGAGGTCTTATTCTCCACAGTTCGCGTTTCTTCGTTATTCTACACGACTGCTGAATTTATTTTCCCTCCGTCGTTTAGTTGGAATGCGACTCACGGGTGGCCCACAGATGTATGTGTCTCCCGCTGACTCATTCTTTCGAAAAAACCAAACCTCTTTTATTTTTACTTGAGAAAAAGGGTAATTAGGTAACCTTATAATCATACTAATCGCTCACAAATGGAGGTATTAAGTGGGGTCTTGGGAACAATTATATGCCAGTAAACAACCGTAAAACGTTACTTATTTTTTCTTAATTTTGCAACCTTCATTTATAAAAGTCTCTTTGTACTACGTCTTTAACTCCTTAAGCAGTTATTTGATTTTCTGAAGTTTACGAAAAATTTTCTCACCTCTGTTGTCATTGGAGAATTTGAAATTTTCAGTTTAATTTTAGGATAAAGACAAAACTTTCGATACAGAGAAAAAAAACTACTCCTTTTCTGAACTACTTGATTTTCTGAAGTTTATCAAAATTTTTCTCACCTCTGTCATCTTTAGAAAATTTGAAATTTTCAGTTTAATTGTAGGATAAGGTTAAAACTTTCGATACTGAGAAAAAAAACTACTCAAGAATATATTTTAATAAGCTTTCCATGTTGGAAAAATATTAGGGATATTTAAAAAAACTTCCAAAACCAACAGTCAATTTTCATTAATTTAAAAAAGTTTACACTAAAATTCACTAGCTCCTGTTTA
Source organism: Dolomedes plantarius (assembly GCA_907164885.2). Lineage (NCBI taxonomy): Eukaryota > Metazoa > Arthropoda > Arachnida > Araneae > Dolomedidae > Dolomedes > Dolomedes plantarius. Next base: position 214,738,802 of record OU015495.1, read on the forward strand.
TAAGATAATAAAATAAACTGTTATTTGGGATTGAATATTTCAAAAATATACTGAAATTACTCAACATATTTTTTTTTTCCAAATTTAATGAAAAATTTCATTTGTCTTTAATGTTTAAAAATGTTGAATGAATAAAAATCGTAAAAATCATTTGGTAGTAAAATAATATTTAAAAAATAATGGAAATAGAATTCCCTTTTAAAATGAGTTCTAGATAGCGCGGGTTTAAAATGAACCTCATACGTGTTGTAATGTCATCCATGTATTTATTTTCGCCACTTATCTTTTGAGGGGCAGTGAATGTTCTTACTATCACAATCTGATTCACTCTGTTTGTCACAAGTGATATCTTTTTTAAGATCGAGTAATACTACAAGAAGCTTGCGTAACCGAATACTGAAAGGATCAATCAGAGTAAAAGCTGGTATAGATGGTTATGATACTACACAATTGAAACGATCTTTTTCTGGATGACAACAAGTTCAGCCTTGTAACAGACCACTTTGTAGCACTGGTAGAATGACCGATAAGTATCTCATAAAAATAATCCTTTTTTATTCCAGATGTTTTGCATCAAAGTGCTGCCTGATAAAGAAGGTCCGGGTAACGTATCAAGTGCAATAAACAAGATCGCTTAGGGAAGGAATTAAGATTTATTAGATCTAGATTTCAGAATGATCTAAGAGAGATCGATTACATTTTCAGAAAAGAATCTGTTACCAAAGTAAAGATAGTTTACAGCAAGGGTTATCAAACTTTTTTTATACTGCACAAGAGTAAAAACCTGATGAAAAAAAGCAGTGGATTTCAGGGGTGGTGGGTTTTATGACTGCCTATTAAATTATTGAAGGAATTTTTAATCTGGAATATTATGTATCTAATGGATATTTAAAGAGATCGTGGGTATAATCGCAGATTATTCTAACTATCTTCTTTACTTCGGGGAAAAGTAAAATTTTGCAGCTTTATACGATACATAAATACAATAAGAAAGCAAGTTCTGATAAAATAAAGAGTATCACTAAGAATGCCTATCGGGAGGAAATAACAGATTGGCGAGTTTTGTAGGTAAGCAAAGGTAAAAACTTCGCGCAACGCTCAGTGCCATTTGTCGATTTTTCTTACGCTAAACGAACTCGGGTAACTCCTATAGATCGATCCCGTAGTTTAGGAGACACGTGTACGAGAGTTTGTAAGCTACTGAATTAACGAATCTCTTTAAAGATTTTCGAAAGTAGCATCATGTTCATGGGTATACAAATCAAGATGATATTTTTTATTTATATTTCAGTCAACATTTACTAGCCTTACTTTATAGAAAATTATTCAGGTTCCTGAGAGTGAATTCCTAGTTTCCCAACACTGTTATGATATCACATGAAATATATGACTCGCAGAATTACTAGACCTTAATCTGATAAAAGCATTATGGCATTATATGGTGATATTTCACAAAGGCCAACATTTTCTTGCTAGATCATTACTGTGCCATCTACTTTCCTTGATGAAGGTAACACTGCGTCCACACACATCTGCACTGCACAGAATTCTGGGGGGAAACCAGTGATTTGTGGGCAGAGCGCTCTGCAGCGATCCCTCCATCGAGCGGTTTTTGCACAAATCATCAAAGAGACACGAGGGACCTTGGGGGGGGGTTTAAACGGGGAAATGTCTAGAAGACAGTCTAGTGTTCCTTCACACATCGCTTGGGGGGGAGGAGCGTGGCTAATCGACCCCCAAATGTGTCAAGAGAGTCGGGGGGTGCTTACTGCAGAATTGTCTGCATGTGTGTGGAAGCAGTATTAGAGGTTTGGTTTGGTTTGAAGAGCTACGATCAATTTTTACTTGAGGAGGGCTAATTAGACCGAGACTTACTGCTTAAAGCCGATTCCGAACGGATACAGACCGCCATGCCAAAAGTGGGCCTCAAACCCATAGACTCTGGGACCGTATGCCATCACCCTAGTCATTCGGCCATCGTCCGGCAAAGGTTAGAGGAGAAAGAGTTGTTGGAGAAATGGCCAAATTAAAGTATTCTCACAGATCGCCATTAATCGCGTCACCAATTAAACAAATTTTTCTTCTTTTTTTTCTCTTGGTGAAATATCAAGAGAAGAATCAAGATCCCTTGGTGAAGGATAAAAACAATAACAGTAAAAACAAAGTCAAGGCCCTTTTCTTGATCCTGATTGTCCTGACCCTTGATATTTGGAAATTCTATTTTGAAAATAAAGCCGAAAGATAACTTTTTCGTTTTGTTCAGTTATTTTGCTTCCTTAAGCTGGACGAAGAGCGGAGGGTTAAGGCATTGCCGATCGGTACTAAAGTCTGTGTAATTGAGCTCCATTGTTGGCTTTAATGTTTTAAATTACTCAGAATCGGCATTAAACCGTCGATTCCGATGTTATTAAGTCTCATGCAGTAAAAAGATGACCGTAGCACTCCAAAACCAGTCGATTATCTTTTTCAGCCTTTTTCCTTTAAGACTTTCCTTTTTATTGACTTTAAAGTAGGGGTCTTTTACCCGTGGCCTGCCGAAACATTTCGTTCAGGCAAAACGAAAGTTTGATATAAATTTGAAAAAAACCCTTAGAACGGCAAATCCTCTCAGACAAAAAAAGATCAAGAATGCAACGGGAAAAAGTAGCCCACGTCACGTAGGTTTATGGAAATAGTAATAAACTGGACATTGTACTCAGAATCTTAAGACGAAATAAACACAAAAACAGCATGCCAAGGCTCTTCCTTTCCAGAACCTCACGTGCGTCTCGTCTTCCTGCATTCATTCTGTTTAATGCAATATGAAGTACAAAATACATTGTTTCGACTCCCATTTTTTGTTGTACGTATAAAATAATAAATTTAAAAAAAATTAATTAATAATAGTTTTAAAGGTACAAAACACTGTTTAAAACACACCATACACAGAAAACTTCAGTGACGTCTTTTGAAGGAATTAATCTTTTCCTTACGGGGTGGGATAGCATGTATCCCAAGAATACGGGCCCAAGAATCAATATATATATATATATATATATATATATATATATATATATATATATATATATCCTCTCTCTCTATATATATATCCTCCTTTATATATATATATATATCTTCCTATATATATATCTATCTATACTAATATATAAAGAGAGAGCGGATTTTGTACGTGGAGGGTAATCTCCGGAACCACTGCACCTATTTGAAAAATTCTTTCACAATTTGACAGGTACATTATTCCAGATGGACATAGGCTATATATTATGTATATCTGATCAGTAGAAATAAAGTTAGGGGGGGATATTCTAGATTTGTGTGCACGGCCGCCATCTTGGATTTTTTCGCCAGGGTTTGGCGCATTTTGCATGGCGATAATTATTGCGTTCTGGTAAAAATAACCCAATGTCAAATTCTCTAATTTTAAGATCAAACAATTATTTCTGATGTGATCTTTTAATTACAGTATAATAATTTTAGGTCAGATCTCGACCTTGAACTGGAAATCTGAGTCAAATTGACTATACTCAAAAGAGTAAATTATTTTTAAAACTAAGAATCTTTTTGTTTACCATTTTGGTACTTACGTATTATAGCTGAAGCTTGGCAGCCTTTAACCCTTGGCGTAATATCTGCTCGCCAACACCTAACTTCACAGTGGCAACCTATTTCCTGCCCGGAAATTATAAACAACATTTCGAGCAGAAGCATGTTAAAATAATACAAATGTGAGGAAAACGCGGTTACTCCCAAGCTCTACGTGCCCAATAAGATTTTTTTTATTAAATACAAATTTTAAGGGGGTTAAAAAGGGCATAACCCCCTGCCCCCCTCTAAAAACACCCAATGTATCTTTGGAACCATAGGGCCTAGGAAATTGAAATTTCGTATGGTGGTTCCCCATAATCCCTAGGTGCCTTCTAAGAAATCTTTTTTTGAAAACTGTAAATTTTAAGGGGGTTAAAAAGAGCTTAACCCCCTGCCCTCCCTCTAAAAACACCCATTGTATCTTTGGAACCATAGGGCCTAAGAAGCTGCAATTTCGTATAGTGATTCCCCATAATCCCTAGGTGCCTTCTAAGAAATCTTTTTTTGGAAACTGTATATTTTAAGGGGGTTAAAAAGAGCTTAACCCCCTGCCCCCCCCTAAAAACACCCACTGTATCTTTGGAACCATAGGGCCTAGAAAGTTGAAATTTCGTATACTGGTTCCCCATAATCCCAAGGTGCACTGTAAGAAATCTTTTTTTGGAAACTGTAAAATTTAAGGGGGTTAAAAAGAGCTTAACCCCCTTACCCCCTCTAAAAACACCCACTGTATATTTGGAACCATAGGGCCTAGGAGGTTGAAATTTCGTATAGTGGTTCCCCATAATCCCTAGGTGGCTTCTAAGAAATCTTTTTTTTGAAAACTGTATATTTTAAGGGGGTTAAAAAGAGCTTAACCCCCTGCCCCCTCTAAAAACACCCACTGTATCTCTGGAACCACAAGGCCTAGGAAGCTGAAATTTCCTATGGTGGTTCCTCTTAAGCTCTAGGTGCATACCAATAAATCATTTTGAACGCTCGAAATTTAAGGGGCTTTGCCCCCTCTCCCCCCCCCATAAAATCCTACTGTATCTCTGGAACCATAAGGCCTAGGAAGCTGACATTTTGTATAGTGGTTCCTTTTAAGCTCTAGGGGCACACCTATAAATATATTTTTAAAGTTCAAATTTTAAGGGGTTTACCCCCCCCCCCCCCAAAAAAAAAAACTCACAGTATCTTTGGAACCATAAGGCCTGAGATGCTGAAATTTGGTTGGTTGGTTCGTTTTCCTTAAGCCCTAGGTGCACACCAATAATTTTTTCCTTTTTTCGTTCAAATTTTAATGGGGGTTTAGCCCCCCCCCCAAAAAAAAAGAAATAAACCCACTGTATCTCTGGAACAATAAGGCCGAAGAAGTTGAAATTTTGCATGGAGTTTCTTCTTAGGCTCTAGGTGCTGGCCAAGAAAGATGTTTAACAAGCAACTTTTTAGGAGATTGTAAAGTGGTTTTAAATCCCCAAAATAAAAATGAAATATCCAAAACTAGTATTTAAATTCGGATCACTGTCGTTAAATTCTGCGATGAACTCCTTATGAGAAATGACCCCACCTTACTGCTAAAGTTAATTGAAATTAAATGAACCAAATGACATAATTCATGGCACTCGTGTAATCTGTGGCGAAGCACGTGTATGAAATATACGAAAGCAGTTAATGCATCAACATTTTGAGCAGCAGCATGTTTAAAAAAGTATTTGGAAAACACATGGAAAAGTTTTAAAAAAATAAGCAGCTGAAGAACATGATTTCGCTATAGATAATTTTAGATCTCATTAAAAATTTCATATTAAAGACAAAATAGGAATGCACTCTTAGACAAAAAAAAGCGACGCGCCAAGAAGGGGTAATGCAAATTAGACACAAACTGATATGCATACAGGTTTCGACGGAAAACGCAAATATTTAAAGTTTGGCAATCGGGATTTTAAAGTAATGGCAATCGGGAACCGTAGAACCAGTTTTCCTTCTGAATTCTGACTGTTTTGCCGCAATCTTTAATATTACATCTCCAGCTACTGGTCGATTAAAATAGGCATGCATGTTGTGAAAGTTAGGGCATACACGCTGACTGGGCAAAATTCCACGGATCTGGAAAATAGACACTGCATCTTCTTCCTTTTGGCCTATATTACACTATCAAAGTTCTTTGACAAAGATATTTTTTAAAAGTTATTTGTATCTTTTATAACAGTTATACACAAAAGAAATGCTATAACCTCAAAATACCCCTATTACACTATCAAAGTTCTTTGACAAAGATCTTTTATAAAAGTTATTTCTATCTAAGGGGGCTAAATCCCTTAAAATTCGAGCTCTTAAAAAAGATTTATTGGTGTGTACCTAGGGCTTAAGGGGAAGTACCATACAAAATTTCAGCTTCCTAGACCCTATGGTTCCAGAGATACAGTGCGATTTTTTAGGGGGGAGGGGGTTAAACCCCTTAAATTTCGAGCTCTTAAAAATATTTATTGGTGTGTACCTAGGGCTTTAGGGGAACCACCATGCAAAATTTCAGCTTTCTAGGCCTTATGGTTCCAGAGATACTATAGGGGGTTTTTTAGAGGGGGGGGTTAAGCCACTTTTAACCCGCTTAAAATGTGTATTTTTCAAAAAGATTTTTTAGTGGACACCTAGGGCTTAAGGGGAACCACCATACGAAATTTCAACTTCCATGGTCCTATGGTTTCAGAGATACAATGGGTTTTTTTTCAGTGGGGAGGGGGTTAAGCCCCTTTTAAACCCCTTAATATTTGTACTTTTTAAAAATATTTCTTAGTGGGCATCTAGAGCTTAGGAGTAACCACCATGCAAAATTTCATCATCCTAAGACTTTTCCTTTGAAAGATTTGCGTTTTTAACATACTCATTTTGAATATTTTTCGTGTATTTTTGTTTTGTCATTAGTGCGCAATTTTTAATTAGAGCTAAAACTATTTCGAATCGAAATCTTGTTCTTTATCTGCCGCGTTTTCCACACATTTGTATTTTTTTAACATGCTGTTGGTCGAAATGTTGTTTATAACATTCGGGCACCGAAATCTTTTATAAAACTTTGACGAAGAACCCAACTTTTATAAAAGTTATCTTTTATCAAAGTTGAGGTATTGTAGTTGATTCGAGAAATATTACACTGTCATATTTCTCGTCAAACTTCTTTTATAAAAGATCTTTGTCAAATAACTTTCATAACCTAAAAAAATAAAGAAAATCTCCAAAACGAAACTTAGAACGGGAGCGAATAGCAATGAATGGCGAAAACAATACTATCAACAAGGATGGGGCGTATAATTGGCGCTTTATTGCCGCTTTTTCGCCAAACCGCAAAGCTTCAGCTATAATACGTAAGTACCAAAATTTTTGAATCCATTATCAGTTTTTCGTTAACTTATTAAATTTAAGTTGCTTTTAATTTTGTTTATCGATTGTCAATTAGTATACTATAATGATACACCATTTCATTTATTTGAAGTAAAAATTATCTGCCATCATTTTTTCGTAAAATGTAAAATACAGTATACATTTTAAATATAATATATTTTAAAATATTTTATAATTCTAAGTTGTAGTGGATTACAAATAAATTTAAATAACTGAAGTTCAACTTCTCTCTCCCCAGGAACCTAAGTTAAGAAGTTAGTTAAGGTTAAGTTATTGGTTTAGGAAAAGGGTTTTTTTTTTCTTATTTCCAACACAGCAGGATAAATGGTCAAATAATTCTTGTCCCGATTTTATTGTATGCACCAAATATTTGGTTAAGGTCAAATCTGAAGTAAAATTTCATTACCACAATGCCCTAACCCCCCCCCCCCCCCAAAAAAAAAAGAGGATCTGGTTACTCACCATGAATTTATGGGTTCATAATTATTTAACATTTTTCAAAGCTGAATTTGAGATAATTTTTAAATTGCAAGTTATTTAGGTGGTACAAAAATGCTGTATTTTTTTTCTAATTAACAATATATTGGCATAATATTTTGGTGATTCATTGCTATTAGTCAAAGAGTTAGGGCAAACTGAATACATGGCATTGAAATTTTATCTATAAGTAAAATTCATTTGACCAAATTTTTCATATGGATCATAATTTGAAAAGGTAGTTTTTAATTAAAAATGACAAAAAAAAAATCTCAGTCCAACGATTAAATGATTTTTCAAAAATATTTCTAAGTTTCATAATTTAAAAAGGTCGTTTTTATTAAAAAAGCTAAAAGAAAAACCCAAAATTTCCAATATTTGAGAATGATTTTTTCAAAAAAATTTCCAAGTTTCATAATTTAAAAAGTGGTTTTTATTAAAAACCCAAAAATAAATCTAAGTCCAACGTTTAAATGATTTTTCAAAATTTTTTCTAAGTTTCAGAATTTAAACAGGTGGTTTTTATTAAAAAGCTAAAAAATTCAAAGTCCAGCGTTTTGAAAACACCGCTTAAAACACATTGACGAGAATTTTTCCACTCCTCAAAACACGGTAAAATCGCCAAGTTGGCACAAAAAAATCCAAGATGGCGGCGTGCACACAATTATTAAGTAACGTAATATTATTTTGAATATTATTTTAGGTGCTTAAAATAATTCAAAAAACATTCTTTACTTAAAATCCTTTTTTTATTTTTGTATTTTTATTTCATCTCTTACTCTAATTTTGAGATACCAATGTGTATTTATACTTCTATAATCTATCTATATCTATACTTATATATAAAGAGAGAGAGCGATTTTGTACGTGGAGGGTAATCACCAGAACCACTGCACCTATTTGAAAAATTCTTTCACTATTTGAAAGGTACATTATTCCAGATGGACATAGGCTATATATTATGTATATCTGATCAGTAGAAATGAAGTTAGGTGCTTAATCCTAACAATCTCCATTGTTACCGCTACTGTCCTCTACCGCTTTTTGTGCCGAAGTCTTCAACGACCCTTAGCGTGGTGCTATCGCGGTGGGCTTCTGTTCTGACGATAGTGGTTTGAACCTATCCGTTCTCCGGCACGCCTTTTTCTTTTAAAAAATTAACTTTAATTATTTACTAACGTAATATTAATTTGAATATTATTTTGGGAATATTATTTGAAAAAAATTTAATGTTATTTAAAAAAAACATTCTTTACTTAAAATCCTTTTTTTATTTTTGTATTTTTATTTCATCTCTTAACTTCTCTCTTTTAAAAAATTAACTTTAATTAATAACTAACGTAATATTAATTTGAATACTATTTTAGGTGCTTAAAATAATTTTAAAAAACATTCTTTTTTTAAAATCCTTTTTTATTTTTGAATAAAACTACGGTCTCAAGCACACCTCTTTCTTTTATAAAATTAACTTTAATTAATAAATAACGTAATATTACTTTGAATATTATTTTAGGTGCTTAAAATAATTTTAAAAAAATTCTTTACTTAAAATCCTTTTTTATTTTTGTATTTTTATTTCATCTCTTACTCTAATTTTGAGATACCAATGTGTATCTATACTTCTATAATAATATACAAAGAGAGAGAGCAGATTTTGCATGTGGAGGGTAATGTACAACTTTTGTACATTAAAATGTACCTTACATATTTTCCTTTGTCAACCGCAGTCAAGTAACCATAGAAATACCCTTTAGCTTACGGGGTCGTTTTTCGAAACCGCTCTTTACAACGGGAAAATGTTATCTACTTCCTATCCCCATTTTACGTGGGGGACATTCAGCGTCGGGGGTCAGGGGAAAGAGTGGTTAATTGCTTTCTTATTGCTTTCTTACTATTAAAGAAGAATTTCAATAGTAGTTCATCGGCACTCCTTGCCTCTTTCATCTCTCAAAAGGCTGAAAATGGATGAACCGCCCTTCTGATGTCTCTCGCCTGTAAAGAAATAGCCTCTAGCTAGAACGACAAAAGATTATTATTCAGTCCTTTTCGGCAAGATTCACCCTCCGTTCCCAGAATGTCACCCAATTGTTCTTTGGGGGCAAAGACGTTAGGAAAGTCACAACGAAGTAGAATTCTAGACTATATCTCTGCCGACATCAAACCGTATTTTTCGAGAGTATGTGCTTCGGATATATGCTATCCCACCCCGTAAGGAAAAGGTTTAATATTTTTAAGATTCAAGTAGAGGAGGTATTGATAAATACAAAAAGGATTTTTGAAACTGGCAACGTTAAAGGGTTTATTGAAGAAAACTGCATTTGGAAGTACGCTTTTTATTGGACATTTAAGGTAAAAAAAGATTTACAATTTATTGGCTATCAACTGGAAATTTATTGGTATAATATTTTGTTCAACCCGGACAAAGTCGGGACGGGCCGCTAGTATATATATACATATATATGAAATTTCCCCTTAATGGGCCCCGTAAGCTAAAGGTTAATCCTTCATCATAATGCCATATAAAGCAAATCAAGCAATCCCCTCAAAGGCATCGTTAGCAAATAATACATTTTTTCCTCTGCCTATACTACTTATTTCACAGATGTGTGGCCCATGGAACTTTACGAATTTACTGGTGTGGCCCTCAAACGTGAAAGGTTAAAGACCCCTACTTTAAAGACTTCCTAGTGTCTAGTCTTAACGCTATGCACTTATCCACGATCTTACCGGATGGTGATACGTCAAACGAAATTATTAACGACCAAAGAATTTTAAGAAAATTCTTGACTAAAAATAAAATTCCCCAAAAAGTGCAAAACAATTTCTTACTCCCCCCCCCCCCCTTCATTACCTTGAGCCCTGCCCATCGATTTCAGTCTCATCGTCGAGAATCGACTGACACGAATTCGTAACGTATTTCTTTTCTATATTTGCGGAAAGGCTTTATAACAGCTTGATCGCGTACTAATAAGTTGATTGAAGAGGTAAGGAATCGATGTCCCGTTTTATTGAACCAGATAAAACAGATAAAGAATAGCTTTATATGAAAATCTTATTCCAAACAAAATAACGAGCTATTGATCGGTTTAACACACTTTGCCTGAAGGACCAACTTTGGGCCTAGAAGGCCAATAATCGAGATGAATTTATGAGTTACAAAACCATCCCACTACCAAGTGAAATCAGGAAATAAATGCATAAATAAAGTGAGTTGTTTCATTCCTATATAATGCTCCTTGAAATTTTTATTATTTAGAGCTGCACGAAGCTACAATATACAGGGTGATTTAAAATGAATAGAGCGATTACAAACGGCTATAACTATTTAATCGAAAAGAATTTATCGATAAGAATTACACAGAATGTAAAAGGAAGTCCAAACTTTAGTTTACATACTTTATAAATGTTCTATGCCACTCCCCTTGGTCACACGGACAACATCTAAACGGTAGTCCATTTCACGCCATAATACATTCTGAAGAATTTGGGGAGTCACCGACGCAAGCGCATTAGAAATGCGCATTTTGAGTTTTGGAATTGTTTTCGGCAAAGGAAGTACATACATAAAGGTCTTTCACATAGAAAGAAATCGCAGGGTGTCAAGTCCGGAGATCTAGGTGGCCAAGAGCAGAACACATCTCCAGTTCGACCGAGCCAACGCTTTGGAAAGAAAGTCGCTTTGGTTTAAAAATGTGCAAAACTCCATACCCCAATTTGGGGGTGCTCCATCTTGCTGAAAGATGTTGTTCAGCATTGCTTCACCTTTTTGCCAAAAGATGGCAGCACATGTAAAATTGTTTTGTTTGTTTGTTTAAAAATTATACTTATTATTTTTTAGAATTAATAGCTTAAAGATTAATATTTAAATTGGTAAATTACTTTCTAGATTTTTAAGAATTTTTGTAATAATTTGTTTATACATTTTTAACCTTTAAAAAACTAATAGAACTTTTATTATTTATTCTCATCATTGTAAAAAAAGAGCTATGCATGCTGGGTAATTTTAAATGCGGTTTGATTTTTAGTTGTTCTATACTGGAATTTTCTCTTAAAAAACGCAGTTGCTATTTATTCTATGTTATCTATTCATTCATTTTTTGAGAAATTCCAAATATTTATTTAAAAATCGGAACATCAACGTTAACTGCTAAAATCGCATTATTGCATTATATTCTAAAACGTATTTATAGCAAATGGATTTCCTAATATTCAACCACACCATTTTTGGTAAGTAAATTCTGCTTATTATAGAAAAATAAATTCCCATGGCATCGCAGTTATATTATTATAAATTTCATTAACAAAATAAATCTGTTTTAACTAATAGAAAAGTTTTGTGTATTGTTCTTTTTTCTATTCTTTATGTCAGTTATCTATTTTTCTCTATTCTTAAATATTGTTCTTTTTATCTTATTGTTCTCTATTAAATATTCTTAATGATCGTACAGATGTAATCCGTGAAGTATCTAGCTGTGGCATATGGATTACATCTTTCAGCAAGATGGAACAACCCCACATTGAGGTATGGAGGTTCGCACATTTTTAAACCAACATCTTTCCAAAGCGTGGGCTCGGTCGACCTGGAGATGTGTTCTGCTCTTGGCCACCCAGATCTCCGGACTTGACACCCTGCGATTTCTTTCTATGTGAAAGACCTTTGTGTATGTGCTTCCTTTGCAGAAAACAATTCCAGAACTCAAAATGCGCATTTCTAATGCGCTTGCGTCGGTGACTCCACATATTCTTCAGAATGTATTATGGCGTGAAATGGACTACTGCTTAGATGTTTTCCTTGTGACCAAGGGGAGTCGCATAGAACATTTATAAATTATGTAAACTAAATTTTGAACTTCCTTTTACATTCTGTGTCATTCTTATCGATAAATTCTTTTCGATTAAATAGTTATAGCCGTTTGTTGTAATCGCTCTATTCATTTTGAATCACCCTGTATTTATAGACGTCTACAATTATTTTTCAAATGTAAATTAAGGCAGTACATTTGCTGACATTACAGATCTTCAATCCAAAAATTAAGCCATAGGATATTTTCCTCAATATTTTTCTAATCGCACGTTAATAAAAAGCTAATTTTTTTTTTATTATATTTGACTTTTTTATTTGTATAATGTATTTGCATTCTGCCTTTGTGTATTAAACTATGGGATATTTACCTCAATATTTTTCTAATCACATGTTAACAGAGGTTAATTTTGGAATCCTACTTTCTGCATTGACCAGCTTTGTAATCGAACTCTACAGCCCGTAATTTCCGGACAGACATCCGTTATTCGATCATATTTTCAGACTGATATCCACTTTAACTTCAATGATCCACTCTAACAAACCTCGCATTTCCTCACACCTGATAAAAATCGGACGAGGGAATCGGGTGGGTTGGTTGATTGGTTGTGAGATCTACGATACTTTTTTTTTTACTATACTTAGACCGGGATCTACTGCTTAAAGCTGATTCCAAACGGTTGCAAAAATCCACGCCAATAGTGTCCACTCAAACACAGAGACTCTGTGTTCGAGCTTTGTAATCGAACTCTACAGCCCGTAATTTCCGGACAGACATCCGTTATTCGATCATATTTTCAGACTGATATCCACTTTAACTTCAATGATCCACTCTAACAAACCTCGCATTTCCTCACACCTGATAAAAATCGGACGAGGGAATCGGGTGGGTTGGTTGATTGGTTGTGAGATCTACGATACTTTTTTTTTACTATACTTAGACCGGGATCTACTGCTTAAAGCTGATTCCAAACGGTTGCAAAAATCCACGCCAATAGTGTCCACTCAAACACAGAGACTCTGGTACCGAAATACTGAGCCCTAGCCATTAAACCAGCGCCCTGCGAGAGGGAATGATACTCATTCTAACTCATCTTTTTTTTTCAATTTGGTTGCGCCCTTAATAACTACGTACATTAAATCACACATTGTCAGATTATTTTTCCTCCAAATTTAACGTA
>OU015495.1:214757223-214792223 GCA_907164885.2 Dolomedes plantarius
ATATCCCAGGTTCGCTATAACGGGGTTCGACTGTAATGTAAATTGTCCTTTTTGGGAAGGGAAAACTCTTAGCTGTCGATTAAAGGCAAGGGGAAAAAGGAGGTCGTCGTATTCTGAAGGGAACGTAAGGATTACTCGTCAAGCCCCCCCCCCACCCCCCAAAAAATAAATAAATAAAAATAAAAAACAAAAGGGGTTTAGTTCATTTTTAAAAATGTATGACTCAACAAAGGTGCTTTATTCTTTCATTACTTTATAAGAAAAAATCACCTTTATTAAAAATATGCGAAATGTTTGTGTGTTTGAAGCTTTTGGACACCTACATTGGTATTATAGAATGATATAGGATGGTACGTTTAATGTGGGAAGATTATTTTATAAGGCCTCGGATTTGTCCGCATTAAGAGAGTATAGATACTTAAGCTAATTAAAATTTAATTTCTGCTCGTCCTACGTTCTCTCTTTCCTGCTTAAATCACGTCAAAAAATTCTTGAATTTCCAAATTATTTTTTAAAGGTATTTTGAAAGGAAAGGGATTAAAAAGGTTAGCATAGCTTTTAAGTTAACAAAATGTGACTGATATTCCGCCATTTTAATAAAAATAAATAAATAAATAAATGCTGTGTAAGTGCCGCATTAGCGTGCATTGCTTTTTTTTTTTTTTTTTGGGGGGGGGGGGAGGGGGGGGGGTAATGTGTTAGGCGTGTGTAGAAGGGGTTTCCAGCAGATTGTACGCAGTATCCTGAAGATTTCGCTCTCATATTTGGCTTTGTGCCTTGGCATTTGTTCAGTATACAGATGTGATATGGTAAACGTGGATAATGTAAGATTTTCATGAATATTTTTGTAGGGTGAAATTCTTTTTTTTTTTGCTACGTTTTTGAAAATATTTATCGCTTGCTAGCCAATCGATTGGTGGACTTCCGAATAGAAGAGAGTAAATAATTCCATTTTTTATCCCTATATAGAAGGTTGTAAAGGTTTGAATGTTCTACAGTAGTGTTATGGGCTGGTTCTTTTTCCTCGTGGGTAATAATGCTGGAGTATGAGCCAGATAAATGTCTCAGCCTGACCTCGGAGCAAGTGAATCTCCGATGAATTCACTTGTTGATATAGGCAGTGGCGCAACGAGAATTTATTTTTAATGCTCACTTTCTGGGGGATATGAACGGTAGATACTTAAATTCCCTTTTCTCGACAGATTTTTTAGAATCTGAGGATAACTCGAAAAACCCCTAGTAGTTTTGACAATCAGTGGTTTGGTTTGGTTTGGTTGAGAGCGGCTACAGTCTTTTTTTTTCTTTTTTTTTTTTTCGCTACACGAGGGATAATAATATTGGGACCTACAGCTACAAACATCCATGTCAAATGTGGGACTCGAACCCACTATTGGTAGCCTGGTACCGGAAGCTAGCGCCCTAGTCGTTCAGCCATCGTCCGGCCAATGAGTGGACGTGATATCTTTAAATAAAAAAAAGAAACACGTTTTAATTTTAAATGTTTATAATTTAACGTAATTTTGGTTTACGTATAATGAGTCAGTGGACTTTCCCCATCAGGGAATGAAAACTGTTGCGGTTACTTGGCAGATCTCCCTCTATAGGTTTAATATATTATATTAAACATAAGCAGACTATGCCCTATACATACAAAAAAGATAGTGAATATATCTATATATGTATCTATCTCTCTCTCTCTCTCTCTCTCTCTCTCTCTCTCTCTCTATATATATATATATATATATATATATATATATATATATATATATATATATATATATATATATATATAAATATATATATATATATATAAATATATATATATACATATATATATATATATATATATATATATATTTATATATATATATATATATATATATTATATATATATATATATATATATATATTATATATATATATATATATATATATATATATATATATATATATATATATATATATATATATGTATATATATATATTTATATATATATATATATATATTTATATATATATATATATATATATATATATTTATATATATATATATATATATATATATATATATATATATATATATATATATATATATATATATACACTTAAAAAGTCAAACAAAGCAATGGAAACGGAATTTTTTTATAGAAATAACTCTTGTTTGAATGGCTAAAGGCAGATTTTCAGCACTCTTTTTAGGATGCATTATTTATATTCTTATATTACCTGCAGCTCTATACTACTGCCATCTGCCTAGTTGCATTTCTATGAGGGTACCCCATCCACATTCTTAGCACATAAGACTCCGTTTCCTCAATAACACCAATTCCATTATCCCTCGGAACGACCCAAAACACGAAACTCGCCTTTTTTCGACCTGCATGCCCGGGATTCGATCCTGAAATCTCTCTCACTGGTTTTTAGACCAGAGGTGCGCAAACTTTTTTTCGATTTCGACCCACTTTCTTTAAATAGTAAATGCCTCCACCCCGATGAAAAATTTTTGGTAGTACCAAATTTTTTTTAGAAAAATTAGGAAAATGCAAACAAAAAATAAAATAGGAAAAAGGAGTCATCAAATGTTAGCAAACTATTTTATTGCCTTTCGCTGACTATTGTAAGACCATTTGACACCTTATTAACAGCGGCCTAACAAGCATAACTTGGCACGATACCCTCCCCCGAAAAACATATAGTAATATAATATATAGTATTAGTTAAAAAGATAGACCATTTGGCGCCCCCCCCTCGCTACGCCACTGCTTATTAATAATATCATACCATATATATATTTTTAACATATAAAGTACAGGTTGTTCAAAATTAAAGTCCCACTTTCAAAAGGCTGCAAAAAAAGAACCGCTGGTCAGAATGACTTCAAATTTGAACTGAATATACTGGAAGAATGGGGAAACGATTTGGCATAATAATAATAAAGTTCCAAAATGTATCAATAGATGGCGCTGTAAGCGGTTGGGACTTCTTTTTTTTTATTTAAGCCAAATCGTTTCCCCCTTCTTCCAGTATATTCGGTTCAAATTCGAAGTCATTCTGACCAGTGGTTCTTTTTTTGCAGCCTTTTGAAAGTGGGATTTTAATTATGGACACCCTGTATATCTATACAAAAAAAATTAAAAATATGTTATTATAAATAATTTAAAGTATATTTTTTAATTAGATAATTCAACGTGATATAAAATTGCATCCAACTATCCTCTTTCCCTCCGATATTTTTGGCGAGCCCTTTGTGGTTTGCGCATGACTGCTCTACTCTAGACCAATCATTTCTTTTCACTTCATGTCAGTTCGCCCTTAGCTTTAAGAATTCGACCCACGATAAAACTGCGGCGTTACTTCGCCGCGGCTTATTTCGAATAGTTATGGTATTGGCACAGAGGCGAGTCCAATGGTCGACTCTTATATCCTAGAATGTATTTATCACCATTAAGCGAAGGATTGCGTCTGTCCATTTTTGTTCAGCGACGGTTTTTCGGCGACAAAGACATCGTTAAAATAATTCTTACCGTATTTTTCTGTGTCGCCGCCCACATGGTGTGGTGGTTAGCGTTCTAAGCTGCCACGCAGTGGGTTCAAATCCCGAATAAGGTTTGGTTGTTTCCATCCTCCTCGTAGGGAGCAACCTATAAGGTGCTCCCGTAATAAAGTTGGCAGAAAATTGGGGTAAATAACAAAAAGTGACTGTCGAACTACAAGTGCCTCCGCATTAGACAACAACAACAAAACAAAAAATAAATCATTTTTTTTTTTAAATCTATATTTTATTTTTCTTCGTGGTTGAATTTCTGTTTCAACTTCTGTTTATCTTCTTTCAACGGCCTGTTCTGCGTTTGCGCCATACCATGGAAGTGTTTATGTTGAAATCCACTTCTAACAGGTATTTTGTTACTTAGGGTATAACTCGCATTTTGTAATATCTATATATATAAAACAGTTCCGTAACTGACTCACTGACTGACATACAACGCACAGACCAAACCGCTGGACCTAAAGGGCTGACATGTTGCATGGCGATTCTTCTTACAGTGTAGGGGTGCACTAAGAAAGATTTTTCAAAAATTCTTCTTAGATTTTTTAAAATTAAATTTTTAGGCTGTTTTTGTAACTTTTTGTAAGTTTGCATTTAAAATAATACTTTGAGGGTTATAAAATTTATATCGGGAGAAAGATCCTAAAAATTCCTTTAAAATGAGATCTTTTACGAATCTTTACCTCGATTTTCTGATTTTTGGTGAATTTTTAAGGATTTATTTTTAGAATTTAATTTATTAAATGCCGATCACGTGATTTCTTTTTCTGGTACTTTCAATAAATTTATCGTCACGTGCATAAGAACTAAATAGAAAATTTTTTTTTCCTTGCTAATGCGGCAGACATTATCCAAAAAAATATTAAAATACAGTCAAAGTTATGATCCTCAAACGGTACTATATTAATTGTACTATATTCTT
The DNA here is from genome assembly GCA_907164885.2 of Dolomedes plantarius. Lineage (NCBI taxonomy): Eukaryota > Metazoa > Arthropoda > Arachnida > Araneae > Dolomedidae > Dolomedes > Dolomedes plantarius. The sequence goes on from OU015495.1 coordinate 214,761,693, forward strand.
TAGTACAGGGGTGTCAAACTTGCGACCCGGCCAATATATTGGTATATATATAATATCCCTCCAATATATTGACCAATATATTGGAGAAGAGATGTCAAGTGTCAGGACGTAAACGTTAAATTTTCCTATTCTTTTATATATGTTATTATAATGTATTATTTAAAATAAACCTACGTTTCTATTAATATTGATTCTTTTTGCGGCCCATCTATAGTCAAACCTTGTTAGTTTGGCCCAAGTTAGCCTTTGAGTTTGACACCCCTGCTTTAGTATGTCCTATTAGATTTAATTTGAATATTTTCTTCTACATTATTTTGTTTATAAAAATATCCCTTACAATTTTTTTATAAATATATATATATATTTTTTACATCAGTTGTATACATTGGTCGTCGTACTTATTATATATATATATATATATATATATATATATATATATATATATATATATATATATATAATTTTAAAAAAAAATTTTGGCATTAATTGCATATATTGACAGTTGTATTTAATTTGAATGTACTCCGTAGCGAAGTGCGGGTTTTCAGCTAGTTGTTATATATAGGTGTGTGTGGGAGAGAGACAGCGACCGCTATTGGAAACTTCCTGACCCTGACCTGCCGTTGTGCGTAAATTGCTCGGGTCAGCCTGTAGCCGTCACTATGGACTCGCAGGCCATGAACTCATCTCATTTCGTGTGTACTAATACCGAGTGCCGACCTCTCGCTCCGAGTTCGGAATGAGAGGGAGTCTGATGACGTTTGAAAAATAGTCTGGCGAGCTGCCGTAGCCTTGACTTTGACATTGTGTGCGTCGGGAAGGGAGAGGTATGATTTCGAGATCACGCTGCGCAGATGGTCCCCTCCCTGACCCCGGCCAGAGAGTGTGAAAAAATGGTCTGAGTCAGTCAGTCTGTGGCTGCTTGCCGGAATCGGACGGGCGTTCGTTTTCGCGAGATGAGGGGTAGGGAAGCAGCAAACATGATACGACATTTCATCGAGGGTTGATGAAACTCCCTCGCGTTTATTTGGGAAACTAGCCGCTGCGCGACCAGCTTTTAGTTTTATATTTTCGGATAAATCCATAATTAAAATTATCGTCTGGCGCTTTATTTTTATTTTTGAATTGTGGTGGCATTTAAAATATCCTTTGGCTTTCATTTTTGCTTGCCTACTCCGTAATATTCTATTTATTATTTAAAATGGCTCATAGTCGTAAAGAAACAACAAACAGCATTCGAAAATTGGTTATTTTTCATCATAGTAGTGGTAAATCAGTTCGGAATATTGCTAAACTAGCCGCTGTGCGACCAGCATGGTCGCTTTAAGTTTTATATTTTCTTTTGCAAAACAACTCAACTGAAAGTAACGTATGCAAGGAATGTTACCATTATCTGTCATCATAAATATACGTTGTTAAGGGGTATTCTCTATAAGGCCGATTCTAGAACATCGTGATCAAAAAATGAGAATTTCCATTACCTCAGAAGAGTTATAGATAAGACTGAGAAACCCAACATCAATGATTTTAAAAATGACATCCCTCTCTGCATGTACTATTTTTCGAAATTAAGATATCTACACTTTATCATTACAACAAATGAGGAATTGTTGGAGGAAAATTTTAAATATAGTGTTGATTGCATCACTCTCTGTATGTATTACTGTTCACAATTCAGATATCTACACTTCATCATATCAAATAATAAATTGTTGACAAAATTTCTTCACTTATAAAATGGAGCAAAAATTTGGTAAGTACTAAAAAAAGTATAGAAAATTAACTATTACTGGTTGTCGAATTGAAAACTGCTTTAAAATTTCTTCCGATATGCATCTATAAAATACAATACTTTAAAAATACCAGTTATTGAGAATATTTTTTCTTGGATGAAAGATGCGATAATTTATTACAATAACGCTTCTTTGATTGGAAGCATGTCGTGAACCCTCACTTCTTCACCGGTTCACTTAGGTTCTTTGGTTCTTTTTTTATATGGCATAGGGACAAATGAGGTAGTGCAGTAACGAGTCTCTCTTAACATCACGAACATAAATTTATTTACAGTTGAACATTTAAAGTTTCACACTTAACATAAAAATTACAGAAGACTGGGCACGAGGTGGGCAAGCCTACACTATCTTACCAGACCTCGGCTGTACTACTACTCTAATCTAGTTACCGATTAATTAATTCATTGGAGACGAGACGAGCCTGCTTTATCTTGCCAGGCCTCCTAACATTACTCTCTCTGTCTGTCGCAATTCTAATTGAAGAATAATTACTAACCATAGGTGAGACGAGTCTACATTTACCTCGATTCCTAGCATAGACGTTCTCCTTCTGTTACTTTCTTACTGACTCACCCTGTCTTGGGTTCGCAGCCAATCCTCTGATTGGTAGAGGGGTGGGGAATCAACAGTTTAGCTTTAACAAGCGCTCCGTCTCAAACATCACACTAGTACAAAGTTTTTTCCGCGAAAAAAAGATAGGAAATGATCGATTTAATTAATTAAATGGCAAACTGAAAACGATTTCATGAAAAACATCTTCTAGAGTAGTTAGAAGTGAACCAGAGTTTGAACATATCGCACCCCGGAAAGAAAAAGTGACACAAGTCAAAAAATGGCAATTCTGAGGTTATGTCGTTGGAAAATATGTACGGAGTGCCCATCGTGCACGAAAAGCGACACATCTCGCAATTTGTCCACCTGAGGGCAGTTGTATCGGTTTTATTGTAGGCTAGTTCAAGCTTTATAGAATTGTTTAAGTTGATGTTTCTCAGATGCTGCATTTTGAGTTGTGTCGCTTTTCTTGCCGGATGCGATATGTACACCGGACAAGGTGCTAAGATAGTCGTCAGCCCCGGGGACCTTAGAAACAACAACTTAACTTAACTTCTACGTGAAATAAGGCAGTTTCATGAAAGACGCCAAAGAGCAGAAAACTCATGTCGTGGAGCTCTGATGTACGTTTCTCCTCGATTTTTAGTAATCGATATACAGTGAAACCCCGATTTTACGTTTTTCTTGGGACCAGGGGTAAAAAACGTACGAAACGGGAAAACGTAAAATCGGGGTTAAAAAAATCTAAGCATATTATTAAAAAATTGGCACTTGCCGGATGAACTACTGAAAAAAAATGTGTAATCTTTACTTTTTTTTGTTTTTAGATACAATTTCAACTACAGCACGTTCAATACTAACAATTTTTTGCAAATTTGCTTCTTGGTTTACATATTCGGATATTTTAACATTATTGGTATAGGCAATTTTCACGGACCAGCAGAAAATGACGTAGGAAGCGCGATAATGTACGAAACGGACAACTAAAATCGGGGTTCTACTGTATATATAAAACAGTTCCGTAACTGACTGACTGACTGACAGATAACGCACAGACCAAACCGTTGGACCTAAAGGGTTGAAATTTTTCATGTAGATTCTTATTATAGTGTAGGGATGCACTAAGAAAGATTTTTGAAAAATTCTTAGATTTTTTTTAAATTAAAATCTTAAGCTTTTTTGTAACACTGTTTAAAGTTTGAATTTAAAATAATAATCCGAGGGTTATAAAATTTATATCACGAGAAAGATCGTAAAAATTCCTTTAAAATGAAATCTTTTTAGAATCTTTACCTCATTTTTCTGATTTTTGGTGAATTTTTAAAGATTAATTTTTAGAATTTAATTTATTGAATGCTGATCACGTGGTTTCTTTTCTTTTTGTAATACTTTCAATTAATTTTGCCTCACGTGCATAACAACGAAATAAATTGACCAAAAAAATATTTTCTTTTCTTTCTAATGCGGCAGACAATTGAATATTGTCCAAAAAAAATATTAAAATACAGTAAAAGAAATATTCCTCAAAATGTACTATATTAACTGTACTATATTCTTTAGTATATTCTATTAGATTTAATTTCAATCTTTTCTTCTACATTATTTTGAGTATAAAAATATCCGTTATGATTTTTTATAAATACTGTTTTATTTATTATAAATATATATGTATATATTTTGTATTTTATGGCATTAACAGCATACATTGACAGTCGCATTTAATTTGAATGTACTCCGTAGCGAAGCACGGGTATTCGGCTAGTGTATGCATTTAACAACAAACATTTAGCTCTTTCGTATCATAGGTAACATAGGTAATCATAGGTACGAAAAGCGACACATCTCGTAATTTGTCCACCTGAGGGCAGTTGTATCAGTTTTATTGTAATGCTAGTTGTAGGCATTTAATAACCTTAAAACAATGGATGCATGCGTGTGTCGGAGCAAGCAAGGAAGACAGAGCATTGGCCTTTAACATACATTTATTTAATCAATCACAAAATTCAATTAAACTGTAATAGCTACTAGTAGAATATTCTCTTTCATATTAACATTTCACATCCGAGGACTCAGAAGCAGAGGCAAACTACGAGATATGGTCAAAGTAATGATTATGAGAGTCTATGGGGAGGCACTTACTACAGCTGAAGTATGCAGCGATGAAGGATGGCATCGACCCAAAATCACGTCATCATCTTGGCGGGTTACTGGCACTTCTCCTAGACTCTCTATCATCTGAGCTCTAAGAAAAAAGTCCGAGATAAATCTCGACCTTCTCTCCTTTTTCTTTTTTTACTTGGAGAGGCTATTGTCCGTTTACGGGGGGGGGGCATTCTGGCTCGCCCCTCTTTTTCATCGGGCAGTAGGCTGTTTATCTCTCATTAGTTCCTTCCCCAATATGTTCCTTATTATACTGCCCCTGTCCATAGTCCACGAAGTACCTCCCCACCAAAATTTTCATTTGCAATACCACTTTGACCCTTATCATCTGAAGGTTTTACTGCGGGCCATAAAATAACGACCATCCATCTTGCAATATTTATAGACTTTAGATCGCTATCAATGGCCACACCGACAGCTATTCTTCTATTACCTCCTGGTTTACGAGCCTCTATTTACCCCTGCCTCTGCAGCCTTTATAATAGATTCGTTCTTGGCCACACACACGTGGGGAATTATACCATTCCGCTTCTACACTAGTTCAAGCTGTAGAGTATTCTTTGAGTTGATTTTTCTCAGATGCTGCATTTTTGAGACGTGTCATTTTTGTTACCGGGTCGCGATATGGGGAACACTGATATCGGAAGTGCTGCTACGATTCAACCTCGGGAAGGAGATGAAGAGAGAGAAATTGAGCCTGCTGATCGAAACAAACACCACATCAATACTGTGCATCGACATTTTGATAGATTATATGAATCAAGGGAATTATGAATACGATTATATCACTGCTGTTAGGAAAATTCGTAGTGATGTCAAGGATTCGGTAAAACAGAAACAAAAAATTATGGATTACATACGCAAATTTAATCAATAAAATGCAAAAGCGAGTGTAGTATCATATTTTGAAAATACAATAAAATTTAAAAGAATTCGGACTACCCTCGTTTTTCGGTTATTCGTGCCACTCCTCCCCTCCGTTAAATCCGGATAATGGAGAGTACCCTTATATGTAAATAACATGAAAGTTGACAGTTGTCTTCAAAGCATCGATTTTTTGAAGGATTTTATTCCTTTTGGAAAGATACCCGTTAATCTATTGCTGTGTCCAGAATTTTTTCGATACCGTGAAATACGATTGTTTTATTTTTTCCCTTGAAGACTTGTGTCGGTGCAGCAGTTAACTTCGCAGATCTAAAATTCATATTACGCTATGGAGATTTTTTTACTTAGAATTTTTCTTATCACAAAATTTGAATCCATCCGTAATTTTGATTCTTTTTTTTTTATCTTGCTTGAAATCAGATCTTCAAATTCAAAGCACGTGTATTTTTTATTAGCCTTTTTATTTTCATTTTTTTTTTTCAAAAAAAAATTTAATTTTGTAACGACAGACGTCAATAAAACTCAACGCCTCGTAAAAAATTATACATTGAAAATTTAGAAATGATAAGAACCACGCGGTCTTTATTTCTCGTCTACCTTCTTATGCAAAAACAGTAATCAAGAATATGGTTTTCCAAATCTGTGACTAGAAAAATACCGAGTGGAAAATTCTGTTTAGCTTAACATTGCGAACGAAAATCCGTCCTGATGCATCATCTTAAATGCAAAGCTGGAGTTGGGGCGGCTAAATTTAATCAACAATGATTAACGAGACATACCTTCCAATGGGTCACGTAGAAAATTTCTGTGTTATTATCACTATTAAAAACGGATTTTCTTTTTTAAGATTATGAGCAGGGAAGCTCGTATTTGAACTGTGGTGGAGGGAGCATTTAGAAAAATAAAACGCGTCTTCCAATAAATCGGTTAGCACTTTCTGTTAATTTTAGCCTCATAAAACATCATTTCTGAAAAATGCGTAATAAGTTATGGTAATTTATTTTTTCCTCTCCTGTAAGCTGGGACGTTTAAGTTTGATACTAGAGATAGAAACAACTATTCAGACTCATTTGCTCTTCCTGTTTACTAAACATCTCTCGTGTTCTTTCATGGACTGCATCAAAACAGATATATTCGGGCAAATTTCCGATCAATTTCATTTTAGTCAATTTTTTTGCCTGGGGAAGCTGAGAACTACAGCTCTCGAAATCAGCTGTTGAGATCTGAATTTGGTTGCAGCTGTTTTATCCTCCGTTAAATAAGAGGGCTTGACAGCTACGGGTATTGATTGACGCCTCGGAATTTTTTCGACGAAGAAAGAAGCCGGAGATTGATTTGAAACCTAACTCAAAATAGAACAGTGAAGACTGACATCAAGGCCGATATCACGTAGTTAGGATTTCCAATCAAATCGTATCTCTCTATAAGTGGTCATCTTTTTCTTGAGTGGTCGAGTGGTTTTATTGGTTGAGTGGTTGCACTGAAACTCGGAAGTTTAATCGTAGTCCTTGGGTGAGACTCGTTGCCCCGATAGAACTGGTACACTAACTTTTTTGATGGCTTTGCGAACAAATTAGAGGCATTTCTTCTCAAAAAAAAGGCTTCCGTATAATGCATCGCAGGAATCTTTCATACTACACTAGAATATCGAAATTTTAAATGAAAACAACACTAAGCCGTCGTAAAGAGCCTCATTTTAGGATTTTATGCTAAAGATTGGTCAGAGTTTGTTGTGATTAGAACTGGTTTAGGACTGTTGTGATTAGGATTGATTTAGGATTAGCTGAATGGCTGCTTTAGTTTATTGATTCCAGCATATCGACACGAATGTATTTTGTCTTGCCTCTGCTATATTCGTCGTTATCTGTACTGGTCACCATCCTTTTCTCGTCTGTATCACCCTTCCCATCAGCAGTATGACATCTTGAGATGGCTTTCAGAATTCCACAGATTTCATATTCCCATTCTCTACGTAAACATGGTAAATTTTCAGTTGATCCAGAAACAGAATCCTTGCTCTAGGGCGAAGATTTCGCACTTGCCTGTCATTATATTCCTCAGTGTAGGTCAGACTCTATGGTACCGTGAACAGATATGTATTTGATACTCGAATCATATCTTTGAGCTAGCAGCTCTACTCATTTATTTACAGGTTCACCTTTTTTTTGTCAAAGTAAGGGGGGAAAATCTTTTTCCAGCGAAATATTCATGAAAAATTTACATTTTAAAGGCTGTCGCTGCAATGAATAAAAGCGGAAACGCCCTGACGCATTAAAACTGAAATTGGAATCTGGTTAAAAATCATCTAAAAGCCCATACTGGAAATAGTCATTATAGATATTTTGAAAAGAAAAGACAAAACCTTTGTGCTCGAGGAATAAACAGGAAATCCAACGTAAATAAAGCCCAAATAGCAGTAAGGTGCAATTTTGCATACGGCCGTTTCGAAGCTGCAAAGGAGCTTCTTCATCAGTGCAAATTTGCACTGATGAAGAAGCTCCTTTGCAGCTTCGAAACGGCCGTATGCAAAATTGCACCTTACTGCTATTTGGGCTTTGTTTACGTTGTATTTCCTGTTAATTATAGATATTGCCGCTATTGAAATAAATGCATCCCATAAACAAGTTAGAGTTTAAAGGAAAAACGGGAAATGTGAAGACAGAAAAGACTCAAAAGCTAAAATCTATAAAATAAATAGCAGACGATAAATTCGGTATTTCCTGGTATTACTTAGGCAGAATGAATAAATTTCTGACACCTAGATTTATATATTGCTGTTGTCTCCCTGCGCGAGAATTAACTACATGAACTGGAAACCATCCAGGTAATTCTGTAGCTCGACAACAGTCTTGTCACGTACAGACACGCAGGATTAAATCGACTGTTATTCTGTCCAAAACACGGCAATGCACTGTGACTTGGTATTCAGGACGCTGATAATTTTCTGAAAGGTATGCAAACGATTTATGGCTTCAGTTTCCGGTAAAAGTTATCTTACGCCACTGTTGGCCCAAAAGGCATTCGGAGAAGAGGAATAAATTGATCGATACGATGTGCCGCGGTTAAGGTGAAAGTTCGGCTCATTTTTTTCTTCGAGGTTCGAAAGGGAGAACTGAATGCCTTCCAAGTCTGGGTAGAATGCGTCCCTTTAGTGAATTATTGAGTGTGTCTTCTTAAGCGAAACAAACAAATATTCCCTCGTCAGATAAAGATTTTGACTATAGATAATGCACTCATCACGAAGTACTGCTTAAATCTCTCACTTGATATACTATAAAGAGATGAAAAATTTAAAAAAAAAAAAAACTGTTAAGAGTAAAGTTCCCAATAGAGGAATGAATGCTCGTGTTGAGGAAAATACTACATTGTTTTCTCCCAACGACAAAGGTCAGAAGTGCAAAGGAATTTTAAAATAAATATCCAAAAAGAATCTTTTTCTATGGTTTTTTCCCAGCTGATTCACGTAGTCAAAATTAACTATACAAACTAATAATTCTTCATTGATACATTGTTTAACGCTAACGTTATATACAGGGTGTTTCAAAAAGAATCCTCCGATTTTAAAAAAGTCATAAGTATTCATCTTTTAATCTGTTTTGATCGAATAATGTATAGGCAGAAAGAGGGAAATCTCGAGTTCCACGCAGTCGCCGACAAGTAGCGCTAACGCTCTTCCTTCGCCCGCCACTTCGGTGTTTGTAAAAATGGCGACTGCACAACAGAAATAATTTTTTGTCCTACGCTTTGCGAAGTGCGAGTCCGTAACAACTGTTGAGCGTGATTTTCGCCGACAAAACCCTGGTAGATTGAAATTCCTGCCTCTCAGAGCATTAGGCGATGGTATAAACAATTCCGAGACACGGGTTGTCTGTGTACACAAAACAGCCGTGGAAACAGTGTATGCAGACGTGCTCGTAAAAGTTTTGCCTACCATATAGACATATGTCGTGCATCCAAAGATGGCCATATTGAGAACCTATAATTTGGTTTGTAAAAAAAACTTTATGATTAGCCATGTAATATAAAATTAATTTTAAGTTTCTATGTTCAATATTTTTCATAATATACTGATTTCAAATCGGGTGATTCTTTATGAAACATCCTGTACAGTAAGTTTTCTCCTTTTTCAAAGAACTAGCCGATGCGCGACCAGCATGGTCGCTTTTAGTTTTATATTTTCTTTTGCAAAACAACGCAACTAGTAACATATGTAAGGAATGTTACCATTACCTGTCATCATAAATATACGTTGTTAAGGGGTATTCTCTATAAGGCTGATTCTAGGACATCGTGATCAAAAAATCTGAATTTCCATTACCTCAGAAAAGAGTTAAAAATAAGACTGAGAAACCCAACATCGATGATTTTAAAAATGACATCCCTCTTTGTATGTACTATTTTTCGAAATTAAGATATCTGCACTTTATCATTACAACAAATGAGAAATTTTTGGGGAAAATTTTAAAATATAGTGTTAATTACATCACTCTCTGTATGTATTACTGTTCACAATTCAGATATCTATCAAATAATAAATATCAAATAATAAATTGTTGAGAAAATTTCTTCACTTATAAAATGGAGCAAAAATTCGGTAAATACTGAAAAAAGTATAGAAAATTAACTATTACTGGTTGTCGGTTGCTATGCCGGCGACGGTTAAGCCTAACCTCGCGATTATTTATGCTCTCTCTTTCACGCCTCTCTCTTAATGAATTATTTCTTCGCTTTCTTTCTTGAGACTGTTCCCAATTTTCACTCGATCGTGCAGCGCGCTTTCGAACATTCCAGATTTCGGTGCGTAAATCCATGTTGACACGCGGGTGCAAATTGCGGACGGCCGCTAATATTTACATCTGGTAGTGGCAGCCGTTGCCATTCCAAGTGTAGAAATATCGTCGATTTTTGTGCCGCATACCTACGCGTTATATTTACCTACGTTTTATTTACCTACTCGTTTTAATTACCCAATCTGAAAGAATTAACTCCCTTTTTATTCCAACACATCAGGTACTTTGTTCTGAGGTGATTCGCACTGTAATTTTGTTGTGGAAGCACCAGGCAGGTGAACCAATACTTTCCCTAATGAGATGACATGGCTCGGGCGGGGATTCGAACCCAAGCCCGCGTCTCGACGATGCGGGCTGCTTAGTCATTTCAAAATGATTAAGCGTCAAAGGTAAACGTTTTAAGGGAGATTGTTAACCTTAAGCTATTAGGTACATCAGCGGGACATAAATAAAATCCTCGTAAGTCCGTTGTCTCATTCACTCGAGTAGAGTTGTATCGAAATTGGAGTAATATTAAACCTACAAGCATGCAAACCAAATTATTTAAAAACAGTCGCGAAGCCTTATCTCTGAAGAAAGAACATGAGAGGGGTGATGAAGTTTTTATTTGCAGAAATTTTTCTTGTTTGATATTTTTATTAATGCGTAACTTTATTATTTCTTCATACTTTTGAATTACATTATAATAAAAAATGAGACATCTTACGCATCAAAATTTTTAATACATTCAAAATCCTTGTAACTGATAAAGTCTGGAAGTAATTTATAACAGCATGTATTAATTTTTAAAAAAAAAAGCATTATTAAATATGCCCAACATATGATATCGAGATCGTATATCAGGGGTGTCAAACTCGCAGACGAACATTTTTGCGGCCCGTCCAATATATTGGCACACAATAATATATAATAAAATAACCGACGCAGAATTATAATAAGATAGGAAAAATTCGCTAAATTTTTTAACGATACTCTTTTTTTGCTATTATTAAACAAAATGCATATATTTATGTTGAATATACTGTAAATAAACCTACGTTTCTATTAATATTGATTTTTTTGCGGCCCACCTTGTTTGTTTGGCCCAAGGTAGCCTTTGAGTTTGACACCCCTGTCGTATATAAATTTTATCTAATCACAAGTCTCCTAATAATTCCTAAAACTCACCGAATTTCAATTATTCACTAGTGCATTGTGCCGCTTGAATAGTCATACTGACCGTTTTCTCTTTACAGATTTTTTTTCATGTAGTATTATGCAAAGATGTTACGAAATGAACAATCACCCTTGTTCGTAATACTTTTTTATGCTAGATACCTGTTGTATTACTTCCGGAGTCCGTCTAATTGACAAAAATATTCCCCTCCGTGATGCTCGAGGAATCATATTAATTTATCAAATATTGAACATCTAGTTGTAGCAGTCGATTTCGAAACACCACGAAACCATGGCAACAAAAACGAACCCGGAACAATAAACCAGAATCGAAATTGCGCAAAATAGCTTTTTAAAAGGAAGTAACTTTCTTCGGACGCTAAATTAGAGGTTACCACACTGTTTCGTTCCACTTTCAAATAATATGTACATTATTCTAGGATACTTACAACTTTCAGATTAGTATTTCCTTTTTCGAAAAGAATTCCATACATAGACAATTAATATATGAAGGGCCTAAAACAAATGGCAATCGAATTCACGCAACACTAAATCAGAATATGAAACATTTTTCCTGTATACCCTAATACATAAGAAATACGATTTCGTTCGACAATGTCGGTCTATTGTTGAAAAGGAAAAAAAAAAAGACAAGGAATAAATGTCTTATATTTATGTTTCAGAAATAACGATTTCTAAGCGCAATATACGTATCATAAAAGTGTTTTTTCTATGAGCTAATCTTTTATGACATTAATGAACCCACTGCGGTAGTAGGGCTTGGAGTGCTTACAAGAAGGGTTGCGAAAAATCGAAGACTTTTCAGCGACTTTTAATAAAGTCGAAATTTTCCCACTCTGAGGTATGTAGCGTCACGCCTGGTAGAAGGCACAAATGGTCCTTTTCCCCTCATGAATGCGACATAAGTCTTAAATAACAATCATAACATGTAAACGGTATTATATTATGTACTATATTAATTAATAATTAATATATTATTATATTAATTTCATTAATTTACTTATACAGTTTGATACTTGTTCAAAGCTCAGTTTGTTTGTTTTTTATCCCTAACGGAAGAATAATTAGAGAATGTTCACATAGAATCCGCCAGTGTTACTCGTATTGAAATATATTTAACCAATTACAAGCCTCCAAACGATTAGCCGCGAAATTTTTAAGGTCTGTGATTGATTTGAAATATGTCAATACGAGTAACGCTGACGGATTCTATGTGAACAGGCCCTTATTCGTCATCTAATATTTGCGAGAAATAAAAGAATGTAGAAATAAAAGTTACGTGAAAGTCAAAATTGTCCCGATAAATTATTTTGGTACACGTTTTCTTGTTTAGGTTAAAACATACCTTCGACGTACTCTGAAAATAATTATGAATAAAATTTGCTGTATTTATTTATTTTATCTTACTATGGGGCAATGTAGTTCCACCTCCTCGTAGTGCACCCTGTGCAACGTCTTTGACGGCAAAGTGAACTACAGTTTTGGCATGTGATCTTTTACTGCTTCTCATAGATCTTTGGATCTTAGTATTCTGCAGTGGAATGCGGATGGTTTGTCCCGGGATGATCTTCAGGAAACGCTCTTGAAACTTGACATTGATGTCTTTACCATCATGGAGGCAGATCTTACTGATGTACAATTGAAATTTTTCCAGGGTATGTAACCTGTCTTCTTCCAAACTTTAGACAGGTTGCCAGTGGTGTCTTGGTCGGAGCTAAAAAGGGTCTTACAACTGATTTTGAAGTTGTTAAAGACTATGGGAGAAACTATAGATAAGAGTGAAATTGTAAAAATTAAGGCCTTTTAAAGATATATGCCGTCTATATCCCTCCCGGTAGCAAACCTGACCTATCAACACTAGCCATCGATCAAAAGACAGTTTTAATTGGTGATTTTAATTCCCATTCAAAAAGATGGGGCTACCAGGATTTGAATGCTGCTGGACAAGAACTCGAAGATATTTTAAATTCGACCCCTCTTGAACTTATATATCGTAAGGGGGACCCACATACCTATCTTCACTATAATGGAACTTGTACTACACCCGACCTTCTTTGTGTTTCGTTTGATATGAGTACTTCCACTAAACGAAAAATCATTGAAGACGCAAGTGCGGACCACAGATAAATCGTTGCCTGTATTAATTTTAACGAACCAAGCCCTTCGGCTCAAAACGGAAACCATCATAAGGCTTCGTAGAACTTCAAGAAAGCAAATTGGAGAAAATTTACGGACTTCTGGACCGAAATCTAACGGAAGAAAATTGGTTTTTGAGTGTCATCCTGATAGGCTCGTACGGGAAATAAATAGAACTATCATGAAATGCGCTGGGGTTAGCATCCCCAGAGGTAAAGTTAGAACTTATAAATGCTTTTGGTCTCCAGAACTTGTGGAAATGAAGAAGATACGGGATAGGCTTAAGAGGAAAGCTGAACTCACTGGAAGGCCAAGTGATGTAGCATCCTGGAGAAAACAAGGAGTTTTTAGAAAGACAATTTTAGACGCGAAACGGAGGTCCTTCGAAAATTTTATTTCTAATGTAAACTATAAGGAGGATAGTTTAAAGGTCTATAAATTCTTGGCTAATATCCAGAATAAAAGGCCAGTGTCCAAACAAGATCCGATCTCTTTCGAAAATAAAACCTTGACCTTTCACAGAGACATAGCAAATGCTTTTAGAAGCAACAATGCTCAGTCTCAGAGAAAGGGGTTTTACGCAAGAAGAATATCGAGGCTTCTAAAATTAGATTGATACACTCTTTGGAAAAAACAGAGGAAATTAAACAAATCCAAACGATGTTTTTGGCGCTCCTTTTGGAATACATGAATTGGATTTAGCCCTTAAATTCTTAAATATTAAAAAATCTTCACGTGAAGATAATGCGGAATTCCTTAAGCATCTTGGTGAAGGGGAAAAGAGGACCACCTCAAGAGTTTTTAACCATATTTGGGAGACAGGACTGGTCCCCTCGCTTTGGATATCATCCCAATACTAAAGAAAAATAAAGTTGCTCAGTAGCTGAAGACCTAGCTCCCTTATGGGAAAGACAATGGAGAGACTTTTGTTAAATCGGTTAAACTGGTAACTTAAGAATTATAATCTACTTGCCATGGAGCAGGCTGATTCCCGTAAAAATAGATCAACAAATAATCAAGTGACTCTATTTGGTCAGATTATTAAATATGCATTGGATAAGGGGAATATAGTGACTGCTATATTTGCTGACTTTAAGAGTGTATATGATTCCTTCTGGAAGGAGAGACTCTTGCAGAAATCGCTGAATTTTCGCATTACATCCAATATGTTCAATAGGCTTCGATCTTTTCTTGATCAAAGAACATGTAGAGTCAAATGCGACAATGAATTTTCAAGGTATTTTAACTTACAAACTGGCACCCCCAGGGAGCAGTAAGCAGCTGCACTCTCTTTAATATATATATCAATGATTTAATTGAGTCTCTAAAGGCAATAAGTGGCATTCAACGTCTTTTATTTGCGGATGACTTAGTGAGCTGGACCCAGGCACCCAAGAAACACGCGAAGACTTTTGTTGAGGATACACTCAACAAGGCACTTAATGTACTTTCAGAATGGTGTAGGGACTATAATATGACCGTTAATTTGGAAAAAACAGCTATGCAATCCTTTTTTTTTTACACACCGGAGATTTTGCCCGAATTTCAAGCACAGAAAAAACTCTATTACATATACAGGTGCTTTTACTTATTTAGGTGCAATGTTTGACAGAAAAATTGCTTTGGAAGCAGCAGTATCAAAACGGTTCTCAAAAAGATTGATTATATTGAAGCGCTTGGCAGGAGCCGTGTAGGGTAGTTCCCAATCCACCCTTAATACTACTTATAAACCTTTGTATTGCCTCTTCTGACGTACTGTTGCGAACCACTTATGACAATCTCAAATTCTTTGCTTAAAACACTAGAAATTCTACAAAACCAAGCGTTAAGGCTTAATGCAGGGGCAATGAAATCCACGCCTATTGATGCAATGTTGTTTTTTGACAAAAATCAAACCCATTCAAAATATTATTCAAGAAAGAGCTTCAATACTTTGTGAAAAATTTATTAGACTTGAAGATACCTTTTGGAGGGATTATCAACTAGAAAATAACAATCTCAAGACCCAGGACCGATTTGTCCAGAGGGTTTTGGCCCAGAGAGAATTTTTTTTAATTTCACGATAAAGTGCAACTGATGGCGAGACCCAGAAATCCCAAGGAATTAGTGGATTTCGTGGCAAACTTGAATTTGATTCAATTCATATCAAAAAAGGATACTCCATCGGATGTGCTAAAATGTGTCGCTTTAGAGACTATTGATACTAAATTCCCTGAAGGTGAGTGGCTGCGTGTTTATACGGATGTGTTGTGACGACTTTTTTCTGCTGTAAAAAGGGGTGTATATGCCTTTCCTGTCTCTCTTCCCACCCTCTCTTCTGTTTTCGGGAATGGCCTTGTCACGGTGTGTGGTGACTGAGTTGCAATCGCCTCCGGTCGGAAACATCTGTTGCCGTCTTGAGGGGGGGTCCAGGCCATCATTAATTTTCTGGACAGTCCCCACTGGTGGGTGGAGATTTTGGGGGACTTGCTATTATCTTGGCTGGGTCAGCCCTTCCGATCATTATGTCCCAGTCACTAGGGGTATGGGTGTTGGCCCAACTTTTCTTGCCAAGCTTTGTTTTGTTGGCGGTTTTCTGGAGGCACACATTTTCTGGCAACCCCTACTTGAGAAGGGCTAACCGCAGCCGTTGGTAGTAGAGTGGTGAGTTTAGTTTGAGATGCTCACTTTTTGACTGGCGAGAGAAGTCAGTTCGCTGTATGAGTATGTTATAATAAAGTCTTGAAAACGATTTCCACGCGGTATTTTGTGCTCCCGGAGTCCTGTTCGTACTGCAGCTCGGGGTCTTAAACACAACACAATGAAAAACGCAAGACAGGAGAAATGTCATCGTAACAGATGGTCTCGGCATAAACGTGTTGTTTTAAAGTGGATCCCTGGCCAATGCAATTTACATGGTAACGATCAGGCACACTTTCTAGCTAAAAAGGGATACATTGTACAAAACGAGAAACCTCTTAGCTGTTTATAAGACAATTTATGCAGTGGACATACTAGGATGAACTCCTATGTAAAATGGAAACCAACTATGGATAAAATTGCCTTTTAGATGTATCTGATAAACCAAGATGGGAGGCAATGACTGCTTTTCGCCTATTTACCGGACATGACAGCCTTGCTGCTCATCTGTGTCATATTGGCCTTCTTACTATCCCCTGTGTGATAAAACAAACTCTTGAGGCGATAACCTTTGGTTATCTCTTGAACTTCTTGTTGTTATCGTTGCTGCTGTTTCTTTTTTGTATTTACTACTTGTTTGTATACTATGTTCGTGCCCCAGCCATTGGAAACAAAATTTTATACAGTTGGTTCTCTGTTTAACGACTTTCAAGGGACCATGAAAAATCGTCCTTAAGTAGAGATCGTCCTTAAACAGAATTTGTGAAAAAATAACATTTCCCTTCACACTTTGCAGGTTTAGGACTGTCAATATATTTCTTAATATATTGGCGTGTTTAAAAATATTATTTTTATTATCATCATTATTTTATTCACAAAAAGTTATTTTAAATTACATTAAAAAAAAGAGTACAAACAATACAATAAATTACGTTTTAAAAAAATTCAAAAAGTGTTGATTGCTTCATTCGCCTTGTTTTCGTTATTCTCTTTTCCAGATTTTGTAAAATGTTAAATGAGTAGTTCCATTTTCGATGTAATATAGCGTCGGAGAACATCTAGAGCAGAAATTTAATCTGTGTAAGACGGTGGCAGTGTCTCGTTTTCCGTGTCTTCAACTTCACCTTCTTCGTCTGACACTGTGTTTTCGTTTACAATATCTTAATAAATTTGTTCTACATTTCTGAAATCTGTTGTTAAAACATATTTATCACAATTGTAGAAATCTTGAATTGAAACATCCTCATCTTCAACAAGACTTCTCCATTCTTCAGGGGTAATGTCGTCTTCGTTGATTTCTACATCCGTACTTTGCAGTTCCACTACAAGTTATTTGTGAATTCCAGCAACGCGAAAGCAGTTTTTTATTGTGGATGAAGAAACTTCTTTCCATGCTGATGTTATCATGTGCATTGCTTCCAAGATTGTAAATTTTCTAATTTTTATACTGTCAGCCGAATTGTTTATTAATTTTCTAATTAAAGTCTTTCTGTAGTATGCTTTCACACTGCGAATGATACCCAGGTCTAATGGCTACAACTTGCTAGTGCAATTAGCTGGTAAGAAATGGAAAGTCAAATTTGTAAGTCCAGGGATATTTGGAGTATGTGCAGTGCATCGGTCGATTAAAAGTAAAACTTTTCACTTTTCTCGATGCATTTTTGCATCAAATTTTCTAATCCAGTCAATAAAAATTTGTGATGTCATCCACGCTTTATTGTTATTGCGGTACTCACAAGGTTTCCTGGTGATATTCTTAAAACACCTTGGTTGCTTTGATTTGCCTATAACTAGTGGTGGAAATTTCTCAGATCCATTCGAATTAGTGCACAGTAAAACAGTCAATCGTTCCTTACTGTGTTTTCCACCAAAACACTTTTCGCCCATATACGTTAAGGTTTTATTTGGCACCATATTGTAGAATAGGCCCGTCTCATCTGCATTGAATATTTCTTCTCATCATATCCTTCTAATTTCCCCTTCAGCACTATTTTCCATTCATCCACTATTTTTTCATCTACGGAGCCACTTTCGCCAGATATGCTTTTAAATACAAGCCCGTATCTTTCTTTGAACTTTGTTAGCCAACCAGCCGAAGCCTGAAAATTTTGCATTCCAAACTTTTCTGCCAGAATAATAGCATTTTCTTTAAATATCACTCCAGAAATTGGAATGTTAGATGCTCTTGCTTGATGAAACCATTGCAGGACTGCCTTCTCAAACTCTTCTGATCGGCCACATTGAATTTTCTGCCGTTTGGATTTGGATCTCAAACCAAAATTTTGTGCTGCTTCAAGAATTTTCTCTTTGCTTCCTAAAATGCCTTTGGAGTAGACTCGGGTAGCTGAAATTGTCTTGCGAATTGGACTTTTGTTATTCCGACACTTTCTTCCCAGTTTTCAATAATTTTCCCTTTTTCGTGTAGCGTAAGATGCTTTCGCTTTGACGCCATTTTGCTCTGCTCACCTCGTATTCGTACTGGAATGAGCTCCTACACCCAACCATGAATTCTCTAAACATGAACACGTTCTTCCCAGAAGGAGTGAGAGAGGGGTGCTTTTGGACAGTTCGTAAATCACATGACAACATGGTAGGTACAGTAGAGTGATTCCACACCCGCACTAAGAAATTCGATCCACCAGGGAAGAATGTTCGATCTTCCGAGAAACAGTAATCCCCCCTCCCCCGGTTTTTTCCACTGCAACAAGTCTATGATTGCAACAAACATAAAGGAAATTCCGTGTCTGTTTTTGAAACCAAACTCCCCCACAGAAAGTAACCCTCCAGTAGATAAAATGTTGAAGAAAAAGTTTATCATGTAAGAAAAAATCGTCGTTAAATAGAAACAAAATCGTCTTAAAATAGAATTTTTTTAAGTCGGAGGGACCGGGACCGGGAAATATCATCTTTAAATAAAGATCGTCGTTAAACAGAGAACCAACTGTATTAATGACTTTTCAGTATAACAGAAATATTTTATACCACAAGACATCGATTTTTTTTGTCCATTAGCAAAATTATAACACCGAGTTATTTGTTCAAATAAGCAAGTGATAGACACTCAGCCCCCTATTAAATTACAATATGAAACGAATATCATCAGTCCAAAAATCTTGAGGAAGAAATTCTGCAGTTGTCTTTCATTTGTAAGGAAAAATTACTTCTCTATAACATATATCCACATAAATACAAACACACACATACACAGAGAGAGAGACGTATATACTTATGTATGTAAACATAAATACATAAGAAATAGTTGAAAGAGAAAAACAGTATGAGCACTAAAGCTACTTGCAGCCAGGAACTAAAAACATGAAAAGATAAGTATGAAAGAGGTTTTAGACAGCATCTCTTCGTCAGCGGTGTCGATACTGTCTAAAAACCAATGGATTGTTTCCGATAAGTACGATCTAAACAATAAACATACTCAGGCACCGTACAATCCATGAAATACTGTAGAATTGAATAAAGAGTTACTTAACCATAGAACACCGAGTCTGGCGCTAGACAGAGTGGAAGTTAAGAATAAGTAACCGCAAGATGACTGACGTCACAAAACTTGCAACCATGGAGATTATGGAAACACAGAAACTGACCTACTATGGACAATATCAATATATATATAAACTGAAACTTCTCTAGCCGGCCAGCCCTCTAAACGTCCATATTTTGTTCGGAACCGATTAAAGAATTACAAGATTTGGTCTTCGCACTTTTGACTGCTCTCCTAAGGAGGGAGGCAGCTCCCCAATATATGAATAGTGTTTGTCCCGAATACCGATTTTCCTAGGGGAATTTCTCCTACAAGGACAAGGGGAATCTATCGCACACAAGGAAGTTGGATAAGGGAAACAAAAACTAAAAACTATTCTTTTGAAAAACCCCAACAGCACTCGCCCTTATTTCTAAAGTCAAGGAACTATACAATATTTACCCATCATTCAGCAACTGCTGTTCAGCTTGAGGCAAAGCACCTTCCAATAGAACGATGGAAATTACGAACGTTTAAGTCATTCCAGTGTTGCATGGATCAAACAAAATCCATCCAGTCAGTCAAACAATGGACAGTTTTATCTACTGAAATGCTATCTCTGACAGCGAGCACTGTTCGGACGAATGGACGGAAAAATTGATTAGGCTGCAAAACAAAATAATTGCGGTACAAGTAGAATTCATCTGCTCGAGTTCTTTTTTTCATTTCTAATACCTGATTGTTTCTAGATTGTTAAAAATAGAACTTTTAATAAAACTCGTCCCATTGTAAAATTTTTTCTTAATTAGGCCAGTATACAAATCAAAAAGTAGTTAATTTCTTATTGTATTTTTCTTTAATTAGCATTAAAAATGGTCTATCTTTATATAAACAAGCGAAATAATAGATAGAATTAGTATTTTCTGTAAAATTAATCCCAGTATTTAAAATGTTTTCGGTTGGAAACAGTACAGTAACTTTCCCTGAATTAATAATTTTTTAATGTGCGACTTAGAACAAAACTTCTCCATATAGTAATCTATATATATAAAACAGTTCCGTGACTGTTTTATATATATAGTTATATATACAGTTCCGTAACTGACTGACTCACTGACATACAACGCACAGACCAAACCGCTGGACCTAAAGGGCGGAAATTTTGCATGGCGATTCTTCTTATAGTGTAGGGGTGCACAAAGAAAGATTTTTGAAAAATTCTTCTTGGATTTTTTTAAATTAAATTTTTAAGCTGTTTTAGTAACTTTTTTTAAGTTTGCATTTAAAATAATAATTTGAGGGTTATAAAATTTATATAGTGAGAAAGATCCTAAAAAGTCCTTTAAAATGAAATCTTTTTCGAATCTGTACCTCTATTTTCTGATTTTTGGTGAATTTTTAAAGATTGATTTTTAGAATTTAATTTATTAAATTCTGATCAAGTGATTTCTTTTTCAGGTAAATTTATCGTCACGTGCATAACAACTAAATAGACAAAAAAATATTTTTTTTCTTGCTAATGCGACTGACGATTGGACATTATCCAAAAAAATATGAAAATAAAATAAAAGATATTATGTTCTTCAATTGTACTATATTAACTGTACTCTTTAGTATGTCCTATTAGATTTAATTTGAATGTTTTCTTCTACATTGGTCATTAATAGTAAATAAATTTTGCATATAAAAATATCCCTTACGTTTTTTTAAAATATATATATATATATATATATATATATATATATATAACATCAATTGTATGCATTGTATTTACTATAAATACAATATCAATTGTATTTATTATAAATATATATATATTTATTTATTTATTTTTGGCATTAATTGCATACATTGACCGTTGTATTTAATCTAAATGTACTCAGTAGCGAAGTGCGGGTTTTCAGCTAGTCTGAAGTAGAAAAGCAAAAGATTGTTAGAAATATAGTTTCCTATAAAATTGATCCCAGAAATTATAATTTTCCCTGTTATAAAAAATGCCCTGTTACACCCCACCCCCCACCCCCCACCCCGCAAAAAAAAAAAAAAAAAAAATGCTTGAAGACTAACTATATCTTTAATGCACGACTAAAAAAGAGCCCTCTTCACATAAAAAAATAGATTTTTTTAAAAATAAGAATTATCAGACAAACGTATCCAGTATTTGAAATTTTCTGGGTTAGGAAAGAATGAGCAAATGACTGATTACTTGCTGAATAGAGAAATCTCCAACGCACACAAACGAAAAAAGAATAGCTTCATATTCTTAGAACAGTAGAAGTATTAGGTTTTTCTTTTTTTCAAAACGAATTTTCTATAAAACTGATACCAAAATTTAAAATTTTCACTGTTGAGAATGAATGACAAGTATTAGGTTGGCCACAAGTTCGCTTGTTTTTTAGTACGATGGCTCATGTATCGCTCGTTCAGTTGTCTTTAACGTCATTCGAAACGATTTTATTCGATCGTGTTCTGACAGCTGCCATATCAGCGTTTATTTGAGACAAAAACTTATCGAAATTGGTGAATTTTTGTGTAGCCATTTTAATATTGAAGATGGAAGAAAATTAACAACATTTTCGCTTTATTATTTCAAGAAAGGTAAAAATGCAAATAAAACACAAACACACTCGCACATACACCAAAAAAAGAAAAAATACGCACTGTAAGTTTTGGGAAAATGGAATTATGAAGTCGTCTTAAAAATGACAGAATGAACATGTTGTTCAATAAACTTATTGTTGAAAACCAAAATTGTGTCTTTGATTTTTTACTTAAAAACCGAACAATATTTTTGGCCAATTCAATAAAAGTTTAATTACCTGATTAAATAAAATATTATAATCCTATAAAACATAAACAAAAATTTTTCAATGTGCGGGCAAACCTCTTAAAATTAGGTATATGAGAGAAATAATTTATAATAGTAAAGTTCTATAAAAATTTATCCATTAACGTGAAAAACTGCAAAATCGGCTCATTTTCCGACAGTGACGCACAGACTATGAAATCCAGACATAGAATATTCTCTGCCAGTCATCCTCTCTTAGGAAAATATGTGCAATAAATAGTAAATACACTGGCACAAAAAAATATATGCTCCCAGAAGAAATCGAACTACTATCACGAAACTTGGCAGGAATGTAGTCTGGTAAGAGATACGCAAATGATTGAAATTTCGACGCCAATGAGACAAGCGTAAGCGCGCTATGCGCATATGAGATGCGCAGCTCGGAGAGTTTAAAAGCATGATTGTTCGTGCCATAGGGTTATTCCAACAAATCTGTCGACTTGGATAGAAGGTATTGTGACTAGAGATGCCTCTGAGACGTAACCGGCGACAGTACGAACAATTGTCGAACTTTGACAGGTGGCATATAGTAGGCCTCGGAGAAGCAGGTTGGTCGAACAGGCGTATCGACCGCCCCCTCGGACGGAGCGATATGGTAGATGCTCGGTGTTGGCAACAATGAATCACGGAAGGGATAGTCTACCGTCGCGGAGGGTCAGAGCACCCAGGAACACGAATGCGCGGGCCATAAGAGCGGCCACGTCCGCACCAACAACGTCGCTAGAATCGGTTCGACGTCATTTACCAGCTTCCAGACATCCGGTGGTATTAAGGGAAACCATTCGGAGACGACTGGCCGACGCAGGTATAAGGAGCCGACGTCCATTAAGACGCCTACCACTGACCCCACATCATAGGCAGTGTCGATTGGATTTCTGCCGACCTCGGGCAAGCTGGACTGTGACCGACCGGAGGCGTGTGATCTTCAGCGATCAATCCCGATTCAGTCTCAATGCTGATGACCAGCGCATGCGCGTGTGGAGGCGGCCAGGCCACCGGTCCGATCCGGTATTTGTTGTCGAGAGGCATACGGCGATTACACAAGGTGTGACAGTGTGGGGAGCGATTTGTCGGGACACAAGATCACCTCTAGTCGTCCTTCAACGTACTTTGACGTCACGCAGTTACGTGGACGAGAATTTAACGCCAGTTGTACTGCCTATGCTATCGAGTCGTCCAGGTGCCATTTTTCAGCAAGACGACGCTCGTCCGCATACTGCGCGACTCTCCCGACAGTGTCTTCAAGGATATGACGTACTCCCATGGCCTGCCAGGTCACCAGACCTGTCGCGAATAAAGCACGTCTGGAACGTGCTTGGAAGGCAACTGCAGCCGTCCCGGAATACAGTTGCAAATATTATGGCATGATCTTCCGCAGGAGGTCATAGGTGACCTCATTGATTCGATGCCACGCCGTGTTTCGGCTTGTATAGCTGCCATAGGTGGATTTACTACTTACTGATTTGTAACCTTTTTCATGCCCTATCTTCTAAATAAAACGGTCTGTTCTTCTGAATTTGTAATCATTTGCTTATCTTTTCATTCACTACGTACATGTTAAGTTTCGTGATAGTAGCTCGTTTCCTTCTGGGTGCATATATTTTTTTTTCTGACACAGTGTATTAGATACTTAAATGAATAAAAGAGATGAAAATTCAAGCAAACTTATTAAATGACCCAATATTTGTCACGGAAAGATGATAAGATACAAATGCTAGAAGAGACTTATATACATAAATATGACTTTTATTTTTAAAAAATACTTTTATTTACAAATACCCGGTACCTCCAGAGTTTAAACGTTAAATTTTGGAGACTCAAAATTTTAATTTTAGAACTAAAAAATTTAGTTATTAGTTTATTCAATGTTGGTTTCCTTGCAACAAGTTTTTATTGCGTACGAGCAAACATGCAGTGAATTTCGTAAATTTGTGTGGAGATATACTTTGGCGAGTTTGGCGGCATGATCACGCGAATTTGGCTCCTAAAATAAGTCTAGGTTGGAGTCTTAGAACTTTTCAACAGCGATTGTTTTCCAGGAAAGTGAACGAAGTCTGAGACGTAATCATTGGAACTTTTGATACAAGACATCCCAGGATGTATTTTATCTACAAATTTGAAGCTATTCCGGAGAGCGACGACGTGTGTACTTGTATTGACTGCTGTTAACACTACATCTTTAGTTGTGAGCTTTCCGTATTGCGAAGGTCAGAGAGCAGAAAATTGTATAATATTAACAGTCGTGCTTATAAAATCTCTAGTCTCCCCCACGATAGAAACATAGACAGACTTAAATATAGAAGTGAGGATAACTTAAATATATTTTAGGTAAAGATTCACTATTTATTATTTTATTCATTAGTAATTCAATGATTCATTAATTCATTAATTGAAGTAATATTTCCGTAGTTAGGGTACTCAGAGTCAAAAAGTCAGAATATCAGATTAAAATAATTAAAACAGCCCTGAGAAGGCCCTGATTTTCCATTAGGCCCGGTAGGCCCGGGCCTAGGGGATCCCAAAATTTTTATTTTAAAAGAAAAAAAGAAAAAAATTCCCAATTCAATTTTTTTTACTTTACCCTTTTTAATAGCAATTTTTTTTTATATCCCCTTTCAAATTTGATTGATTGGTTCATCATATGTATGTTATAGTGTATATAAGGGATTATAATAAGTTTTTCTGGTTGCATTGTATTGGTGTTTTAGTGATGAAGTTAATATGTTGTATTGCTTTTTGTTATTTTATAATGTTCTAGGCTTCTACGCTTCAAATAGCCAATTCTTGGTAAAATGATGCTTTCACGATGATTCATGATTATTTTTTTTTAGTGTCAATTTTGGAAATTTTACGCCCACATCAGGGTTAGGGGGGCCCACATCCCGAGCTGTGCCTATAGTCAAGAATTTTCTAAATCGAGTCAGGACCTGATTTAGAAAACCTGGCCCTGAGGGTGCTCGGATCGAATCCCGACAAGCGCCATTAGCGCCTAGGCCGGATATAGGCGCGTTCAATCCGTAAACCGGAAAGTCCCTCTCTGAGGTCAACTAAAACCTTTTTTTGTTGTATTGATGGGCTAATATCAAAAAATTACTAAATTTATATTCCGAAAAAAAAAACAGATGCTATTCCCATCAGTAGCAAACAAACTAATGAATTTTTTTCTTCATTATTATAGTACGCTTACACGGTAAAGGTTTGTTCACATAGAATCCGTCAGCGCCAGCGTTAAACATTCCGTTGGCGCTCATTGGTTAAATGGGTCAATGATTGGTGTATGATTGGTATATGATTTGTTAAAAATTTTTACCCTGACGGATTCTATTAGAACAGGCCCTTAATCTGATAACTCTCTCTCTCTCACTTTAATTTACACACTTTTTATTTTTATTTTTTCAATTTTAATTTTTGTAAGCGCGAAATAATTTTGTAGAAAATAAGCATTTTTTTTAAACTTTATCTTGCAAATGAAACACAAAGAACTTGAATTGGATTGGATTATATGAGGCAAGTCTTAAAAACGGCACCTTTTCAAATGTTTGGAGAGCCTCTTAGGTAATGAATGTATCTGTGTTAGAAATTGTCTACTTAAAAGAATAACGCGCATTTTTTAAAAAAATGTATATGTATTTTAAAAACATAAAAATTTTTAATATGACAGAACTTTAAAGAAGTAGAAAAAATAAATAAATTTGAGTCGAATGGATAAAAGCATTTCTAAGGCGAATTCAATAAAATGCATTGGGTGATCATGAAATTTTGTTTAAAGAATAAAATCCAGTTTATTTTTCTTTTTAAAAAAGCTCTCGAATTTCTTCAGTCGCGGATACTTTAATTTCTCTGTGTATCAAGTCGCAAAGAAGGATTAAATACAATACATGGGATTGCGTCATGGTAGATCTTAAATAGGTTTTTTAGGAAGTTCTAGATGCTACAGTATATCATTTTGTCACAGCTCGAAACTACATCAATGGCCATATTCACGTAGAGCTATTGGTCCGCCCTAGCACAACTTCGTTCGCCTTGTGTTCACCTTTATTTCCCCACATTATGTGACCGCTCATTCATAAGTAGTATAGAAATAGAAGGCACGACACAACATAAATTTAAAAAAGGAATTTTGACTAGTAAAAAATGTTTAGAATATATTCTAGTATTTTTTTTTCTCTTTACATTGGGAGGTGCCAGGGCTCCTGCCCCCCCCCCTCTTTCTGAGTGGGCCTCTGTTTTGTAAAAGCAGGGTCGCCCAGAGACTTTACGGGGCCTGGGGCAAACTTCTCTTGGGGGCCCCAAGAAAAATTAAAAATTCAAAGAGACGAAAACACACATTCAAATCAAGTTACTCATACTTAAATTTTTATTACATGAATGATTAACATAATTATTATATTTCATTGCACCGCTCTCTTGCTATATTCTCCAATAAATATGACATTTTCCATCCACGAAGCTTTTTTGCTATCTATTTTAGTAGTTAGTACTGTCTTCAATTTATTAGAGAGAATGTAATTTTATAGCAGTTAGGACAAAACAGTTATATTTTTCATTAAAACTAATTCGCGTATTTTTCAGAAGACTATTTTGGAGTAAGAGAAATCTAATTAATCAAATTAATTTTTTTTTAATATTTTTGGGGCCCCTTTTTTCAGGAGATTATTTTGAATTTTGAAGTACGGTACAAGCTTCAGAATTTTCTTTTGGATGAAATCTAATAAATTAATTTTTTAAATTTTTTGGGGTGCCCTCCGGCAGTTAGGGGCCTGGGGCAAAGTGCCCCATTTGCCCCCCTCTCTAGGCGGCCCTGTGTAGAAGGGGGAGAGGAAGACAAAATCTTTTGTAATTGAGTTGAATGCGGTCGTAGAAAATTCTGTTACTTATATTGCACATAAACTAAGTGGATTTGCTGTCATGGCTGTTTATATAATGAAGTGTCTCTTTAAAGGGACCGAACTTTAGTTCTTTACAAAAACCCGTTGCTATGAAGCAATTTAAAAACGAAGATGAATTAATTATATGAGGAAGAACTTTTAAAATACTTAAAAGCAGTGATTTCAAAAGCTGACAATTGCTTTAAATCCACAGTAAAATCTTACAATTGAATTACTTCTTTATTTCGGTCAGTTCTTGTAGTCTCAGAAATAGCAGATCGGCCCTTTACGGCACATCTTTCGACCTTTCAGTATGAAATTGCTTCTTAACTTTAACGTATTTTAAAAGATTAATATTATAAGCTGACTGTTAAATGCAACTACCCTCCATTATTATGGACACTGTCAGTCTTTTAGACAGTTATGCAATAACTCGTTTAAAAAAAAATAGTTCCGGAATAGGACGAAATTAATTACGTTAATTCCACGGTGGGAAATTTGATTTCGGTTGCAGATCTTAATGGGTTTTTAGAAATTCTAAGAACATTTACCTCGACTTTACGAAATGTAACTCTTTTTTTTTTCTTTTTTAGTGAATCAAAGACTCTGGTCGTAGACATATTTTTCATTTGCAGTTATACGTCTTATCCCACATTTCGGCTTAGGGTTTACTGAGAATCCTGTCTGTGTGTTTAATATACTTCGACTTTATAAAATTTTACTTGTTTATTATTTAATTTATTATTAATATTTTTCCCGAATCATCTGACTATGTCATAGACATATTTTTCTGTGCAGTTTATAGATCCTATTCTTCGTTTCTGCTTAGAGATTACTGAGAATCCTGTCTGTCTCTCTGATTTAATCCATGCAAGTTTCAAATGTCTTAAATATTACTTTTAAAGACAACAGGAAGATTTCTTTAGCAAATGAAATTTTATTTTATTTATTTATTCATTTAAGTTCAATTTTAAGAACCCGGAAAAGTGCTTACATGGAGTTGTCTTCATTCAGTTTTCAACATAAATTAATGTTGGTTCCTAAAGCAGATTAAATCTGTATACAGTGATCTGTATATCTCGATCGACCGTTTTCGGATCCATCGTTTTTCCGTATGTGTCGTTCATTTTATCCAGTCCCAACGATCCTATTGCTTTGTTATGTTTCCGCATCTATCGTTTTCCCGCATTTATCGTTCATTTCAATCGGTCCCTTGAAAAACGATAGATCGAGATTCCACTGTATTTACTTTTGTTTTAGAAATTATAATTGAACTTTTATTGAACTTTCTTGTTCGGTACAATAAACTTTCTTGTTCAGTACTATATTTTCTTGTTCATTTTCAATAAAAGTTAAGTAATTGAACTTTTATTGAAATTATAATTGAATTTTCTTCTTCAGTATGCTTCCTAGGCAGAAAAAAAAATTAAAATACTAGGATCAACGTTATGGAAAAATCATAAAAGTGTGCGTTTTGAAAAACCTAATGAAAAATTTATAAAGTTATTTTCCTCCTCTAGGGAAGTGTAGGAAAATTACCAAAATGGTTAAAATGCCTGAATTTTTAATTTTTAATTAAATTTTTAATTTAATTTAATTTTTTTATTTACAGTTGTAAGCTTTCTGTTTCAATCTGTCCAGATAATCCTTAAAAGCAACCTGAGATAAATAAAAAATGAATAACTGTAAATGAAAAATTTAAGAGTTCTTCACTTTTCTGAGAAGTAGAAAACTAAAAGTAGACTAAAACCGGATTTAAATGATGTGCTCGCCACCTCCACGTTTGAGGTTCTCTCCACCAGAAGTCGCCACTATCGATTTTGATATCGCAGACCTTTGGCTAGCCGATTTTTGTGTTGTTTTGTGGATATTGTGGAATCAGATGGCGACATGGGGGACGTTGACCCATATGTGGCTGAAAGGTATGAAGTTTCCAAGCGTCTGGGGAAAGGTGTAAGTTACTTATTCTTCTTCTCTGAAAATATATGCATTTGTAGAGCTGAGTAATTAAAAATTATGTATTTAGTATTTGGATTAAGGTAAAGAAAAAGTGGAAAACTCTTTGTCTTATCGGTTTCTTAACTCCCTGTTTAAAACGCTTTCGGGAGAGACAAACAGATCAGCCGGTTTTGGTAGTACAGTTCAAAATGTGCTGTAATATATTTTCTGACCCACTCAAAGAAATCGGTATTATTCTGCAGTTCATGTTAGGTGTTGTATTTGGTTTAGTTGCATTTAATAATATGTCTATATTTTGTCCTATTTACGGATTTATTTCAGTGCATTTTCATTTTATTTATTTCTGAGAAAACTGTAAAAGTGGGATAAGCAGCACAAATTAATTTTTGCCAGGTCGTAATGTAATTAAAAAATTAACAATCATGGAAAGCTTTTTTATAAATGAATTCTCTAGGTTTTCAATATTGTGCTGAATAGGAATTTAAAGAATAAAAAATACAATAGTTATATAGTCTTGCAATTTTTTACCTCATTTTTCTCATCAGAATGATCTCCAAAAATTCTCAATAAATATACCTAATTTCAATGTTTTTAAAAAGGCTTGCTGAATGTTTTTCTTTTCTTTTCTTTTTTTTACCATGTATTTAATAGGTTTCAGTATTATATTTTGCATAACATTAGTTAGATGAGAGGATAGCCGAGAAGTTGAAAAAGTTATGAACGTGTGGGATAAGCATTGTAAACATATATATTAGAGTAATTTAAATTATATTTGATGTACTTCTTTCTTCAAGGCTTATGGAATAGTGTGGAAAGCAGTTGATAAAGAAAAGAGAAGAATTGTTGCTGTTAAGAAAATATATGATGCATTTCAAAACCGGACAGATGCTCAGGTAAAAAAATATGTATTAATTTGGTTTTTCTGTTTTTACAGTGCAAAATGTATCTCTACATTTATATATTTGAATATTCTCTCATTTCAGAGAACTTTTCGAGAGATATGGTATTTACAAGAATTTCATAGCCATCCTAACATAATTACTCTTCTTGAAGTAGTAAAGGCCAAGAATGACAAAGATATTTATTTGATCTTTGATTTTATGGGTAATTTTTGTTTATAGCATTTTTATTTATAATTAATAGGTAGCTTTTTCTGTTCATGCCTCATAAGTTGCTTTATTAATGTTGATGTTGTTGCAGTTTAATTGCTTAATGAGTATTTATGAATTATATCTAATGTCTTAGATAGACATATAAGTAGTACTTTTAA
>OU015495.1:214797223-214942223 GCA_907164885.2 Dolomedes plantarius
TTCATTATAACGGGGTTCGACTGTATATATATTTATATATATATATATATATATACACACAAACATATATATATATACATACATATAAATACACACAATACATGAACTGTGTATAGGCGTCAATCGAAATATTTATAGAGTAGCGGGAAAAACTTTCAAACTAAAAAAAAATATGAAATTTATAATAATATTAGAAAATTAGAATTATCAATTTTTTTTTATCCACTTTTAATATAATTAGCAGCAAACATCCATTCAGAACTAATGAAAGAATATAATTATTTGCTCTTTTTCTTTTGAAAAATAATGTATAAAACGGAAAAATACAGCTATAATCTTTGAAATGCATAAAACTGTAAAATATATGTATATTCTTTGAAACGCACAAATAATGCATGGATATAATTATTTATTAAGAATCGGGAAAAACTCGACCCGCCTTTGAATAAATTATTAAGAATCGGGATTGACCCCCCAAAAAAATCCCGCCTCTAGATAAAAAAAAACCCACGAATGAACGCTCTTTTGAGTGGGACAAATCTTTCCACGCCAATTTTGGTGTTCGGGAGCGAAATGTCGCCAAAATCTGGCGAAAACGGTCCTAATTCGGTACCACACCCTAATAAACATTATTGTTGGTATTTTAAAAATCAAAACCTAATAAAATTCATTGTTGCTTAAAATCCTTCCATAGTTTTTTCTGTCTTACTAATTACATAATAATGTATATGGGAAGATGGAAAGTCTAAACTGTATATTATAAATATTATAATGATGGTTATTCATTGCAACAAAAACTTTTATATTTAGAATTAATCGGTTTGGGATTTTTCTTTTCAATTTATTGAAAAAAAAAAAACCTAACCTATAGAAGAGACCCATAGAGAGAGAGGGACTTAAAAGTAATTTGACATTACTATAGAACAGAGCATTTTGTATTTTTTCAAATTTTGAAAAGTTATAAAATTTAATCAAATACAATTATTTTAACTATTTTTAAAATTTTTTTGAGTAAAAATATCTGTAATTTTATATCAAATTACCGAGAATACCTGGAAAAGTCAAAGGTAAAGAAATCTTAGAATATAAATACTTGATCAAAATTTAGACTTCTTTTTATTATGGATTAAAAGATTCACAAATTTTAGTCTTTTAAATCCAGTACTCATTTATTCGTAAAATAATTTGAGAGTAGATAAATAACAGAGTATATTTGCTTGAAAGAGCCTTTCTCTATTAGCTATGTAAATTGGATAGCATTATAGTTGCAATAAAACTGATCAAATTTCTGACTAAACTTGTGATTTTATAATAATTTTTTTTTTTTTTTAAATTTTGTTAAGACCAACTGCCTATTCTATATCATGAAAAGTATTCATTCAAAATAAAATTACTTTTATTGAATTTTGTTTATTCTAATAAATTATATGCTAAAATAAGATACAATAAGGATTAACTAACAAACAAAACCGGTGTTTTTCATCTATTCATTGAGACCCAGATGTCATAAAATGGTTTTAGTATTTAAAATATTAAAAATATAACAATGGATTTTTATCATCTGACCTGTTTTATTTAAAGTTAAAGTACAAGCTAAACAGTATATTTGTCAGTTGTTTATATTTTAAATATTACTAAATGTACAAAACCACCTAAGATACTTTAATTTACTACAAATTCCTGAGTTATGTTTGGAAAAGTTTAAATTCTACTATTGTAAAATTCAATAAAGAAATTTTCATAAAAAGGAATTCAAAATGCGAAGAATGATGAAGTATACATTTTTTTTTTTTTAACTTCTATCTGTTTATAGCCTTTATATGTTATAGATTATGGTTATTTGTACTGAGCAAAAAAATTCAGAGTTTAGTTTTTCTTGAAGCCCTTCACAAAAGCATTAATCAGACTTTAATAAAACATTGAATTATAGATAGGATCAATTTGAACCAGCTTAGTTAAAATATAAATATAAGAAAAATGTTTAAACATTAAAGGTGTTAAAATTTTTATGCAAAGTAAATTATCTTTATAACCATTATGTTTAATTTTTCCAATGTAAAGTCCAATAAAAATTAAGGCTAAAGTGATTTTTGCATTTATTTTACAGTAAGGTATTTATTTCAGTATAATGCAAAGTGAAACTGGACAGAATCAAAACTCTGATTCAGATTTTCTATCCAACAGGTTTTTCACGACTCACTTTAAAAATGTAAAATAATTTTCTGATAATTTTATATCTTTTATCAGTAAACTTTACTTCAGTGCTATATTGTTGTAATGAAGTAATGTATTTTTATTATCAATGTGTAATGTGTTCTTAATTTATGAGAGAAATTCGTCAGGAATAATTTAGAAACAACGTCTGATGTATTAAGGCCATCTCATGTATTTTTTTTTTTTTTTTTTTTTTTTTATGGAGTCCACAAATTCTGTTCTCTCCTAGTTATTGTGTTTTACTTTTATACGATTAACTAGAAAATGTATTCCACATATTGAGGCTATTGTCTTTTTTAAATTGTCAAAGTAGTTTTACTTGAAACCTTTCTTTCCTATTGTACCAGAAGATATCATATAATGTACTTTATGGTTGAAGCAGTACAGAAATAGATTTAATGCAACAAAAAGTTAATTAAAATTTATTAAAGTTTGCTAAATCAAGATAATGAATTTTAAAGAAATCGTGCCCTTATGAGATGACTACTATCTCCTGTACTATGATTGGATCATTTTATGGTAAAAATGAAGGATTTATTTCTATTTATAGTCCAGTGTAATCATGATTGTTTTTCTGTATTCAGTAATATTTTAAATTTTTATTTTGTTTTTACACTAAATTTGAGTTTCTTTTGTTTTGTAGAATAAGAATTTAATTATTGTTTCTACTGTAAATTTTCACTGATCAAAGATATTTTCTTTTCAATTATTAAGCCTTCAAACATACTGATGAATCATCGTTGTGAGTTAAAGTTGGCTGACTTTGGTTTAGCACGTTCCTTAGAGCAGGGAAGTGAATATTCCTCAGATCCCACTTTAACAGAGTATGTTGCTACACGATGGTACAGAGCTCCTGAAATTCTGTTAGGATCTAAATGGTAATTTGATATCTCTTTTTATTTATGAAATGATCAGTGCCTTTAATTCAAAATATTTTTAAAATTTGTTCTTTAATAAATATTTTTAAATATTTTATCTATAAAATTCAAATATTTTCTAACAGATATTCAGTTATAAACATTGTGAAAACTTGAACTGCTTAAAATTCAATAGATTGTTGTAACCAGTATTTAAATGTAGTATTTTGCCTTTGTCTGTATTCTTTCTTTCATTAAAGATCATTTTTTCAAGTATGATTCTTGTTAAAATAGTTCCTGGTAATCACAGGCAATCAGTATTAGCGACAGTCAAAATTGTTATGTTGAGAGAATTGCAATTTGTGCTGTTTTAAACTTAGAAAAGTTGATATGAAAACCAATATAAGTACTGGAGTAGGGAATAACTTTTATTATTATGATTGTGTATGTAATATTGATTGGCAATATGAAAACTTACCTCATTATATACCAAGACCTATATTTATGTTAAAATAATAGAATTTCATACCTGATATTCTTGATTATCTTATTTGAAATTTCATTCTTAGTTATACAAAAGGAGTGGATTTATGGAGTGTCGGATGCATAATGGGTGAAGTGATAAGTGGTAAACCTCTATTTCCTGGTACTTCTACTCTTAATCAAGTAGAAAGGATAATGGCTGCCTTGCCTCACCCATTACAAGCAGGTAAGATTTTTTTTTCCACATTTTGAGTGTGTGTAGACTTGTCTCAGATTTTGACTAACTGAAACTAAATACATTGTTGATGAAGTCTTGACAGAAGAGTTACTGAAAAATCTTTGCATAAAAATATATTATCGTGGCTTTATTTGTTGCCCTAGTAATACATCATGTTTTTTAGAACAAAGCAAGGTTAAAAGATCCATGTTATAAAATTTTATTTTGTTTTCAGAGTTAGGAAGTGAAATCAAATACATTAGCATTAAATTAATGTAAAAAGTCTATACTCAGTATCATCCTTATAAACAACCAAGGTCTTTTTTCTGTCCCAACCAAGCATAGTAGAGTCCCCAGCAAACAGCTAAGTTTATTTAATATTAAATCATTTATTAAAATTTGCTTTATCTAAAAAATTTTCCTTAGATGTACTAATTTAAAATGCCTTAGTAGGGAGCGCAACAGTTAAGACTCCACTTACATGCTTCCCCTAGTTTACCTTCAGGTGCATACATCCCTTGATATTCAAGTTTTGAGTTTTGTTGGAGATGTTATTGTATAGTAAAGAGTGACTGGCAATTGTATTTCTTTGTGACTGATTTTGGTCTCATCAGAAGAGTTTATATTCTATTAACATATTCATTCAGTAATTTATTACCATTTTCACCTTTTTATTTGACTGTATAGACATGATTTAACTAAAAGTAAAACACTAAACACAATTTCATAAGCAAAAATCCTTTAATATGCATAATTCATATATCTCATGTGAAGTAACAACTGTGAGCTCTAATTATTGCAGTACAAAAAGAAACTATTAAAAATAACAGATTTATTTATTTTTAGGAACTAAAACAATTTCTAAATACCTGAAAATTTTTATATCCTTTTCTTGCTAAATAAATAATTTTACTTTAGTTTTAAACATAAAATAAACTCATATGTATTGATGTATGTATATGGTATTCATACCACATTATATTTTAAAAATAAACCAGTGTATATATTAAATTGTGTCTTCAAATTTCAGCATACTTGTTTCCCCATGTTGGGTGGTGTACATTTGTTAGTTGTTAACCAATTTGGGTGTATTTGGAACAGAATGTTTTCAAGAATTATTTTATACTGATCTCTTAAGTCCTTAGGAGAACAAGTACTTTAAAGTAAAAAATATAGCTTTGATTCATGCAAATATAAATGGAAATTTGAGGCATTGCTTACTGAATTTGTTTGTCAAATTATTACTCAATTCTGAGCAATATAACAGTTTATTCAGGTCAGAATTTTTTTTCAATTTATTAATTGATGTTGTATTTATTTCAGATATTGACAGCTTATGTACAGGTTATGCTGCCTTTGTTCTTGGAAGAGCAGCGAATAAGTATGTTCAATTGTTATTCATCATTCTTCTTCTCTTTGTGTATATACTAAAAATATCTATGTATGTGTTTGTGTATTTACATGCTTTTCATGTACAAATAGTTTGTATGTTTGTATTTATGCCTTTTATTTTAAGCAATAGGTAACATCTGGTTAAACTTATACAGCTGAATAGATAAATATGTACTCGAGTTGAAACTTTCTTAAAAACTTATTTTTGTAAAGCATTTGTAAAAATTAATTGTTTATATTATCAGAGGTCCAAAGTTGGTGAGATAACTCAGAAAAAATTAAGCTCAAGAAAATATTTGTTATATTAAAAGTTTTTATAAAAATTTATTAAATTACTTAAATCTCTAAAGAAACTAGAAATATTATTTTGATCACATTTTTTTCTAACATTTAATTGAAAGTCACATATAAAAAACATCAATAAAACAAAGAAAGAATAACTTTTTTTTTGGGGGGGGGGGGGGGGGAATTCATATTTTTAATCAAATCTTTATTATTATTATTTTGATTTTCAAAAACAGTCATTAACCAATCTTAAAACCCATTATTTTTGCTAGACAGATAAAGGCTATTTCTAGAATAAAAAGCTTTATTTAGGTTTAAATTTATAATCACTTCTTAATTTGTATATCACATTTTATAAAAATAATGAATAAAAATAGTAAGTTTTGAAATGAATGTGTTTTTCTTTCTTTCCTATTAGACCCAAACGCTTGTTGAGAAGTGTGTTACATAACTGTTCCAATGAAGCTCATGATTTACTCTCCAAACTACTTACTTTAAACCCTAAGCGCCGCATTACTGCTGAGGATAGTCTACAGCATCCATATCTCTCAAAGTCAGTTTTATTGACAGTTATTTTTGTCAATGTTCTATCTATGTAACTCATTGCTATGCATTTTTTAACTCTGAAACCAAAATTGTTGAAATTACAGTCTGCTAATTTAACAATTAATTTGCATCTGATATTAGTATATTGAGTAGCCTAACTTGAAGCCTTATAGTCATAAGAAATTATCAATCTGTGTTTAGACTAAGCTTTAAAGTTTAAAGTTATAAATTGTTAATGTTTCCATAATAGAGAAATTTGCTCTTGGTTCATCTGTAAAAGAGAAAAAACTTTGTTGATTACTTTTATAAATGAAAGTTGATATTTTATTTATTTTGTTTTTATTTGTTAAAATGTTGTAACTATTTTACATTAAAAAAAAAATTAAGAGGACTACCATATGTTGGACTGTCATACCATTTAATGCAGGGGTGGCCAACTTTTGTGTACATAAGATCTACTTTTTATCTTAAAAATGTGTCGCGATCGACTTTTTGTCATTGGCAAAGTAGGGAGGGGGAGGTATGAAATATATACTATGTTTATACACTGTGTTTCATTCTGAAGTGCACACTCGCAAGCTATGGGTATATAAGCAAAATATACGTTCAAACATACATATCTATCTACTTGAAAAACAACATACATAACGGGCCAAAAAAGCCACGTCTAGGGGAATTAAAACAACACGAGTAATTATTGACAATATTAGTTCAAATTAGCTACAGATAAAGACAGATTTAGAATTTATTACGTTAACATTAATGGGAAGACTGAGTTTGCATGTCCCTAACCAAGGAATCATAATTAGGCATATATCAATGGCAATTTTCTTATGCATGGAAAGCACCGGTGCCATGGTATGTGTTCGGTCTCAGACTGAATTACAGTCCCGGTCTAGTGCAATGTAAACAGAACCCTTACTGCCGCCCTAACTAGGGTCCTAAATGAGTGCTCTATTTATCACGTAGTCTAATCAATTTCTAAGTTTAGACATCGCGAGTGATCGACTTGTTGGCCACCCCTGATTTAATGGATTCATTGGTGTATATAAGTTTTAAGGCAGATATAAATTAATTGAAAGGATAACCAAATAAAGTTAAAATATTTTCTTCTATAATCTGTATTAATTGATTTCCTCCAGGTTCCACGGTCAGGAATCCCCATCACAACTAATTACAGCAGTTCCTCCTTTATGTGATGGAACAAAATTATCAGTGGATCAGTACAGAGATAAGCTGTATGAAGTAAGTAATTTAATAAAAATGTTACTATCTTTATGAAGGATTATTAATAGAAATAGTTAAGCTACAATTAATAAAATTGCATTTTGCTCATGAAATAATGTTAAGTATAAAAATGTTTGTAACATTTTTCATTTTCCTGTTACCTTCTGCAAGAAAAAAGATAAATAGCCAACCATTTAACTTATTTATTAAAATGGAATAAATTTTGGAGAGTATTTAGATACATATGAATGTTATCTTATTACAGTTTATGTGTATATACACTGCTGTTCATTGAAATTTTAACACCAAGAGAGAGTTGTTAGACTCACCTGAAGTTTGGCTTGTGGTAAATGTTAATGATTAAAATATCAGTTGTGTATGCAAATATGATGCACATGCAATATAGACTGAAATGTAACTTGTAGGATATAAAAGCAACCCTTAAATAGCAAATCCCAAGCATTGTATCGGTGAATTTGATTGCTATTGCTTTGCTAGTAAAATATGCATCATAGCAAAATAAGACAATGTTATGCACAATTGATAGAGAAAGATTAATTGGACTGAGGGAAGGTTATTTGTTGTATCATGAGGTAACACACTAGTACAATTATGTACATTTATTTACTTTGATACAAAGGACATTGTCGTGGGGCACACATGGCTGCATCAGAAAGTGAAAACAGGCAGTTTCCATGCATGACAGTGACAAATTATGTAGCAACATTGGATGATAATGATGCAGAGAGTGATATCTGCCATATCCCTATTCCAGAGGCATCAAGAGCAAAGATGCTGGACAGGAGTGAATTGTATTTTTTGACGATTCAAACAACAAAACCACAACACATAGATTCTTGTTCACAGATACAGTGGGAACAGCATCTGGAAGGATGCATATTGATCCTACACCAAGCATAATGGTTTTAGAGGCTATTTCAGTCATGCTCTCACTTTATATGGATAGCAGGCACTATGCACAGCCTGCTTGGCTAAATGACTTGTCCTCCCACATGTGTAGGATATGATTGCATGGAAATCATCACCTTAGTCATAACTGAAGAACTGTTGATACGTGCTGAATCTGCATTGCACATTTTATAGACAGCCATCCAGAATCTTTATCATTGAATGTCATGCCATGTACAAGCAGATATGACTACTGAAGGTGAACACTCAAAATATGGATTTTAACATGCAGATCTATAATTTCAATCATTTATGCACTACGCCACAAATTACAGTTAAAATAAATTTTATTGCTGTAACTCAAGTCTTTGATAGTGTTGCAATGTCAGTAAACATAAGTGTATTTATAATGAGTTGCAGATTAAAGCATTCAATGGATATATTAAAAATAGTATCAACACTGATATACTTGATAAAAAAAATTTCAAGTTATAATTTAATAGTTTATTTTTATAATTTTAGATGATTGGAGAAAACTCTGAAAAGAAGTCAACCTCACCTATGCCACCTATTCATCAAATGCCTTCACATGCAGGTTTGCTCTTACTATATCACATAGTAATTTTAACTCTATTTTCTTTTTGTTGTATGATGCTTATGAAATAATGCTAAATTTATTAATGTGTTCTTCCAAATTTCAATTTGATAGAAAAAAGAAATGAGAAAAGGATCATAATCAAAGAGCGTACTATTGATGACATTCCCAGTATTGATGTAAGTTAGAACTTATGTTAGAATTTTCATTGTGTACTACCTACTGGTTTATGACTTTAAAACTGACATGGGCCATAAGATACTGATGCAGTTGGTCGTGTAAATCCACCCTAGGTCAAAATTTTATAGTGGTATTTACTAAATACACATTAGGAAATTCAATTTTTGAATGGTTATTGCTTCTAATTATAGATATTTAAAAGCACCTTGGGTAGGTTTTATCGAAAAACAATATTTTGATTCTTTAATTTTATTCTGAGAATTTAAGCAAATATTTTTGGCTTAAATTCTCAGAATTAAATTTTTTTTTTCAGAAAAGTAACTTCTTTTGAAAAAGTTTTAAAACTATGCCCTCTAGGGACAAACATCTTATTTTTAAATACATTTTTTAAGCAAAAAATAAATAAATAATAAAAAAATCCAAAGAATACATTTGTGTGCTGATGTGGGGTATCAAAAATACTTTTACAAATATTCTCTATTGTTTACCATGATATTAAAGATTTACAGAGCAACTGAGATAGCATCTTGACTAAGAATATCACAAATGAACTGAATTTTCTTATAGAGTACATTGTGTTCTGTATATTCTGACTAAAAAATTATTTTTAATAACTTTTGAGTCCCCTAACTAAAATATTCAACCATGAATTTTTTCAACTGAAATTCAGCTGTTGTCTTTAAATTCTAAATGATTTATGTGAAGTTAATTCTTTAAATTTTCTAATTTCATACATATTTATAATTAAAAAGCATATAATAATTATATAACTACTCTATGAAACCTTTCTCACTAATATTTTCCACCTTTTCAAAAGAAAAGGTTCTTTCAACAATTATACATCAGTCAAAACATGAAAATGTAATTTATATAAATATACCCATCCCTTGATTTAAATAACAGATACGTTCCATGTTCAAGCAAAACTGTGTAAATTGAATCTAATGAAATGCATGTATGTATATATGTATATGCATACATGTATATACATTTATCCTACCGATTAATTTATACATACATTATTGTTAAGTAGTGTTAACAGAAAATTCCCGTAAGGAGAATAAAAAAATTTAATCCGTGTAAATTGAGGGATGGGTGTATAGCAATTAAATGTTAATAAAAAATAATTATTAAAAGTATAATATATTATGTCTACAAATTAATCATTCACTAACTTTAAGCTTTGAAGAAAAAAAAAAAAAGATAAATATAAACAAGAATCCATTGAAATCCATCTTCAACAAGATTACTAAGTTACTGGAAAGGTAACAGAATTCTATAAAATAATGAGATAAATAATGAAAATATTCTTTAAATATATATTTGTTGTGTAAATTTTACTCCTTAACTTTGTGAAATGTAGAATTTCTTTTTAAAAGTAAAATATATGTTAATGCTTTCAGGAAAGAAAAGAAGCACTTCTGCGAAGTCAAATTGCTAAGAAACAGCCCATGGCTCCTATGGCCAGAAAGACCTTGACACCTCCATTCCTGTGTGAAAATGGAAAATTTAGTTTAGGTTTTCGACACCCTGTGGTTCTTAGGGGTCAAAGCAGCAATTCTGTTGTGAGTTGATATTCTAAGATTCCAGAGTAATTTATGATGTATAATATGAATAGATAGAGAATGCAATTATGTCTTTTATTATTAGGCATTTGGGGCTGCAGAGTGTTCAAATGAAAAGAAGGTCAGTGAAAGAAGATTTGGACGAAGACAGTTTGGAAATCTTTCAAATAATTCTGTTTGTAGTTCTGCTAAAGCTGCACTTCAGAGTTACAATCAAGATTTAACGTATGGCACAATCACTGTGACTGCACTACAATCACTAAAAGAAAGAAGATGGTGATCTTTGGCCATATTTTAATATTATGTCCATTTACATATTTTTATTTTTTTTATAAATTTTAATGGATTTTTAAACATCTAGTAATAGTATCTCAATAACTCACATGAAAATAGTAAAGAATCATCTACCTCAGGGTTAAAAATTTTTAATTTACTACCAAAAATTTAAATATAAATACTCAAAATAAAATATGCAATAATATACTTTCACAAAATTCATGTTTTCATTGATTAATTAATATTCTGCTTTTGCATGACATTTAGTTTTGAATTTTTCTTTCAGTGATAAATAATATTAAATTAAAATCACCAGTACAGAAGCTGGATTCAAAAATGTGATTTCAACACATTCTTTATGTAGAGTCTGTTTTTATTGCAAATTGATATCTCTTCAAAGCTTCTTCTTCTTTTATGTAAGACTAATTTTAAAGCTTACAGAGGTTTTTAATTAAATTTGAAAAAACTTGCTAAAAATTATATTTTGTCGGTATTACCACATACATAAGCAACTGGAATGCACTTTAGGTATGAGATATTTAAGGCCTATAGTTCTACAACCTATAACTGCTGTTCAGAATGAATTTCTAATTTGATAAAAGTAGATCATCTTAGCTTATGTGATATGCTTGATTCATGTGTCAAAGATGATAATGAGGGTTACTTGTAAATCATTATAGTTATTTTTTTATACCTATAAATGAACACTATAAATTTCCAAATAATTATTAGACTTTTTTTTAATCAGAAATTTTTTTAAATATACTTAACATAAGCTATACATATTAAACGCATTTTATATTTAGAGCTTTTGCAGTGAATTTAATGAAATGCTACCAAATTAACTTTTCATCTTTTATTGAAAAAAAAAGAAAATTATTATGAACTGTAGTAAACTCTCCTCTGTTACAGGGAACGTTAACAGTCTACTTATTAAGCATTTTCACACAGCAAAATTCAGCTTTCTATTTTACTCGTTCCAAATGCTTTTTAAGTAATTATGCTATTTACTGTTTGGATATTTTTTATGCAAGTTTTAATGTTACTTCAAGCTTGAAAGAGTTATATATAAATATTCTTCTTCAGAAAATCAATCAGTGTGAATAAACATTTGTTATACCTTTGTTTACTTTATCATTCCTACATACTTCAAAACATAGATATAATCATAATGCTGCAGGCTATTTTGAAAGTTTAAAATTCTTTGAGAATTTAAAGCTGTTTTTAAAATTTGCCCTTAAAAGCTGTAACTTTGGCCTTAATACTTTACGTGTTGTTGCAAAACTTGGTTCTTCATTTTATGATAAGTTATTTAAATTTGGTTTGGTGCATCCACTGTAAATAAACTGCTAGTCATTTATGATTTATTTATTATTATTTAAAGTGCCATGAATATAAAAAGAAAAATTTTATTTTTCTTTATTTATTTTTGTTTTATAAGTGATATATGCTTGAAGCTGCAGTTGAATCTTTTTATAAACAAAAGTATTTTTCCTAATGTAAAAGTCTAGTCATGTTATTCCTGTTAAAATATTTACAATTAATTACTGTTAATTTTTTACAGCCATGAACAAATATTGTGAAAACAAAAATTATATATAAAGATCTGTTGAGTAAATGTTTTTAAATTATTGTAATTCAAACTTTAAAGATGAAAGTTATATATTGTTTTATCTAAAAATTGATCAGTTGTATATTTAGTATTTAAACTGTTTCGTTTAATATGAGCAAAAAAGTATGTGTCCACCTCCAATTACATAAAATAGTACCAGCATTTCAAATCCTTTCTATTGCAACAAAATGTGCATTGGAAAATTTGCGATTTAAGATGTCATAAAAATTTCTTGTAGTTTAAAATTATTTATTTTTTAATGAATTTGAGCAGTGATAGAACAAAAAAGAATGAATTTATATTTTCTTTTAAAATACTGTAGTATAAATAATTAAGCAGCTATAGATATTAGTATTAGTCTGATGCTTTTATAATATTTTTTCTGAGTATGTAAAAAATGTGTTGTTGATTTTAATATGGGAGCTCTGTTGTAGAGGAAATCATTAATTTGTGCCACTATCTGTGCGAGAAGCAATACTTCAGTTACTAAGTAAATTATATTCTCCAGTAAAGGCATAATTTTCTTTATTTTTTTAAGAATGATTATAAAAGACATTAATTTTGATTACATGATTATTTTAAAATATGTCATTAAGAAATAAAAGCTAGTTTATTAAATTAAAAACTTAATTATTTCATTCAACTAATTTATTTGATCCATTTTGTTCAGCTTAAATCTTATGTAATTTTATTAAAATTTTTCAAAAATCTCATATTCAGATATATTATATCTTGGAGATTTACTTACAGACATTCCGTCCATTCTACTTTGAGCAAATAACTGTATTATAAATCATTTTACTCAGAAATTTTAGCCATTATTTTAATATCTTGTGATGTCATTTGCTATTTGACTATTTCATTTGTATGTATCTTTTCTAGTGATTTTCAAACTGTATAATATACTGTAAGTGTTTAGATAAATGAATCCAGCTAAAACACTGCCTATGTTAAAGCTGCAAACTAATCACAAAATCTGCAACATTAAAAGTTTGTGTAAAAGTATGCTCTTGTATAGATAAGTGTTAATTATGTTTCAAAAATTATCATTTAAACCAAGTTACTCATAAGTGTTCTTCTTTGACAGCTTATTTTATATTCATGTACAGTCATATTTATTTAGTTCATTGTCTTGTAAGCTGACACTTATTAATTATGAGTTTTGAAATTAAAAAGCATATATTTTCAACATGCATGCATTAAATATGCAATTTATTTTTATAAAATATTTGAACAA
Source organism: Dolomedes plantarius (assembly GCA_907164885.2). Taxonomy (NCBI): domain Eukaryota; kingdom Metazoa; phylum Arthropoda; class Arachnida; order Araneae; family Dolomedidae; genus Dolomedes; species Dolomedes plantarius. Next base: position 214,810,819 of record OU015495.1, read on the forward strand.
AAATTTAAAAAATTTGCTTTGTGTAATATAATCCTATGACTCATTGTAAATGCAGTAATCTCTTACATATATGTTTAATTTTAAAAGAAAGGAAAAATTGAGGTCTCCATATTCAAAATTAATAGTATTCTAGCTGTACATTATCATTTATGTATGGAGATTACTGAAATGTACATACATGTATAAATTTTTCTTTAGCATTATTTTTTGTAAATTAAGAATAAGTGCAGAGATTGTTAGAATAAGGTGAAGGTCTCATTTTATTTTACTTTTTTTCAGTTTTGGAAATTGTATAAGATTTTAGCTATTTTTTGTTAATTTCTTTTTAATTTGTATAAATACTGTAAAAAATAAATATCAATTTTGCACAAATTTTTTTTTTGCCTTTTTTCAACTACATTTAGTACATTTTAATAATGATCACCTATCAATAGTAAAAAAATATTTCAGGTAGTCTCTTCTAACAAAACTACAGTGGGTTACTAACGTAGGATTACTTATCATTTGCTGGGTTTGGCACGCTACCAAAATTATAACTCATTACATTTTTTTTTTTCTCTGAAGGACCGTTATTGAGGAACGTAACCCTACATTAAAAAATTTAAAAGTCAAACGTAATTTCATTATTACTTGAAAGGCTGAGAGATTATCCCTTTATTCTTTATTATAGAAGACCCTCATTGCAAATGCTGTAAATGTTAAGTTTGTTGAAACATGTCAAGGAAAATTTGTTGATATTAAGTATTTGTGTGTGAGAACAATTTATTTTTAAAATTTAATTCTTTTCTTTAACTTTTGTGAGAGATTTTGATAATTTTAAAAAATCAGTAACATTAAAATCTAGAAGTTTATAAAAGAAAATGTGGCTCTTTACTATCAATTACAATCCAATACTTCGATAAAAAAATTGCAGACAGAAAGTCTTCAAATTTTCATATATACTTGATATGGGAGGTTATTTCAAAGGAAAAGATACATTTAAATACAACAGAGGTTCGCAAATGTATACTTTAAATCATAATTAACATTATTTTATGTACATAAACTCTCATTATATAAGCTAGTATAGTTTTTGCAATCATAATCAATTGACTATTGACATTTTTTTAATATTTCAACTATAAAATTATAACAGGGCTGTTATACTGATGAATTAATATTCAATATGTTTTTAAATTTAATAAAAGGTTGAAATATAATGACAGTATCCAAAATAACCAGTAAACAAAAAAGATTTTGCAATAAAACATTTAATTCAATAGAAGTTTACAACATATGTTAAATAAAATTTCTTGATTTCAAACTCACACTGACTGAATATGCTTCAAAAGCCTTTTTAGGTAAGATTTTGTTTTCAGAAGAACTTTCCCTTCCTGTAACATAAAAAAATAAAAATGAAATTATTCTACTCTTTATCAAACCCACTAGAGTTGGCTATCATAATCAGATAATTAAAAAATTATTAATTACCAGTTTTTGTACTGAAATTTTTTCAGCTCTCCTCATATTTGAAATGAACTTTCTACTTGCTTTTACCTGAAAAGGAATGAGCAATTAGCCTTTATGTACACAAGATCATTAAATCATGAGTCAGTTTTATTGATATAACTATGTATAAATTTTTACTCACGTTTATTTGCAGTTCTGTCCCAAGCTCCCACTGAAGAATTATCGTCTCCCTGATCTTTAAAATCATCTGACCCATTTCACCACTCTTATAGTACATTGCATAATTCTTAAGTGGATTTCTTCTATGTAAGAATGTTGGTGAAGTGCATTTTATGCAATTTCGGGACAAGTTTTTAACACTGACCTTGTGGACAGAAGCATTGCACTACACAATTTCAGTGATTCTTATCCGATAGTCGTAGTGTCATCCAGCACTTATGTAACTGGAATAAGGACATCTGTCTCTATACTTAATACAATTAAACAACTTTCTTATCTTCATTCAATGGATACCCTCTCACATTGGCCTCTTTGGCAATGAAAATGCTCATCTTTTGGCCAAGAAAGGTGCAATTTCAAATTGGTTTTTTGACCTTCTCTGAGATTTGCTCCAAGATCAGAACCTCAAACCAGCGACTATGGAATATCCCTCCGACCCACCCTTGGTTTAATAGACAGGCCCCTGGTGGTGCCCTTACCATCAGGGCTGAGAGCCATACAGTCCATCATAAGTGGACACATCAGGTGTGTCTCTTTTGAACTTGGGCAGAAGACCTATCTAACGTGCACTAAGTGTAACTCTGCTCCCGATCACATTTTGCACTCTGCTGGTCTGGAAAAAATTGACCTTTATTCCAGTCATCTTTTGGTTTATGATTTTCTGAAGTCTTTTGAGCTCATGGACTTGGGTCTAGCCTGCGGCTGGACCAAGGGGAATAAGTCAACAACAACAACAGAAATACTGGAGAGCCTGTGAGCAAATAGCATAATAGCCAAGAGCTCATCATTGGCAAACAACAATAACATGTTGGAGAAGTGTACCAGGATTGACATCAAAATGGTAAAACAATGAACCTAGAGCAGAACTGTGAAAGAGAATGAAAATTAGATGTCAGAAATGAAAGCCAGCCTTAAAGACTATCACAGAGTAATTGACACATCACTTTTCAACACCTGACTACCTAATGCAACTTGGGACACCCTGAAAAAGTTTCCAGCAAAATACAAGGCATGTTCTCAAACATGAGCTTTTAAAACAGATGCTGCATTCAACATCATCTTTTAATAGAGACTCAGTAATGTAAAAAAATCTTCAGATGCAAAGAATATTCTAATTTGATGCAGGTTGTTGTATAAATGCATGATGGTAAAGGATGGATCAGGCAAAGTTTTGTTGAACTTTGACTGCACCTTATCACTGGATTGCTGGTGTCCAGAAACAGTGTGATGAACATCGATTTGTTACACACCATATCAATTGACATCAAATTTCAGTGATCTTAACCCAACAGATTAGTCAATTGTAGATATATATATATATATATATACAATCTCCTCCACAGATAAGTTTAATGCCGCACATCAATCGCATGGTTGAAGATTTCTCTAGAAATGCACAGGCATCTTGTAGAACTCATACTGTGAAGAATGGCAGCAATACTTTATACAGAGAAAGCTTACAAAGTATTATTTATACAGATGGTCGCAGAAGTCACCGATTTCTTTCTCTCTCTCTCTCTATTTATGTATATTTATATGTAATAAAACTTTGGGAACATGAAAAACTTTATTATTCATCATAACAATAATTACAATAGAAAATGGAATAGGTGGAGTTTTAATAAATATTTGCATAATAGGTCACACAGATCACAGCACTTTAATATGAAAGGAGAAAAATATATAAAGGTTGAAACTAAACACCAGCACATGAAGGCAAACCAAATCAAGATGACCAGATTTAAAATAATTTAATGATTATGTCTGTTATTGAACAGAGTTAACATTATCATTAAATGAAGAATTATGATCTTGATTGGAAGTTGTGATCATGAAGATGATGTTGTGAATCTTACAGATCACAACTTTCAGAAACTATTCATTTAATGATAATGTAGACATTGGTGATAGAGACATAGTCATTAAACTACTTTATTTCTGGTAATATTGATTTGGTTTGCTTTTATATGTTGCTGTCATGATTTTCAATCTCACCTTTCATTCATAGATCACTGTACCAGATGGGGTCTGTCATAGCTGCTAAGGCCCTACAGGATGATAACCCCACTGGTGAGGGAGACCACAGCAAGCAACCACCCCTGCACCAACCTTTCATTCATACTTACAAACACACACACATATATATATATATAAATACATATATATATATATATATATATACATATATATATATATATATATATATATATAAATACATATATATATATATATAAATATATATACATATATCAGTACACATACATATTAACTAGAATATATGACTATAAAAATTGAGAAAAATAAAAAGAAAACAAATTATCTTACATTCTTTCGTTTTAATCTTCTGAAGCATTTTTCCTCTGTCTCAAAATATTCTTTTCCTGTATTACGCATTCTTTGTAAGCTGTGAAACAAGTATAAATGAAATAAAAAAGATATGTAGGACTTACAATAAATGAAATTAATTGCACTCAGCTGGAAATATAATGTGCCTGTAATTTAAAGTCATTTATACACATGCCGAATGGCTAGGGCACTGGCATTCAGTACCAAAGTCTGTGGGCTCAAATCTCACTCTTGGCATGGACATTTGTAGCCATTCAGAATCGGCTTTAAGCAATAGGTCCCGGTCTAATGAGCCCTCGTGTAGCAAAAATTGACCGTAGCACTCCAAACCAAACCATTAATACACAAGTTAAATATATGAGGGGAGAGTCCTGAGTTATTGACTTAATAATCTATGAAAAGATATTTTAAAAACATGTATGTAGCATTTTTGTTTTTTAATGAATGAAACAATTTCTTTTCCATCACACAATATATTTAATATTGAATCTGATTCAAAACCAAATAAAATGAACTTCACAGTTTCACAATAGAATTAAGTTATCATGAATATGAATCACAATAAGAATACTGGAATAAAGAGAATTTTAAAATAAATTTCAGGTTAGCAAGCTGAATTTTTTAAAAAAAATCTGTGATTAGGATAAATTATTTAATGTAATACAAAGAAAAGAAATTGGGTGCTGCCTAAAGAATCCTTTTTGATTCAGTGTTCTGAAATAATTCTTCACATATTTCTTAATTACACATTATCTCACAAGCACAGCAATTTTGAGAAAAGGGGAGTTATGAAGTTCATTAATAAAAATAGTGATTGTTCAAAGTAATAAAAATATATTGCAGTAGTATTAATACATCCTAAAATTTTGAATAACTTTGTTACAAGATGTTTTATAAGAGAGAACTGAAAAGTAAAATAACTATAACTTTCAAAAATTTAAGAAGTAAATAATTTTAAATATTTCTAGGGTGAGCTGTAGCTCAGCCTAAGCTGCCACTGGAATTACCAGAGTCAAAATTCAAACTTAATTCTTATCTGCTATATCATGCAGGTTTAGATTCCTTTGATAAAATCCTCGAATTCTGAAAATAAATTTTGGAATTCTCTTTTTTTAAATTAACTCTATACTTCAATGATTTTATAAAATAATCAACTAATTTCTAGTGGGAGTTATTTGGCATCATTTATGTACATAAATTTAAAAATTACCATAAGTTAAAGATACGTGAAAAGTTTGCATTAAATGAACATTGAAATTTACCTTTTTTCTACTTCATGGCGATTAATTCTACATTTTTTAACAAGGTTTCTAAGCTTATAATGGGAAGTATTCGGAGATGAGGACCCTTCAAACTCTTCAACAGTTTTGATGATTTTTTCTCTTAAAGCGTTCATTTTAGTGCTGAAAGGAAAGTTAATTGAAATTTCCCCATCAGATTTTGAAGCAACATTTATACAAATAATTATACAATTAGAATTACTTTATTTTAGCTGAAAATGGATAAAATATTGCTGAAAGGTATAATTGTTATGCATAAGAAAGCATACTAAATATTTTACAATTCTTATAAATTAACACTATTTATGAGTGGAAAGTTGCTTGGATTTTCAACTGCTATCTATGTATATGGCCATCTTTTGCTCTATATGGACTAAAAAGACTACCATTTACTAGTCTTGTTTACTTCCCTTACCTATCTACCAAACATCTCAGGAAATGCATTCCTAATTTCACCATTTAGTTCCCCTTAATTAATGCTAAAACAGAACTTCCACTATATAAGAAAAAGTAGCTGAATTCAGACTTATTTAGAAACATTTAAGAGCATTATTTATATCTATATGGACTGCTCATAGCATATGCACATCACATGGTCTTGCTGTATGAATAGAACAAATTCACCACACATGAAGAATATTTATTACGTTAAAAGGAAAAAGTTATCATGATCTAGTTTATACTTAGTTCTTATTAGATCAAAATTTATAGCCTTATGATAAATACATAATGACAAATAGAATAGCAAACTGAAGAATATACAGTGGTACCTCAGTGCTCATCATTAATTGGTTCTAGAAGGCACAATGAGTACCGAGTGAACTTTTCCCATAAGGAGTAATGTAAACTGAATTAATTTGTTCCTGAAAATCGGAAACTTTGCATTTTACTGAGGAATTTATAAATTGATAGGGATATTTTTTACAAAATTTCAGACTAGACAGACAGAATTTAAAACAATAATTAGATAAAATAAAATAAAATTTATTGTCACTCAACTTGTACTAAAAGGAGTTGGTGGCCTGATGGGATAATAGCAAAGTAGAGGAAGGAGATCAGATACTTAACTACCATGCTCATACTTAGCTGTTATCTCTTTTTTCTGTTCAATTGTGGTTCTCCTGATTATATATATATATATATATATATATATATATATATATATATACATACTGAGAGGTATCACGAAATTTCTTCTAACTCATGAAGACAAGTAAAGAAAAAAATAAACATGAAACTAAAAAAAAGCACAAAAAAGGAAGTACACTGTGAAATATATGGTTTTCCCGCACAGAGTGCAAACTACTATAAGAATAGTAGGACGAGGTTTTTTTTTTGTCCTGAGAGACAGGATGTGGGAGCACCGTCCTGTTTCATACATGTTTTAGTATGTGTGACAAGTACCAAAGAAATTTTTCGTGTCTAAATGCAACGAGTACTGAGCAAATGCCGAGTACCTAAGCAACTTTTTCGCGTCAAAATGCAACAAGTAGATGAGTATGAGGTATGACTGTATTCTGAAACCTCATAAATCTCAGAGATTGATGATGTACAACTTTCTGGTTCAGGAAAATTAATGTTTTTTACAATCAGCCACAGTATTCATTACTTAATTCAGTGCTCTTAAATTAGTCCAAATTTCTTGTACACTTCTCCCAAATTATCTTACATTTCAATGAGACTGATGGAAAGAATATGGCTATAATATCATTTATTTTTCTCTAAATAATTTATGAAAACACTTTATAAGACTACTAACAGATAGTTTACACTTTATATATACATATATGATTACTATCAGTTTAAAAAATTATTTTGCAGGCTCTCTAATTAATTAGATGATAAACACAACATAAAATTTTCAGAATTCAATTTTCTATATAAAGTTCATCTCTGTGTCGCTCTATCAAAGAAAACGAAAATTCGAAAAAGAGGTAATCATTATATGTCTGTCAGAAACTAGAATGGTTTAAAAAAATTTCATTTAGAACAGGGCACTTCTATTTATCAAAGGTGACGTTTTTATAAATGAATTTTGATTTTAAAACATCACTTCTAGATCTGGATTGATTGAATTTTTAATGAATCAGTTTGAAAAAATTATCACAAAAAAATCTGAAATAATCTGAAAAAGAAGGAAAAGTGCATCCTGGAGTAAATTATTTTAATGAATTCATGTATATCAAAATAGTTTTAAATGTAATTCAATTAATATAATTTGCATTAATAGGTTTTAAAATTGAATAAAAACAAATAATCATCTTTTTTTTCTTAGTTTAAACCAATTTTTCACCATGAAATTAAGTATCTAAAATATTACTGGGCCTAAAATTCTTTTTGTGATTCTGCCCAATTATATATTTTTTTTCCTAGGACATATGAGTAAAATTCTTCACAGATAAATTGATAATTTACTTTAATTTGTAGATTTTCCTTAAAATTTTTAACAAATAACATGTGACTGAAATAACTACAGACAGTATAAAATTAAAGAATTTTAATAAATGTATTTGATTTTGTGATTTATCTTTTTACTCCAAAATAATTCAAAGATAAAGTTAGCCTTCAACAATAATTTTTTTTTTTCGAAATTTGGAATGGTTCGTCACTTTTGTTATACATGAGTGGACCAATACAAATTTTTCATTAGAAATAAAAGCTGATGATAAAGGTTTATTATTTTTATTCTAACACACTTAAAAAAGAAATTTCAGCCTATCAGATTTATTTCTGTAATTTATTTCTGGCACTATTTAGAAAAAATGTAAAATTGTTTTGGAGAACTATGATTAAAGCTAAACTTCTTTTATTTTTTTAAGCATAGGCACTTGCTGTCAAACATTTGACTACACTACACCATTATTGTCCATTTTATTATAGGGGCACCATATAGGTGGACAGAATTACCCCCGTGGACGACACAAACGGAGGCATTTTTCGTGGTGATCCAAGCATCCTCAGCACCAAAAACCACACAAGGCCGCCACAAGCCTTAAAGCTAAACTAAATAGGTATGAAAATTGTCACTGTTTGTATGAGTTAATTTCTTATATTAAAAAAAGGGAGAAATATAATATACATTCTAAAAAATATATGCAGAAGATTTGGTAAACAAATATATTCATTATTTCCAATTAATAATAAAGGATAATCCAGTAAATAGAACTTACATGAATTCAAAATAACAATTTTGAACAGTGGCTAATAATTTTCGGGATAATATGCTTGCATCTTTTGACAGTACAAAGATAATTGCTTCAAACTGTTAAAGAAAAATGATAACTTTACATAAGAACATGAACACATTTTGTGAAGAAATCAGAACAGAAAATTGTATGTTATGAAACTGATCGACTTTTTAATTGATCTATTTTACATACATTTTATTATCTCTATGACAAACAAACTTTCAATCGCAATAAAATGCATTTCAGAAGAATATATATGAAAAGTAAATTCAGAATTCTTAGAATACAAAGTACTAACCAGATTATTATTTATTTATTAAAACAATTATGGATACTTTGATTTTCCAAATTAAAGTAAAGTAAGATAATAAGATAAAAATACTCTTTTAGATCTTAGCTCAATAAGAAACTTGACAGACTGGTGCCTTATTTCTTTTCTTTAATAGTAGTAGGACCCCAAAAATATGTGATAAATTTTAATTGCTGATAGAAACATGGTGAAGATATTTTATTTAAATTATATACATATATATTTATTTATTTTTATCTTTTTACATTACAGTCTTTAAAGATATGTTGCAGATATTTAAGAATTCTAATTTAAATTACATATTAACACATTTTTTTCTTTTTTTTAATCTTGTGAAATGGACTCTAGGAATAATGAATGTAAAAGATATCTTTTTTCTCATTTTGATTCATTTTCACTAATACAGAGAAATAATATCCTCATGGACATTTCATAAGCATTCAGCTGTACAGATTTAGAAAATTAATTGACATAAATTATTTATCTACATTAATGCAGAAATTATACTCATCGATTTTTTTCATTTTTCTACAGCAAATCTTCCAGTGGTACTTTTAATAAAATTTGGTAGTTTAGTTATTCATATAGTGATTATTAACTTTTACTGAAAATTATTTTAGATCCTTGCAACCAGCACTGATTTGTAAAATTTTGCCATTCAATAAGCAAAAGAATTTTTTTTTCTCCCTTCTCATATGCACAACTATGATGTTTTGTTATACCACTATGCCTATAAAATTGTATTTCCCCGCCACCAGCATAAACATTTGGGGTTTATAATGTTCCAAGCATATAACATCAAATTTTTCTTGTGGGTTAGTCTTGAAAATAATGCCTAAAGCAGTTTGCCCACTAAATTCATTTCATACCTTTCTCCCGGAAGATTTAACTTCTCACTAAAACACTAATTTAAATTTTCAAGCTACTAGAGGTTAAAGCAGCAGTATTGAAAAAAAATCTAACAAATAGATTAATGGCAAAAAAGAATGGGTGTGGGATTGTGATTGAACCCCTAAGTTATTTGTGATGTACACACTTTACTTCTGATTTAAATAATTTTATAAGTAGAATTACTGGCCAGTGACACAATTTAAGACCATTTTCTCCATTTCTTAATCTAAAAAGAAAAATTACATCTCTAGTTTTAATACCTTTTTTAAATTCCTATCTTTTGCATGCCCATTACATACAGATATTTACATGAACTGTGGATTTTAGCACATATAAATCTTGCATCATAAACAAGGATTTTAGCACATATAAATGCTGCAGCTCAAACAAGACCTGAAATGCCATCCCCAAGCTTAGAAATGCATTACAGTAACTTCAAATGAAAATAACACAGCCTGGCTATTTATCTCTAGCAAAATGACATCCAAGTCATCTTGAAATCTAGTCTTGAAAACAAATCCATACTATCTTTCAATCTTCTTAAACAATGAATTGATGGCTGGGCTCATAGAAGCCGGCTAATAGCAAAAGGCAAACAAGCATTAACATTAAATTAGTGCTAAATACCCATATAAGATGAACACCAAGACAGCAAGGAAATGTTATTCAAGAACTTGATTGAAATTGGTCAAAAAATCCTCGCCCTCCCAAAGCAGGGAATTTAAGAATCAATGGACAGCTATAAAAGCAGGTTTTTTTCCCCTGGATTTTCATTTAAATGAAATAACTAGGGGGAAAGGAGTAAAGATAATTTCTAATAAAGTTAATTTTTTAACAGTTTGCCCTACGCAGTATCTGGCTGATTTCATTATGAAGAAAAGGCGATTTGTGGTTGGGACAGGTTCCAGGGGACCCAAATGGGGAGCAACCATTGACAACAGGTATCTAATTATCTTCATTACTTTGGAGTACATGCTTATGATACAAAATTGTGTGATTTTCAACAAAACAAGTAATATATAAAAAAAAATTTAAAGTCAATTCCTACTTAGGTCAACAAAGAAAAATTTGAGTGTGAACTAATAGTAGGAATTGAAAAAAAGGATTGCCTGCCAGAACCTTGCCTACTGTGCGAGATTAGGAGGGGGGAAAGCAAGAGAAAAAGTTTGTCAGGTTGGGGATTCGATCTCGCAACCTACAGGACAGGAGAAGCCCGTGATACCGCAGTGCTACTGTTTACACAGTGACAAGAGGGAAATTACTATTCAAGAGCAAGAGACACTCTAGGTCTAAAACTAAAATTGATTAATTAAATTTAATTAATGAATTAATATTTGAAAAAACTGTATTAACATCAAGTGTCATCCACTACAAGTTTAAAAAAATGTATCTGAACTTGACTGGATGAATAAAAAGTATTTTATTAACGATTGACAATTTGAACAAGATATATATAGAGAGAGTGTGAACTAATAGTAGGAATTGAAAAAAAAGTTGTTGTGAGCTGACTTTCAAGACCTAATAAAAGAGATCAAAACATATACAATCATACTTACAATTAACAGAAATTTTTTCAATGTTTTTACATGCATGCAACAAACTTAAAAGGATAATATAATAAGGTCCTGGGAAACCAAAATAATGGTAAACTGATTTTTCTAAGAGCAAATTGCTTAAGTTAAAAAATGAAATAAAGAAGTATAAGCATAAAACATTAAAATGAATAATAACAGCTTTAAAGAATGAGTTGTATGGATCAGACTAATTACCTTGTAGCTATAAGATTTGATTAATGGTATACAATCATGAATATGATCAAATTTTATTGCCTACAGAGAGTTTGGGGATTTAGAAAACTAGATGAGAAAGTTGATGATGAAAGGTTTCTAAATCTACAGTAATTTATAGAGATTATTTTATGATGATTCTATGAAACTTTTAATTGTGAATTTAACAAGCTTTTATCTTGAGCTTATTTAGTCTCTTCAAGCAATTTGTAAGAACTAGTTTGAGTAGTTCATACTCATTTATACAGATACAAGGTTTAAAGTCTATTTCACCTAGAGGGAAATTCAAAATAAATTTTCAGTATCTGAGTATTACTAATTGCATAAATTAACTGTATAAATTGATTGTTTGGGCATTTTTTAATGGGTTTTTTCCCTATTTACAAGAAGTTTTGCTTTTGCTTTAGTTTTTGAACATTAGCATTGGTGTATTGATTTAAATATTTTTTAACACTTTCAGAGTATAAGGTGACATGGACTTGTGTAGTAAACAAATTTAATAGCCTCACATTTACATATACTAATTGAAATTGATAGAATTAAATAACATTGATGACAAAATTTTTATACAAAAAGAGTTCACAACAAAATGCAGACATAAAGAGAATATGAATATTGAAATTAGAATGTTGTTTACATTCTACTTACCCACTTTTTGTCCTTTTCAGAACTTACTAGAGATGAAGATGTTAATTTTGAATAAATAGAATTAAAGCTTTTATTAAGATCCCTTGATCTAAAAATAATAATAATAATAATAATAATAATAATAATAAAAAGATAATCAAGAACTGTAGAGATAAATAAGCTTATAAATTATTTTACCATTAATTATATAACTCAACAAACACTGATTAATAATAAAACTGGTAAATTAATTACCAGATACAAGTTCATAAAACTGTAACTAACCAACATAAGCAATAAATCCAAAATTCACTCCAAATATGATGCAAAACAGTTTCCCTTCTCCCTCAAGTAAATTCTCTTTGAAAAAGTACAATCAAAACTATAATATTTGTATATTTTAATCCATCTTGAACTTTACCAGCAAAAATAAAAAATTTAAAGTTATGACTCTCTAGTTATAATTTTTAATCAACCTTTTAAGAATATTAATATTATTTTAATCAAAACTACATTCAAATTAATTACTTACATAATTGCCTCCAATAATTAAGGCAGAGGTATGAAATTTTAATTCAAAGATTTTATCCACAAATTCTAATTCATTTGATGTTCAGTACATAAACTTTATAATCCCAAGAAATGATTGATATAAATGTACTTTTAAGAAATTATATACAACTAAATAACACAATATTGAGATGTGAAAATCTGAAAAAAATAAACAATAATATCAACAAATTTTTATTCTTACTTCTTATGATGCTGATGCTTTGTAAAAGACCTTTCAGATCCATCATGCTCTATAGATATGGGAACAGTTCTAACAGTTACAGATTTATCTACTGATTTCTGACTTTCCTGAAATATTTTTAAAAGTTCAAATGTCACTAGCTTTATAAAAAACTGAATTAAAGACTTAAGGAAGGAATCAGCTATCGCAAAATTTAACTTGATTAGGGGACTGTTTTTTACCTTAAACAACAACAAACAAACAAATAAAAAAAGCAAAAAAAGAGAAATAATAGTCCTAGAAAAAAATATTTTAGAAGCTTTTCCTTTATTGAAAGAAATTTTTAGTTAGAGAACGAGTGATGTAATTACCATCTTATACCACTGTAAACCACAATTTCAGTACCTTTACAAAAAATATAATTCATTAAACTGTAATTAACAATGGTTTAATTTATTGTTCCTCTGTTTGATTTAACTGTCTTTTAAGAATTTAAAATTTTAAAAAAGCAGAATATAAACTACATTTTTCAAAACTCTTCAACATTTCATGGGTGCATTCTTATTAATAAAAATATTATTTTCACTTGTCAATTATTCATGTTGATAACAATAACATACTCTAGGGAATAAATATACTATACAAACTAAAGAAAAAAACATATGATTTTCTTCAGCATTTCTCATAACTAGTGTTTGGACTGTTACCTTTATATAGACAGTCTCAACACATTTAATGACAAAGATATACACTATTTAGATGAATTCACATGTAATTTTAGTGATTCCTTACCACATTTCTACAGGCAGTCGAATCAATTACAGGATTAGCAGTGAGTCTTGAATGCAAAATATTGACTCTGAAATATGAAGTATGCACACATATTAAGTAATAAAGAAAATAGTATAAATACTTAAATACTTAATGACTGACACTGACACACACATACACAAGTACATGCACACATGCTTCTGTGTGTCAACATCATAAGGAAAATTTGCTAAATATATATATATATATACATATATAAAAGAATCATTTTAATATAGTACAATATCTATAGAAAAATTTTATCCCATTAACCTAACCTTAAAGATCATTGCTTATGGTACCATAGTCATATATACCATGAGCAGGCTTACAAATATTATATTATTTGGGTGGCTAATCTGCAGCAACATTATATTTTTTAGTAATAAAAGATCTATTGTGATTGCACAGTGTCACTCATAATGCCAGATGCCCACTATCTACTGAAAAACAATTTTGGTTGAACATGACTTAGTCTGTCTATTTAGTTCAAGAGTAACTATTCTTAATCTCTCTAAATCCCTATGTATCTGAATAAATGACAAATAAATGACACATGAAGAAAAAAGTTAAAATATGTTACAGCTAAAAAATTTTCATATTCAACTCTTAATTTGCAGAAAATTTTGTTTAAGGTAAACAGAAACTTTGAGATCAAACGTAATATTGGAGATTTTTATAAAAAAAATCTGAATATTAAAAAAAAATCCTAGTTTAAATTTTAAATACAAAAGTTAATTTGAGAACTAAAACACATGAACATTTTATAACATCTTAGAAAATTAATAATACATTTTAACAACATTAATAAAGCATATCATAACATGTATACATTGATACACATTTCTGCATTATACTATAACTGTAATTTTTTAATGTTTTTTTAAGGACTTGATCTATTTACTATCACCACAAAATTTGAGAAACAAAAGTAGAGCATTTCATTTTGAATGAATGTGTTTGCTCACATAGCATTTATATAGCAGAATAAACGTGAAATCAAAAAGTGTTTTCAAAAGTTCAACAAGATAAAAAATTATTCATGTTTTTCTAGATGATGGTTAAATAAAAGATCAAAAAAATCTCCATAATTTTTTTACTGCTTATACACTATTAGACAAAACAATGCATTAATATAAGATGACTGAAATTCTTACTTTTCTGCTACCCTGTTATCAACTTCAGAATATTCCCTCTTTTCTTCAGAATAAGAGATGATTTTTTGCTTCTTTACTTTGGTTGGAAATACAGAGGGTTCCTGAAAAATATTTAGCCAGGATTTAAAAAGTAATTTCTGTAATACAAGAACTATAGTTAAGACTTTTCTCATGAGAAACTCACAGATTATTTCCAACAAAATTCAGTTCTAAATTACTAGAAGACAAAGTTTAGACTTTTTAACTGCATTTTATGAAACTTTATTAAATAAATGAAAATAAGGTTCAAGTAAAAATAATTTTAATGATAACCTTCATATAAATATCAGTCACTAATGAAAAACTCATGTTCAATTTTAATACACACTTGAAATATTTTTAATAAGTATGATACTTTTATTTACACAAACTTTAATAACAAAAAGAACATATTTATGAGTTAAAAAGTCCAACTGCTTATCAAGTAAATTAATTTTTTTAATTATGAGACAACAAAACTCTTTAAACTCATTTTATTAGCATTTATTAGCATTTTAATATTTATTTAAATATTAAGTACAGTGAAACTTCTCTAGCTGGCCACCCCTCAAAATGGCCCCTTTTTTTCAAAACCATAACTGGTTGCCATACAAAAGTTTCACTGTACTCTATAATTGTACTGTGTTCATAACTAATAACACTACAGGGATATAATTATTCATTAGCTACTCTCTCCTTAGGTACTTATGTGGTTTACCTATTGCTTTCCAAGTAGCCTCTGTTTATCCATATGAGCGGATTACCTCTATCCCTTTGAAATATTGATCTATTACAGCAGGTTATATGTTTTGAAACTCAACAATTTAAAAACTATAATCAGATCAATTAAATTTCATGATTCAAATCAAATTAATCATTTATGTCACTACCTCATGTATTCATATTTAAATATAAAAAGTGGGGTGATTGTTTCTCTAGATTTATTTTAGAATTAATTAATAGTTTTATTATCTGAGAACCAGTATAAACTTAAGCTATTATTAATAATGTTACTACACCCAAATCAATATGAGTTGATCAGCATACTAGATGTGTTGCTTGATTGAGGGACCTTTTATATTTCTTGATTATATCAGAAAACTTTGTAATAATGCAATATAAAACATAGCAAAAGTTAAATAATACAAATTGACTGTTATTAAAATTACTATCTAGATTGGGTTGATATTGTCTTGCAAATTTACTGTCTTTAATATCACTATTATTTAATAAATCTATCAAGTCATTATTTTCTATATACTTATTTACTGATGCATGTTTAATTTTTTTGTTCCAGATTGATTACCCGCAATATAATTATTCCTATGAGGACATTAATAGACTTCAGAGAGTCATTTAATATATATAATTTCTTCAAGAGATAGCATTATTTTTTTTATTTCACAAATTATCCTTTGGTTCAATTTGATATAACACTATCTATCTCACTTATTATATGACTAAGGGTTCCTAGATGAGTGACATTTTTATGAAGTCTTTCCCAGCTATTGTAAATGCCTAGATATATTGACATTCACAACAGAACATTTCACAAACAATTTCCCTCATATAGTTTACATCGATCCTAAAAATGAGTTATGATAAAACTTCCAAAGTTGAATACTGAGAGCAATTATATTCCTAGATTAGCAAATATCCCACATGTAATGTAAAAGAGAAAAAAATCAAAGCTGTTTTTGAAATCAAAAATGGCAATAACAATATGCCATTCAGGTAATTTTAATCATCATATCATAAAAATTTCTAAAAAGCTTTTTTCAATCAGTTCTAGGCTTAGCACTTACATTATCTTTATTTTTTATTCCATTATTCTGGTGTTCAACAATATCAGCCTGTTCTTCAGATGGAGGCTGCAGACTCATTTCTTTGCTACCTTCATTTTGAAATTCAGATCCTTCTATAGACTTTACTGTAGAGACTACAAAAAATAGCAGCAAGCAAACAATTCCAAAATTTTAATAGAAAATGTAATAATGACTCGTTTTTACATTTGTAAGCATAGAAGATGAGCTTATAACATCCCAACTAATTATAACCAGCTTTTAAAATAAAGCTTATATTATGAACTCATCCATAAGGTTGAACAATAACAAGGACTACTAACACATAAAAAAAACTTAAAACAGAAAAAATAAAAACCAAATAATCATGTCACGTAGATATCACATTTGTGACTTCTATACAGCCCATGCTAAGGCGTTGTAATATGTCTTCTTACAGGCATATGCTAAGTTCCAGTAATGTGCCTTTTAAGACTAATGAAAAAGTTTTTCAAAATAACATATACATCCTCATGTCAACAAAAGAAAAAGCATACATGATAGGGACACTGAACATACCCACATATATATAAAGCATATACATAGGATAATCATATTAAATATTCTGTTTTAATTTTATTTAGAATATAGCACATTAAAAGTTTTCGAATAAAAGTTGAGAACTCATAACTGACTGGAGTAAAAAAAAAAAAGAGAAGAAAATAGCCGTTATGTTATAAGTTACAACTAAAGATGCTTTTCATCTCATTATAAAGTCAGTCATCAATAGTTTCAATGAACTTTTCAACAGCTAACTTTTCTACAATGACTCCCAATTTCTCTATGACTTTTCTTACTCTAATATTAAAGTTAAGTAACTAGGAAAATGTAGAATTGATATACAACACTATAAAAATTGATCAATTTTGACAAATTTCACTTTTTTTTCTAATTTTAAATTAAGCTTGTAAATCCAAATCGGTGCCCTCTTTAAATCTGAACTGTTATTGACTATTTGAGAGAGAATTCCTACACTGAATGCTACTTTTTTTGCTTTCTTTCTTTTTTTTAATGGAGAGGGTATCATTAGAAATATTTAAATACATACCAGTTTCAAATCTTGTGGGTAATGATTTATAACTGACATGTGATGAAATTTGATGAGGATCAACTTCAGGTTCAGATGCATATGTTCTAGTGCTGTCATTTTGCGTTTCAGAACATTCAGCAACACACTACATTTTAAAAAGATTAGCAAGAATTTAGAACTGAAATTAACAGTTAAAATGCAGATATCTGCCCCCCCCCCAAAAAAAAAAAAAATGTAAAGAAAGCTCAAATGAATTTATCAATCTAATAATTTGGCTAAGTAAGAAATACATAGCAATAAGTAAAAAAAAAATTAACAATACAAAAGCACAAATAAACCAGAAAGAGGGGATTTAACATTGCTTTTGGTAAAACATGAAGTGTTTCTAAGAGGCAAACAAAACTAAAATTATTGTTTTGACTTATTCCTACTCTCAGTTTATAATTCATAAGCAAAATTATGGTATTGTATCATATATTCTATTATTTTATTAATATCAATTATTTTACTATTGATTAATATCTATTATTTTACTATTGATTCAAGTATAAAGGCCTGTTCACATTGCATCCAGAGCATTACATAGTGTTACTACATTAGCTGCCAGACTGTTGAAATGACCTGTGATTGGTGTAACGTGTCATGTGGTCAATAAAATTAGATCTATGTCTGGTTAAAATTTTCAATGCTGACTCTACATAATGCTCTGGATTCAATGTGAACAGGCTATAAGATTTCCTCAAAGCTACAAAAATCACTTAGCAAGTACCTAACCTTAGGCAATAATTTTCAATATTTCTTTTAACAAATTAATATGCTTTTAGATTAAATAAATAATTATTTTTATACCTAAAGTTATTTAAATTCAGATTTCAATGAAAATAAATGCCTTATGCAAAAATAGAACTGAATGTCTACCCTTACTTGAAGGAAACGTTTTAGAATTAACCTCTTGCCTTTAGTCTCTTGAATGTAATCCTTAACTGGAAATAAGGAAATGAAATTTTACAATTTATAAAAGATACCTCTAATACTACAGCCAAATTAACATGTACTTACATCCATGAGCAAAACAATCAATAACTTGTTCACTAGTATTCTTCACAGTATGTTTAGATTGATTTTTTTTACTTTCCTCTTCATTTTCTTCCTGGATGAGTTCATCATGGTCATTATGTAAAGTAATTACTTCATCACAAATAGAATCATTTTTATTACAATTTGAATCTCCCTTTTCAGCATCACCATTTGATGCATTACGAAGATTATGTTCTTTGTTGGGAATTACTAGGTCAGTCTTTGAAATTCCAATTTCAGAAATGGAGTCAGCATGTTTATATTTGGTAACATGTAATAGCTTAGACATATCACTATGATCATTAATCATTTTATCATTGGCTAAAACTTGAACAACTTGTTTTAACTGCTCCCTTGAAATGTTTTTAACAATTGAATCTGAATCTGATTCTGTGTCATTTTTACCCAAATGTGAATGAGCATGTGAGCTCTCTTTAAAAGAATTTCTTTTGGAGCCACTAGTTGATATGTTCTGGAAATTACATTCCAGAGCACTGATTGCAGGATAGGAGTTTCTTTTGGTGTTTTTCTCAATAGTTAAATTATAATTTTCCAAGTCAGACAAATCTAAACTTTTCGGTTTGGTTTTAGATTCTACAGATAAGTTCTTACTGATATCTTTCTTTCTCTTTTTACGAGGAGGTATTTTTTCAGGAGACTTTGATCCAGATACGATCTGAAATTTTAAATAAATATTATAATATATACACACAATAAGGAATAGAAAATTCGATCTCCTTTAAAGCTTTAATAAATGAAATACTATTTTATCTAAAAATAAACATCACTTTTATTTGGACTTTTTAACATATTGCTCCCTGTATTCAAATGTATACAGCCTTAATTCCCACACATTATTAGAAATTATTACATGAAGATGTGTAGTGCTAGTGTTTTTTTAAAGCATGAAATGAAACTGTGAAATGTAGACGATGTCAATTGTTGTTACCTATCACCAACACCATAAAAACAACAGAAGCAAATGCATGTCTCCCATCAATGAGCTAAGGCAAATTAAAACAAAATATACAGAATTCAAAACAGCAAATGTAATATATCCTTTAAATTATGAAAAATTAGAATAAGATCAAAGTATGGTTGCAAATTTTAATTCCAGATTCATAAGACATCATCTGGAAAAAAGAATATTTTTTATGCAATTACACCTTTAAATTGTTCATCTTGTATTCTTTGATATTACATACTAGTTCTATAACATGTAACAGGCTTCACTATCACACCATTAAATTTGTCTAAACTATGTTTCAGTCCCATTGCATGTAACAAAGGTAGGTTAGTGGTGCACAAAAGTTTAAAATTACTTCTTTTATTTTCTTTCAGTTATAGATAAACATGTTTAATATTCATAAAAGAAAGAAAAGCAGATTTTTAGAATAACAAAAGAAGTACGAAATAAAGAAATGCTCTCAGTATTTAGTAAAACCAACTCAATAAAATATCATGCTTTGCAATTATTTTTGGCATACCATGGAAAAACTTAAATACAATACTTAACAGAAATGGCTGTACACCACACATGCTTGACAGCTGTTATTAATTCTTCTCTATTACTTGGATTCTTTTCTTTGATCTATGCCTGCCATAAATTCTGAAGATTTTCCTAAAAAATGCTAGTACAGCCTATTTTCAGGCTAATCTTGCACAGACGTTTATTTGCTAGGGGAAATCTAGCCCTGACAGATCCCAGCAGTAATCTTTGTTGGTTTAAAAAAAACTCTATAATATGCAGTGGTGTATTATCCACAATGGATCATGAACCCAATAACTTGCCATCATTCAATACATCTTGTACCACTAAAGAACAGCATCATTCGATGATGAAATTAAAATGATTAATTTTGATCATAAGAAGAAGTCTCACAGAAGAAATCTCACAACTAGATACTTAATATAATTGTCAATATTATAGTTTACAATAATGATTTTTCCCATAACAAAGCATTCAAATACATTATTCAAGCACATGTGCCTTCAAGTCAACAGAAGGATAGATCCAAGCCTTCTGCATATGCTTGATTTTACTCCGAATTTGCAAATTATTTATCAAAATTAAAGATGACATTTGAATCATAGCCAATTAAACTAACAAGCAACAGCATGGTATGTCACATGATAACCATAGTTAATCATTCCACAAAGAAAGTCCAATTTTTTTCAACTTACAGCACCATCTATTCCCAGAAAAGAAAAATAGTTTGGATGACTGCTTTCAGAAATATAAACTGCACCAGGTTGTCTGAGATTAAAAGCTGCAGGTAATATACAGTTGCATATAGCTCACCTTCACAAATTTTAATAAATTTTTAATGTATAATACAATATGGGTTCACAATTATAGTACATTTCTGCATATTACTGTGTAATAGTATCTTTTCTTGCAAGTCCTCAAGATAAAAAATTTTGTTGTATTCATAGATTAGAAACAGAAAACATCAGATATCCAATTTGGCATAGAATCCCAAACTATCTGTTTTAATAAATGTTTCATTATACAAGCTATGTTTATGGGAGTAAACAAAGATTTTCCTTGGAGTATTTCAAAGATTGTCTGAAGATCAGTGTTTTGAGCTAGATTCAACAGAAAAACAATACTTTCCATCAAAGTTAAGATTTCTTCGAAAAGGTAGGTATGTTCAATTTGATAACTAAACTAAACTCTTTTTTTGGGGGGAGGTGGGGGTTGGGTAAGGTGCTGACCCGCCCCCCTTTTTCTTAACATCTAAACACTATACTGCAACTTGCATCAGCTCCCTTTATGATTCCCTGGCCTTCCAATGTAAAAAATCCGGAAACACTGAGCAAACGGTTTTCTTTTATAAGAGGACAAGATGACTGTGGAAAAGAGGATAGTAGAAAAAAATGCCTAAAAATTAAAAGTTTGGAGAAAAAAAGAAAACCTTGTAACATAACTTTAAACTGCCTTCGTCTATAATTTAACCTGACTTTTTAAGACAAATCTTGGTCTTTAGAGATTTAATTTCTTTATAAGGCTTTGTTAAAGAAATGCTGAATTAATTAGTCATCTCATACTCAGAAGAGGTGAACAATCTCTTGTAAGGAAGAAATTTTGTATACAAGTACAGAAGACATTTCTAGAGCCATTTTTCCCATGGGTTGTCTTAAACTTTTGCACATCCCAATAGATTCAAAATGTTATGTCAATAAATGTGTACATATAATAATATTAATAGCACTAACTGAAGATTCATCATTGCTCAGGTAAAATATAGTGCATCCCTTTGATTAAGTATCAAATTTATTATAACAAGAAATCACATTATAAATAATTTGGGACATTATTATAATAATAATTATAAATATTTTGGGACACGTACTTTTAAATTTTCATTTAAAAGTACGTTTAATAAAGCCTAAAGAAAAGAAAATGACAAAATAATTTGTTGACTATGTACAAAATATGGGATATTACACTGATGTGAGAAATGGAATTTCAATCTCCCAATATTTCATAAAATCTTTTTATGTAACATCCATTAAAACTGAAATAATTTGATACCAAAATGCATGTAAATAATTTAAATTTTTGTACACAAATTTTTTTAACTAAGGTAACGATAAAATTTACAGATGGAAATAAAATTAGTAAAATATTTAATTAAGGAGCATTTTAAAAATACTTTGAAAAAAAGAGAGGAGAATTTATTTTGCTTTATAATATATTGTAAAATCAATATAGAAATTTTCAATGCTATGAGTATAAATATATAATCATATAACAATCTGTTTTACTCAATTCTGAGAGTACATATTTTTATGCAAAATTATCTTTTAAATGCAATTTAATTACTTTATAATAATATATTCATGAATCAAAACTTATGTTAAATAATTATTATACATAAACATTAAAAATAACCAAATGTTAAGTGAGTGAGTGACATGAAACCCACATTTTTACATGCCTTCCTAATAAAATTAACAATCATTCCAAAACACATGAATTTTGTAATTATAAACGTATTTTTTAAAAATAAAATCATCAAATGAAAAAACTAAAAAACTGTGCATTGTGACTTTTTCTTGTTAATAGTTTAAAATTTTTAACTTTATTTTATCAATACATACTTTAACAGGAAGCTCTTTCTTCTTATGAAAGCTCTTCCTCCTAAGAAATGAAAAAAATAAATTAAATAATAATTACCTTTATTTTTTAAATCAAACCTACAGTATTTCTAAGGCAAAGTTAAGAGCTTCAATTTAAATATGCTACTTATGAATACCTGACTTCATAGCTAGACACAGACACAACTAAAAAGTTATTACAGCCAGAGATCAATCATCTTCAAACCTTTCATTTAGAAAACATTTAAAGACCAGCGTATTTTAATTGTAAAACATTTAAATTTAGTTGCAGACATAAATAGAAAGTTTATAACTGGACAACTAAATTTATAGTTTAACACTAATGTTTCAGAGACAATACATTAAGATTAATAATCATAAAATAAACTTAAAGTGTAATTTGGTCTCAGCTGAATATTACCACATCAAAAAATAATTTTAGTTTTCATTTAAAGTTAATTTTTTTTTAATTGATTAGAGAATACTTTGAAAATATAGCGCTTAATATTTAAGAAGTCACAGATTCATTTCATCAAACTTATGTCTTATGCATTTTTAAGATGAACTTTCAACTCAATTTTAAACAATTACAAAATGTCTAAAAATTAAAAGTTTGATACAAAAAACACATTGTAAGATAACTTTAAACTGCCCTGGTCTATGATTTAACCAAACTTGTTCAGACAAATCATGGTCTTTAGAGATTTAATTTCCTTATACGACTTTGTAAAAGGAAAAAAAAAAAGAGGTGAATTAATTAGTAATTATTGCATATTAAATATGCAGATATTTAATAATAATAAGGATAAAACTGGTTTGATAAGAACAAATGACAAACTAATAAACTGACTTTATATGGCATTAAAACAATATAACAACACAAATACACCACCACATTTAAAGAACATGCTTCTACAAAAGTTGCATTTATTTTTATCTCATACAACTAGCTGAAAACAACTCTGGTTACACCAAGAGTTACTAAAAGCGAATTTAGACATAAAATTTAAATTCTCACAAAAATTTCCAATCCTAAAATATCAAAGATGAAATATTCTTGAATATATCTTTTAAAATTCTATTGAGAGAACTGAAGTATTACACTATTGGTTACAGTATGTTTTTCCTCTTAAAAAATAATGACAGGAAAATTTTCTTGCTATAAGAGAAATAGAAGGCAATATATGTCTTCACAGCGGTCTAACTATTCATAGATTTTAGATGTTCTCTGTGCTGCCTTTTAGCATAAATTTTCCCAAAGAGGAATTAGTTTTCTTATAGATTCAGAAAGGAAAAAAGAGATAGTTTAAGCTTGTTTTAATTTCTGCAAGTCACATTATGACCATGCCTCAACAAAACAGACTGCTTTCAGGCAGTTCCCCAATTTCCTAAACCCTTACCAACTGGCAGGAGGAGTTTTGAACAAAAGGATTTAATAAGTCCATATTCTGAATTTATAAACCAATCATGCTAATATCCTAAAGTCTAGACAGTAAAATAATTAACACCTGTTTCCCTTTGAAGCAAACTGGATTTGCACTTTTCTTTTATGTAAGTTACTTTGCTACTTGCATCATCTTTTCATCTCATATATACTACAAAAATTAGTCATTGAATATTTTTGAGTCTCTTGAAACCTTTCTATATGTAGGTAGCATGTATCGAAAAAAGCAAAGATTTTATATCAAATTAAACATTAATTGTTCACAATGCAGTTATTAATACATATTTTACAATGACAGTATATCATAACCATCAAAAGAATTTTGAAAAGAGACTATTACCATTCTGAATAATTTTTCTTTGGAGTCTCAAACAGAAAAGATGATTTATTTTGTTTCATCCAACTAACTTCACTGCTTAGTGTATCTGTATCAGTGTTGTTTTTAGAAAGCTTTTTCCTCTTCCTAGATCTCTGTGTAAGAGTGTTTCCCCTGTCAAAATAAAATATATCAAAAACAAATTTTCTGTGTAATCAGTCATGATATTCTTTACATGAAAAATTACACTACATACAGGAGAACTTCTTAATAAGAAATTTTTTTTAAAAATCATGGTAAAATACTTGTGCAAAAACATTTATAATTAAAGGATTCTTCCTAAGATTTTGAAGATAAATCTTCAATTGAAAAAACAAAGAGGATAATAAAAGCAATAACAGCAAAAAAAACCTTTGAATATTAATATTAATAAATTTGTAAAAAATATATCTTAATACTCCTCAAGTCAGAAAAAAAATGTAGTTTGATGATGATACTTACGACTAAAATTTTATACATAATTAGAAAATTTCACAAAGACTGTTTAGGTATTTTCAATAATTGCAGAAAAGTTCAAGCATTTATTACTTTCAAGAGGTAAGTGGCAAGGATAACCAAAATAGAACTATTCCTTACAAAATTCCAACAATGCAATAGTTAAATAATAAAAAAATGTTCACACCCTTCATTTTAGAAAGTTCTTATTTTCTTTGAATTTTTATTTCTTCTATTATCTGATGTGACTATCACACAGGATGATTCACAAAAGCAAAATGAGCTGAAAGTTTTGTTACATCTGTGGAATACTTTTTGTGACATCCCTATCAAATCCTCTTGAGATAGCAAAAAACTAAGTGCCCTAATGCAGTTACACATTCTTAGGTAGAAAATTTGCAGGTCACTAAAAGTAATTTTTTTACTCTCTATTTTCAAGTGTTTGAGTTTCTCCTCTATTACAAAATATTACTCAAAAAGAAATAAATGAAACTGTACCTGACACTATCCCACATCTTTGGTTACACAATCAACAAGCTTAAAATAAGTTATATTAAAATAGAAAGTTTTCAATTTGCTTCCCATTATCACTATATTCAAATGATGAATTTTTTTAGTCATGAAATTTTTGTGTTAGTATACTGCTATATGGACTTTTATCTGTAAAGGCAATTTCACTACATTTGAAGTGCATTTCTCACTTATCAGATTTACAGTTACTTCAGTAGTTAAAAAACTAAGTTTAATATTTTTATGCATCAACTACATATTGTTACATACTTTCAATTAAAGATATAAATCCTGCTTTTCTTTACATACAAAATAATTAATTTAAT
Source organism: Dolomedes plantarius (assembly GCA_907164885.2). Taxonomy (NCBI): domain Eukaryota; kingdom Metazoa; phylum Arthropoda; class Arachnida; order Araneae; family Dolomedidae; genus Dolomedes; species Dolomedes plantarius. The sequence goes on from OU015495.1 coordinate 214,836,777, forward strand.
AAGTTATTTGATAATTTTTGTTAAAATGTTGAGAAGACAAAATTAAATTAACTAAAACAAGTTTGCTAATGGTATAATGTTCCTTTTCATTTTTAACTGTTCTTGTTTTTTATTAACATGAGGCCTTTATTTATAAATATCATCTTAATGAAAACTAAAACCAGAAACATCTGCATATCAGAGTTATAATAAAATGCATTCTTAAAATATTTCTTGGAAAGAATATATATATATATATATATATATATATATATATATATATATATATATATATATATATAGATATATAGATAGATAGATAGATAGATAGATAGATAGATAGATAGATATATATATATATATATATATATATATATATATATATATATATATATATATAGAGAGAGAGAGAGAGAGATATGTATATATAGAGAGAGAGGGAGAGGGGGAGAGGGAGAGAAACACTATGACTAACATTCACATAACACATAAAAACACCCTCACCTTTTACATAAATATATAACAACTAACTTTACAACATTCACAGACTACACAAAATTTACATTACAATAAAAAAGTTTCCTTCATACCTATCCTCATTAGACTCATTCATAACTTCTATTTTATCACAGGTTACTATGGAACTTGTTGATCCAAGCATTTCTTTAGTCTTCCGCCTAGCTTTCATAGCAGCTCTACGTGGTAGCTGTTAAAGCATTTTTTTAAAATAAAGTTTTATTATAATAAAGTTTTACAAGAGGAAAAATATAACTTTTAATACCATGTATAGAATTTTCTAAGTGGATCACTTGTCTCTCTACATAGATTTGGTAGCATTGATATGGCATGATAAAATTTTGGAGAATGGGCTTTGAGATGAATAAATAATAATATAATATGTTTCTGGTTTAAACTATCAATTTATAAAAATAATTTATAACTCTAAGAAAAATCTGTAACTGCAATGTAATTTTTAAAATGGAGAAAAGATACTATAAATTTTATTTCTTTAACTTACAAGAGAATAATTCGAAACCATATTAAAATTCTGCAACTAATTTTACACAGGGATTTTATAAAATAAAAAGGGGCTCAATGTAGCCTAGCGGTAGCAAGTCGGTTTTCGGTGCTGAATCCCGACAAGCACTGTTAAATACCTCTGTGTCTAGGCAGGATATGGGTACATTAAATCTGTAGACCAGAAAGCCCCTCTATGAGGTCAGAGAGGGTGGGAGATGGTACGATTCCCCAGATGCCACCTTTGGGGGTTGCTTGGTCAAAATTGCAGTGGCACCTGGCTAAATCGGACTCCGACCCTTGTGGTGCCATACCCCTCAGCCTGCTAGCCTTTATGGACCTGGTTTGGAATAAATTCCAGCAAGGGGGCATTAGAAACAACAGAATGAAATAAAAAAAAGTATTAAAATGAATTGAACTATTTAAAAAAATTTCCCTTTTATAAAAAATTCTGTAATTTAGATATCCACTGTTTGTTTTTGAGTTGGTTGATTGACTGATTAGACTATTATGGCACAAACTGTTACAGACATACAGTGCTATACAAATTCAATGTATGAAGCACTCATTATCATCACAAATATAAATACATCATAAAATCTCAATTTTCAAAGCTTGAATCTCCTTCTCCATGATTTTCTTAAAACAAGTTCTAAAAAATGCAGAACACTCACATTTAGAGTTGACCTCCTTTACCTTCAGTAACCTTCACAATCATGACCAATTTCTGAATAAATATCCATGACATGATGCTTTGAAAAGTCCAGATAGTTGGCATTTTAAGCATTTTATAGGAATTGCTATGAAGGGATGAATATAGAATATGAGAAATCTAGTTTTTGCCAGGTAAAGAGTGTAAGGATGAAGTGTTTTGTACAACTATCATCCCATTTAAATTTTAATAGTTATCCAATGTGCATTCTATACACTACATTTCTGAAAAATATCCTCCCTAGGACAGTTGTAGAACTCATCCTTTAAAATGACTTCACTGGAAACAGGCAAGAAAGTGTGAGCAGATATGACAATTGGCATGTCTTCTTAAACAAAACATTTAGTTTGGTTGCTTGCTTGCCATTCAATACTTCAACAAGTAGACCACTAAAAGTAATTTTTTTACTTTTTTGACATACCTAACAGATGATATTAAAGCTACATCTTAAAAAGAAAGGAGAAACTGCAGTACAGTTTTAACTCTTCAGAAGGAGAAAACAAGCCTGTTTACTATGCATACTCAGTATTTTTTGTTGACCACAAAGAATTAAAAGAGAACTATTAATTCAATCTTTGTTTAGTTTATAGATGATCAGATTCCAGTGACAACACACACCAGGGAGCCCAGAAAGTGGATGCAGATTCCTACAATGGGGCTAGCTGAGATCTATATACTTTCAAGCAACTCTTAAGTGACCTTTACCCCAATAAGTTGTCTAAGAAATAGAGTAGGTAGCCCAAGCCATTACTCAACACAACTAGTCAAATGACACAGAAAAAACCACTGTATACTGCCCATTTACCCATAGCAGAGGCCAAAGAAATATGCTGGGATTATCTTTAATTACCAGGATACTTTTTTCAGAATACAGTTATCTACACATTGCAAACACAAGGGCAGTATAATTTCCAAAAGAAGCAAGAGTGACACATCTTCATGGGAAATCTCTAAACTACAATGAGAGAGAAACAACAAAAAAAAGAAGAAGAAGAAGAAGTGAAGACTAAGGAGAGAGGAAAAATGAAAATAATTAAAGATGACTAGGGTACTGCAGATTGCAACACTGATAAAGGTAAACAAGCCCCCCTGGGGGGAAAATTTTATATCTTTCCACTTTTAAAGCTTTCTTTCCAATTTCAAATTATGTTACAATACTTATCCAAAGAATTGAATAATCCCTCTTTTTCTAAAAGCTAAAGTATAGAGAAAAGTAGAATTTTACTACCATTATGATCCTTGAGTAATCAGTTATCACTTAATTATGACACACAGATGCTAGTAATAGTAAATACAATGAACAGAAAATTGCTAACTTTTATGCCAATTTTACCCTTTCATTTAAAAATCTGTCTGATCTAAAAGATAAATTGACTTTTAATTCAGCTTATATTTGATTTCTTAACAATGTAAGTATGCAGATGATAGTGCAGAGGACAATATGGTGATATGGCTTCTTATGAACAGATAAATTCCATTCAAATACATAACTTATAAAAATATAAAACTTCCATTTTCATATAGATCATATAATCTGTTTGAGTTTCATTTCCTTTACTATTCATATCATCTACTGAAAATCATATGTTTTAGAAATGTTTTCTGTGAAGGACTTTCAAAGAACAAAGTATTTACATGACACTCTAGAGGAGACATTACATCTGGGGAAACAAAGAATTAAACCCAGAATTCAAGAAAATATAACATTTGGTGGTGTCACCAATGTAGCCATAGACTACAATGAAAAACTTAATTTAACACAGCTTGAATTTTTAAATCTAGATAAATATGGGAAGATGAGAAATCTAACAATGAAATTAAAAACAGTAATTGTTATTTAAAAAATTAAATTAAAAATAATCACCTTTGCAGGTTTTTTAACACTCTGTGGATCATACGAAGGGGATGCTTCAAACTTTCTATAAATAAACATATTTTATTCATAAATTAAAAAATAGTTTTATTAGTTAAATAAACTTTTAAATGTCTGCACAAATATAATTACCTTTTGCGAGTAATATTCTGTTTGTTCCTAGTGGTAGAAGTCTAAAATATTCAAAGTTAAACAGATTAAGATAAATTTACATTAACATATAAATTTATATATGTATCCTTACATAAAAATTTGTACATACAATCATGAAAATATGAATTGAATGTATGTGTAAACTGTGCCTGATCAAAAGCATTCTAGAGTCCTTCTTAATATTGGATTTGCTAATTTATAGAGATGATATAGGCCTTTGGGCAATAAAATAATGCTCTTGCAATCTTAAATACTTAAAATAAGGATTATCACAAGTATGAAGCAGTAACATACACAATGGGTAAGTCTCTTTCCATGTGTCATGATCATGAAATGCCCATTTAACAAAAAAAAGTCTGCTCAAGAAATATCTTCCCCCTCAAAGATGTTGCTTTGCAGTATTTGATATTACACTGGAGTAGGGGTACTTTGGAGTCAAAATCTCTCAGTTGCAAACTAATAGGACATTTAACAAGACAGAAAATAACTTATGAATGCTAAAAATGCTAACACAACACTATTACTTGTCTTAAGATTTAAGATCCATCTCTCAGTTCAAAAGCACTTCTGTAAATGAACTAAAATTATCTTTAAATAGTAGAGCCATGATTAGAGATATTGTGTCTAAATACCAATCAATAAAAAAATCAAATCAGGCATGAAATGGACGTAGTTTCATATGTCTGATCTAAACCTCACAGCCCTCCTGAATACAGAAATAAATATATCTGGTTAAAATGACGAGTGTGAAAACCTCTCAGTATTCCTGCAAAGACAATAACATTTTGAATAGAGAGAAAAATGAAGTTTCCCCACATAACATTCAAATGATTACCATAAGAACACTTATTTAAAGTGTAGGTGTGTTATACATTTTGTTTAAATAACATTCAATCAAATTTAATTTGAGAAGCAGCATGAAATTATGTATTAAGTTTCCATATTATGTTAACAGTTGGTTAAAAATTGTTTTGCCAGCACAGTACAAGCAAAAATAGTTTCACAGGATGCAAAATATACAGCAGGTTGTTGTCTCATCAGCTTTTCCCCCTTTATTATGATGCTTTTTAATCTTTTGTAAAAGCTTACTTGCTATACAAATAAATAAATATATATATATATGTGTGTGTATAATATATCTTTGGTCAAAAATGTTAAAATATTTTAATTTAATAATTTTCTCTCTCATCTCAAAGTCATTTATTTAAATTGGTACATTTTCTTTTTATTCATCAGTGTTCAGCCTGATCCTCCTTTTTTTTTTAAAAAAAAAAGTAAATAAATTCTAGGGTCATTCTCAACATTCACTAGAATCCCTTCGCATGCCCATTTTGTGCATGAACAAGTATGAGAAAACCATTCAAATCTTTTCACACTTAAACTATGGTGATAATGCACTTGTGTCTCCTCGATCATTACCTCAACAAATTCTATATGTATCTCCCCACTTGGTGATGGAAAGATATTGTCAAAAAACCACTCCACCAGTCTAGACTAAATGCTCCTAATAATTACTAGAATTATAGACTGTGCTATGAGTAAACACCAGTTAATGTTGAAACTGCAATCCAAAATTTGAAGGAAAACTAATTATGGAGAAACATAGCAAGTAATAGCATATCTTTATCAGAAGTGCAGAAATTACCTTATAACACAGGATAACTTCTGAAAAACTGTGATTTTTTAAGATAAACCCTTTATGGTAATAGACAATCTTCCAAAAAAAATGGATAGAAAAACCCAGTCAGCAAAATAGAGCAACAATATTCTTACTATTTCACTATGCATTAAAGTAAGAATTGAATATCTTTGATAAGTTCATATAACATGGAGCCTGATCACAGCTGCTAAAGAAGCTATGCTTTAATGAACAGCACACTAAAGGAATTTGAATATTTGGCTTTCTATGTTTGCCCCCCCCCCAACCCAATAATAGAAAAACTATTTTTTGTATTTGCATATGTGCTGTATCCTCAACAAGGTGGAGATTACTTGTGATTCTGAGGCCATGATCAGCATTTATATAACTAAGCATTAGTATTCAGGAAGGTGATAATTATACAAGTTTAATTTATAAAATGTGAAAAACAGTGCTACATACTGTTATAATTTAAGAAATTTCAATACAAAGATAACAAATGTTTTATGTCTTTTTGAGTGCTATATTACCTACATAGAATAGTTCTCCAAAATTTTAACTCAGTCAATAGCACTAATGTTGTCTCTTGTAATCAATAACCTTACCATATTACAACTTATAATAGGTAACAAATTAATTTAAACTTACTAATTAGAAATACTTTAAACTACTTATTACTGCTAATTAACATTAGATAATTAAGTATTATTGTACAGATATTTTTTTAGTATCATTCATTGTTGCTTCATCCTTTAGTACATAATAAAGCCTCCTAAAATTTCAAACTGCATATTGTTTAAATATACAATATTCAACATTTTTCTTTCACATTTTGTACTTTTTAAAATATTTTAGTATGTTGTTCATTGAAGCACTGCTGTTACATAACAGCAATTATGCTCCATGTTTTACTACCTTAAAGAATTATGTTTAACTCCCATCTTTGTCTTAATGCTGGGTGAATTAGAGGGGCTTCTTGTACTTTATTCTGTAGGCTGTGGGGGGGGATCCCCCTTTTATTGTAGAATTGTCCAGTACCAAGTTATGTTTATTTTAAAAAGACCACATCTTTCAGAAACAGTCCATCTTTTAATGATAATATGAGTGCTCTTGTTTTAAATTAAAATGTCATTATATTTAATCATATTAGGTTTTTGTACATTTGGTTTACTTTCTTGTTTGGAATGCAGTATCATTTTTTTTCTTTATATAAGGAATGGTGAAATTAGCAGTGCAATAGGAAAGACTATAAAAACTAACGTACTGCAGAACTTTTTTCTCCTCTTCTCTTATCAGTATCTCTAGAATGAAAAAATATTTTAAACATAAATCAGGAAAACCATAAATAAATATTTTAAACACAAAATATAGAAAAATATAAATTAATAAATATTTTTAACATAAATCAGGAAAAATACACATAAATATTTTAAACATAAAGTTAGGGAAAACACAAATTACGTTTCCTAATGTATAATCATTTACCTATTGGCAAGTTCTTGAAAATCTTCATCACTTCCTGGGAAGTCCTCATACAGCCTGATTTGCTTGTCTAAATATTTTATAAGAGAACATAAACTTATATGATATTTTATTCTGGTATGTATCTTAATATAATCACAAAATTCAACTATATTTTAAGAAAAGAATAAAAATTTCATGAACATAAAACATAAACTATGTCAATTACCATGCACAAAACAGTTAATTTAAGTTAATATGTAACAAACAAATATATGACCCCTGAAAAAGAACTTTCCAAATAGAAATAACGCAATGGAAGAAGAGTTAAATTTTTGTGTGTGTATGATCTTAAGCAGAAATTAAATCCCAAAGGAAAGGTTGTCTCCTAATTTTGAGTTTCGCTAAGAAAATGTTGTCAAGAGTCAGAAATTTTCAAGCATTTCAGTAAAAAAAATTTCCATTATATGGTGTTGCTTGGTTTGTTTCTCAACAGAGTGTGTAAATGATGAAATATTTAGATGAAGAAACAATATGAATTTCAGAATATATTTTTGGTAAAAGGGTGCAACCTATTTAAGAGGTATTTATGCAATTATTCTGAAATAATTAAAACAAAAATAACAAGGAATCACTTTGAGAGCAAAATTTCTAAAATAGTAAATAAGTATAGTATGATAAAGAATAAAACAGATATAAGTTATTTGAATATACTAAGCAAGATATAACATTCTACTAGTAAGTTGCTCATTCAAAAAAAAAAAAAGGACAGATGGACAGGGAGATTCAGTATTGAAATATCCTCAACCTCTTTGAAAAAAGGATAAAATCAATGTTTAAAAGATACAGGCCTAAAAATCTGAAAAATGCCATTTATATGGCAGAAAGACCAGGTGAAAGAACAAACCTTAAAAATTTGAACTCATATATTCCATTAATCAAGCAAAAACTGCAAGGGACAAAACACAATATTGTTACAGGGATGATTGCTGATTTCAAGGTCTTTGCATTGTTTGCTAAAATTGTCAATAAAAAGAAATGGACAAACATAATGAAGGTAATGTACAGTTTTTGAAAACAGTTCACTGGATAATACAGAAATTTAACTTTTATGACTACAGAACTGTAGCTTAAAACTTGAAATATACCATACACTCTGAAAGTCAATGATATTTATATAGAAAAAATATCTTCCTATAGCAAGGATTGGAGAGACAAAATATACATAAATAATAAAGTTCAAATGTTTTTTAACAAGTACAATATACTCTAATGATATTGTCAGAGAAATGCAACATTTGTTATTTTTTAAGCATTATATTTTAAACAAATAAATTATTTTAAAAAACAGTAAATTAATTAGGATAGCATATTTCATTCAGAACATTCAATGAAAAACAAACATTTTAAGAAGTCTTTCTGAAGTTTGGCTTTATTACAGAGAGTGCCTGAGATATCAGGCATTTTTGTAGTTGTATATAGGCCTGAGGCAACACTCCTATCTACCTGTTCTGATCCTGTACAGGTTAATTTATTCTGACAAACTAAATCAAACTTTCAAAAATATTATGTTTAAATAGTTACCTCATACTGAATAAAAATATAACTATAAAGAGTATTTGTAGTATTAATAAAAATTTTAAAACATAAAATGATTGCCAAAATGAAGTTTTATGCCTTATTTTTAATTATAAAGCAATAAAAGATAAATGTCTAACTAATGTTCAGACTAAAATAATTAGATTTTGTAACCCAAAACAAACTTAGCTACACAATCTTAAATTTTTGAAAGAAAGAAAAAAAAAGAACCTTTAGTAGTTCCTTGTTCAGTAGCTTCTACAGATTTAGAGCTTCTTTTCCTTCTAGTGTCAGTTTTCTGAGCAGATTCAACCTTTTGTTCCTCTGTTAATTCATGTGTGCTTACCTTAAAATGCAAATTGGCAAAATCAAACTAAAAGAATAAGATCTAAGGGGAAGAATATCCATACTTCATTTAAACTTACCCTATTTTCAGATATAACAGCATGACTTTCTTTACCAACATTTAAACAGTCTTGTGAAACAGGATCACTGCTACTAGTAAGAGGTGGAACATCATATACAGGAGCACTATCAAGATTATACAGACGTACTCGTCGATGATGAATTTTCGGAATCATTTCACCATTATCAGCTTCTTTTGATGATATACTTGATTCTATTTCCCTTTCTTGGCTGTTATTACTTGCCCCATCTATCTATAAAATTTGATTTTCAGAATTTAATTTCTATTACAAAGATTAAAACTACAGGCAGGCTACACAAATATCTTGATAGACAGAATACAAATTAATAAGAAATATGAGTAATCTTTTTAAGGTAAATAAATATTTGAACACTTATAATTTATACATTATTAAAATAACAAACTTTGAATGTAAATTAAATAAATCCTTTTACAAACATTAAAAAATATCATTTAAAATATGATTTAAGTGATTATGAAGTTAAACTAGTTAACTCTATTTACTTTAATCAAATTTTAATTATTACTCTATTAATTTAATCGTGTAATTCCCTTAATTTCAATTATTCGCCACAACAGAACTACCCAAAATGAAGTAAACTAGTTGACATCTGTTGTTGTAAAAATGCAAGAGATACATATGAAAAATGAATTACCATAAAAGCTGTCACGAGTTAAATTATGCATAATCAAGCATGTTTCTTTTGTTTGTTTGTTTTACTTTCTTTAGCAGTATTTTAAGTTATAAATGATAACACCAATGCATAAATAAAAGCAAAAATTTTAAGTGTGGTTATATACTTTCTGATGCTTTATGATTATGATAAAAATAAATATAAAAACATATTTTGAGAAGTTTCAAGCATGATTGGGAAAAATTAAATGCATAAATAGATTGGAAATTAAGTTCTTCATCAGTTTATAACTACCATTAACATGAAACTATAATAACAATGACGATGATGATAATAATAATAATAAATAATGAGTGTTCAATAACACTATATTTAAAATAAATTACTTTAGCCAGCTTTTCTTTACATTTCACTGTGTCCTGTGGAACAAATGAGGGACTACTTTTAGAAGTATCATTCTGCTCACTCTGTGTACTTTTGTTTAAGCACATGGTATTCTCATTTAATGTTTCTTCTATTAAAGATGGGCAATTAGTAGAGATTTCTGATTCTTTGTTAGCTTTATTACACACTTCTTTCGGTATTTTTTCTGTTTTAGTGTCCACAAGAGCATTAGTATTCTTTTTTTCTGAATCTCTCTTTAAAATAATAATAGGAGCATTATTTTTTAATTCATTCAACTGAAAACTATCAATAGGAGATGTCAAAAAGGGTGATTTCCTAACAGATTTGCTGCAATTATTTGTAGTATTTTCTGCTTCTTCGTTTAATTTGCTTTTTTCCTCCTCTTCCAAAACTATGTTCAAGGAGTCTAATGAAGAAGTAAGTAATTTCAAGGATTGCTTTTTCCTAGCTCCTCTCCGCATCCTCTTTCTTCCCCCCTGTTTAGGTATAGGATGTTCCTCTTCTTTTTCTATATTTAAGCCAACAGAGCATGAAACTTTTCTTTTGTGATAAGATGAAGGATGTTTCTCATGTGCTTTATTACATGAATTTGGTATTTCATACACATCATTCTAAAAGGTTAAGGTTAAAAAAGGTTAGTAAGTTAAATATTAGAATTACAAAAATATTTTACTAAAATACATCCAGATGACATTTAATTCAATTTAATAATTATTGACATTAATCCTTGAATTTCTAGCTTTCATTACTTCAAATTAAGTGAAAATGTGTATAAATAAATTCAACATAGAATATGAATTTATTCAATAATGAATACTACATAAAAATTAGTGAATGAGTACATTGTTAGTTGTAGAAGCAATGTTTTTACGGGAAATACCAGACAAATTCAAATAGAAAAAAAATACACAGTTTTTGAATGCATGAAAAAATATTCTGCTAAAATTCTACTTTATACAAATACCTCACTTCATATCAGTAATATATCAACACAGTACTCTGAAAAGTATTCAGACACTAAGAAATATTTGCATAAGTGCAAAGAACAAAAGATATGCTATGAGTGGAAAGATAAATTTTTAAATATATATAATTAAGATGTTCCATTATATGATCCGTAAGATTTTACAGACAGATATATTCTGTTGGCAGGAACTTTCTGCACTTCAATATAGGGGGATCATAGAAGAAGAGTATAGCTGCAAATATATACTCTTTCCAATAAAGTGTATATATTTACAGCTAAATCAGACATAATAAAACCAACTGTAAGTTATGTGATGACCACAACAAAAAATGTTCAGTAGAGGAAGGCAGCACAAACTGATAGAAAGATGCACAAAAGTCCAAGCAAAATGCTGAAATATTTTCCATCATTTCATTCACTGCTGATGAAAGAAATGCTAGTTGGGTATCTCAAGGGGAAGACAATTAATATCCTCAAGGAGCTACAAATCACTACCATAGATGAAAAGCCCCATTTGGATGAGAGGGTATCATCTTCCTTGAACTCAAGTAGACTAGAAAGTTGTTCTTTGCCCTATTCGTGTGGATTTGGTGAAAGCATGACAATTTTTATCACACTGTGTTCTTTGTTAAAAGATGTTTACCTACACAGGTATTGAATTTATTGAAACAAAACCATTTTTATTCAAAAAAGTAACTCCAAAATAAAAGCGTTTTTTAGAAAAATCTGAGGTGAATCTATGAACTGCCATTAGAAAGTATTTTTCCCAAAAGAAAGCGGAGTCTGAATATTTGTGAAAGATACAGTATAGTGTACATACAACTTTCATAAGCCTAAATTAAGAGTTGTAAACAATAAAATGATTTTTTTTATTCTTAACATTATTAAAAAATGTAAATTTGGCCCCATATGTAATAAATCGTATTGGATACTTGATCTCAAGAAAAATGAGAAAAAAAATGAATCCTAAAGAGCTGCCACAAGTGTATTTTGAAGGCTGCTTCCTCTTTATAACAGTCTCGATTCTTCTCATTCCTATCCCATCTAACAACTCTTTATATTTACATATATTTGAAACAACAGAACCCTATATAAATTGTAAGGATGGCTGGACTTGGTTTAGAATAGGTTTCAATGCCACTAGAAATGATTCATAGTGCCTTAATGTCATTGGAAAATATATAAACAATGACAAAAGTTGATCATTTTGTATAAATCATTAATCAATAATTTTTTAATAAAAAAATTCAGCTTAGAAACTTCACCATACAATATTATCATGCAATACATGAGAGGCAATATTACCAAGAATACTGAAAAATATTAAACAGATAAAATATATATAATTATTCTTAAAGAAAATGGAATAAAACAGTAGAGAATAAGAAAAAACATTAATTTACATATGGGTCATAAAATATTGCATCAACAGACACTGAAGATCTTCTCCTAGTTTTTTTTTGTATGTGTTCCCCAACCTAGAAAATAAATATAAAATATTAATAACACATTTGTAAACAATATAGAATAGTTTCTAAAACTAATTATATAAAATAAGCATAAATAAAAATGAAGTTTTATCCTCTTGTATAATGGCTTACAAAACATACATAACGTACATAAAAAATAAACTGCAAGTAATTTTATTACAGATGAATGTTTTGAAAAAAAAATTTGAAATTGAAAAAAAATATTAAACGAGACAAAATTAAAAGTTCATACATCCTTTAACACTCAATTTATCGGACACTAAATATTTATGCATACATTTTAAACAAATGAAGAAGTCAACTAAATCAAGTATATTAATTTTTTAACCTTAATAGTGAATAAATATATAAAAAGAACCAGGGAAGTGTTACTTTAGAAGTTTCAAGTTCGATAACATCAGAAGATGCTGATATTTTTCTGAAACCTTGACTGCTGAGATCTTCGGCTACAACCTAATTAAAAATACTTTACATTATTCCAAATATTCCATAATATTATTCTTTGCAAAATTTTTAATGAAATATCCATAACCTAAAAAAAAAAATTTAAATAAATAATTTCATACTATTTATGAACTTTTTTTAACTTCCATTTTAGTTTCTACAACAGTTTTGATTTACTTTCTGAAATTTAAAAAAAAAAAACTGTAATCCAAAATATGTATACTTAAAGTTTCAGAGAGAAGACAATTTTTTCTATTTGCTTTAGAATCCTTTTTCCTCCAACAAGATTTTAACTCATATTTTCTCTATATCCCTGGCTTCTTAAAATAAAATTATTAGAAAGCTTTGTCATGAAATCAGTCCAATATGGTTTCTGTTTAAGGCTGCTGTGTACTAACCCTATTGGATTCGCTCACTTCAATGTTAACCTATGGAAAAAAAACTTGTCTACTATTTACAGCTATATAAATGCTGACATTCCAATAAAAATGGTAATTTTAGATAGTGTTGTAACGGAAGTTCTTTTGTACATTTTAGAAAAAATATCATTGAATTAATTAAGGGAAAGTTTAGGAAATAATTATTAATTTTACTTATAGTTTAACTTATGGGCTTTAGATTTAAATTTAATTAGATTACCTTAACCCTTTCGTGGCGAACGGCACGTATACGTGCCAGCAGCTATCCATGTTTCTGGCTGACCATCACGTATACGTGCCAGCAGCTATCCGCATTTCTGGCCGACCGTCACGTTTTATTAGTTAATTTTTGGGGCACAAGATGGCACAGTATGACTATGAAATTTGGAGTACACGTAGTTGGGACCATCTATTCGAAAAGAAGACTAGTATGAATCACATGCTGTCTATTGTTTTAGGTAAACAAATGGAGGAAGGAATGTATTGCGTCTGGCTGTCAGCAGGTAGGGCCTTTAAACTTTGCATGTGGTCTATGTTTATGAGCAATTTTGTTTTTCTTTTGCGGTGGGATTGTAGCATTGGGTATATTCACCATTTAGTTTTGAGTCTGAATCAGATCCTGTTGTAGTGAGATATCTTTCCTTTGAGGATTTAATATGGCGAAAAGGAGAAAATATTTAACAGAAGACGAAATTTCTGAATAAATGAGAAATGCGTCTGAAACTGATTATGAAAGTAGTGATAGTGATACAGAAATCTCGTTGGGTGAATCTGTTTATTTGGAACACCGAGATCAGAGTGATGATGAAGATATATCAGACATTTCTATTTTGAGTATATCGCGGGATGGTACTTCTTCGGGGTCTTCTCACGTAAGGGATTTAACTCAACTAACATTCACAGCGGCATGCGGAATAAAAGTCGATGATGCTGTATTAAATGAATTGGATTTTTTCAGGTGTTTTTTTGATGAAACTGTAATGGATTTAATAACTAAATTAATGCGTATTATATTATACTAACCAAATTAATGCATATGAGAGGTACATAAACCCGGAAAGTGAACAGAGTTCATACTCGAAGTATTTTTTGCCTGTAACTAAAGAAGAAATGTTTATTTAATTTGCTTTGACAATTTTAATGGGTATTGTGAAAAAAACGAAAATTAAGATATACTACTTAACGAATCCCACAATTGCAACACCTTTTTTCAGTAAGGTTATGAGTCAGGACCAGTGTATCGAAATTCTTTGATACTTCCATTTTACTTCTTCTGATGCCAAAAAGATTGAAAAAATTAAACCTTTTTTAGATTTAATCATTCAAAACTTACAGAGTTCTTAATATATTCTTGATATATTCCTGATAGGAATATATCAGTTGATGAAGTCTCTTACTGTGGAAAGGGAGACTAGGATTTCGACAGTATGTCCCAGCGAAAAATATTTTAAACTGTATAACAAAAATTTTTTAGTGGAGAAATAATAAAAGAATGTGTAAGTAACCCATATATAGCTTAAATAAATAGATTTGTTTGTAAATATCACTATTTTGGTATTTTTTTGTAAATTTAGGCTTAGCACTTAAAAGTCCGCTGGGCCTGGAGGGAACGTTCACGAGAAACACTTCCGGCCTCAGAGGAAAGCGCGTGATCGGAACTGCCATCACAAAAGGGTTAAGGATTAAATTAGATTGAGGCACATTGTGAAAACCTCAAATAGTTAAGAATTTAATTTTATCCACAATAACCAGGTTCTAAGGGTGTTGAGAGTGTCGCAGAAAAAAAAACTATAATTAACCCTAAAAGAAAAGCTGAAAAATAAAACCTCTAAAACTTACACTTCTTAAAAGTGTAAGTTTTAGAGGTTTCTTACATAACTCTTGACTAGGGGTAATAATTACAAAATTTATTTAAACATTAATTTCCAATAACCTTTTACATAATCACAAAATAAAATCTAGACAAACTTAAATTGCCAAAGGGCACAATTCCACGATGACACATTATCAATTAATGTTTATCATATCAAAACAGCAAAATATAATAACATAACGTGGAAAACAAAAATTGGTGGCTGGTGGAAAAAAAAATCATTTAAAGTACTTAAATTTAAAAAAAAAAAAAAAAAAAAGGAAAACCAACTTAAAAAAACATAATATCCATTTTCGACAACAGTCTACTAAAAAAATAAGAAGGGAAATTAGAAGGAAAGGCAATTTAGGAAAGTATAAAGATTGGTAGGTAGGGCATGCCCGTAAGAAAAAGGAATTATAATGTGCTCCAACTCGTCTTGTTCATTGTCAGGCTGTGATGTGTCCTAGGCCTCATCTTCCGCAGTTGCTTTGCTGATCAAGTTGGGAGTCAAATCTTCTCAAAGGCACTGTCCATCAGAATGCCTCAAAAACTTTGCTCTTGCTCGGAGTTTGGGACCCACCTTACTCCTCCAACCTTGTGTGTCAAAAAATAGTTCTTCATTCCTCAGCCTCCTGTTGGCCTTGGGGAGTTTTGCCGAGTCCCCTGATGTATGCTTTTGCGATGATGTCATAAACAAAATGCTCCCCTTTTTCTTAGAAATTCATTGTTTCAGTGGTCTAAATAAAACATTATGGTCTCTGAAACATTAAAATTCCAAAGTCGTCTTATCTTTGTTTCTTAAGCCCTGGATTCTTGAGAGGGTTCAAAGCAAAATGGCACAGCTAGATGTTTTATGTTACTGTGAGAGTGAATATAGAAGGTTGGTAAAGAAAGGAAGAGAAACTTGTTAAACATTTAAGTATTTAATTTTTTATATTATTTGAAACAAAAGTTCACCAGCCAACCAAAAAAAAAAAGGTTTTACCAGCCACCTATATAGTAATAATTATTATACATAATTTATCAAAACATGTTGGAAATGGACTTTAAATATCAGCACAACATATTGGAAATTTGGACTTTAAATATCAGCACAACAATAGCCTAAACTTTCTGTGCCTTGCAACAGGATTCATTTTATAAATTTTGTCCACCAAAGGAATTTATGAGTGTTTAAAACACACTATACCAGATTTTTTCCCTGAATAATTTAAAGTTTAAAATATCTTCATTTTTAAAAATATGCACAAAGGTGTAAAATTTCTTTCTCTATTACGGAGTACATTTAAAAAAAAAAAATCCAAGTCGGCAATCCTTGGACAAAGTTTCTCCACAGGTGAACATGAAGAGAGAGAATCCAACAGGGTTAGTACATAGCAGCCTTAATGGTAAAAGTTATAACAAGAGAAAGTACCTAGGTCAAATCATACCTAGGCTGGTCAAATGGCTAGATTAAATGGTACCTAGGCTTTCCAACACTGCTTCCTTTCTGTAACTCATAGCATTAGATGAGACAAGTGGTGAATCATAGAACATTCAAAAGGAAAGGCTGCTACTTAGAGTAGCATAAAGAGTCATCACCAAGCATAATACTTTTTAATTTCAATGACAATGCTTTGAAGTTTTCCCAAAATTTTTAGATCACTTTAAAACTTTCCTGGTTTTCCCCACACTTTTCTTGAGAGAGAAATTTTCTAAATGCTTTAGGTTTTCTATATTTTCCTTGGCAAAACTCTGCCCATAGATGTAATATGAATGTAGACAGAAACTGCAAATGAGTGAGTTCTGAATTTTCCAGAGTCTTATACACAAACTCATTATCTGTGAGATTTTTTAACTACTATTCTTTTTTTTCACTACCCTTTCAAATAACAGCATCAAAATAAACCATTATGATTACACATTATTACTTAATGTAGGATATTTTCTGATAATTACAGTTGATTAAATTAGAAATAAATTTATTGACTCTGAGCTCTAAGCATCTGAATGTTTTAAACCAAGACACAATTAAAACAACAAGAAATATAATATTCCATTTCCTTGGGGTTTTTCATTTTCATTTTTTCTTGTAAAGGTTGTTCTAATAAAGATGTTGAATTAATAACGATATGTCACTCATTTATCACCAGTACTTTTCATAAGGGGGAAAAAACTCCAATGGATAAATATATGAAGAGAATTTTAAGGCCCAGCATCTTCACTGAGACACTGCATTCTTTTGAAGCATTTGCTTTGCTTTTATACTTCTAGTGATATGAAGCATAAATTTACGTAGTTGTTCATTATTCATGATATTAAAATTATACAGATGAACTTTATTTCCTATGTGGTAACATGATTTTAATATGTATGAAATCATCATGAAATGTTAAAATTAAATGTTTAATATAGTTTATAAATTATGAGAATAAATTTCAATTAACAATGAGTAATAATCAAACCAAAATTAATTGAATTTCATTACAAGATTTATAAAAATTTATTTAAACAGGTTAGAGTTAAAATATAATTACCTCCTAAATGCAATGTAAATTGTTACTCATTAGTAGAATAGAAAAAAAAAACTAAAATATTAAAAAAAAACAAATATGAATGTAATAAAGTGAGAAATATGTATTTTGCATAACCATTTGTAAATTTCATATAAATTAAAAATCATGAAATAATTATGTTACTGTAAGTGAAAATAGATTAAACTGCTGAAAAACTGAATAAAACAAGACTTAAAGAATAAAATATAGGTTGTTTAATCATTTTTAAAAATGAAGCACAATGTACTTTAATTAGAGTACAACATGAGGGATAAAGTTTCCTATAAAACAAGTATTTAAAAAGATTACTCAGAATAATTTGATTAAATTTAATTTCATCATTAAATGGTTGATTCCTTAGTAATATTTTGGTTATAGTTGACAGCTTTAGTAATATTTTGATGATAGTTTGTCTCTATTACATTAGCCTTAAACTAATCTTTAAGCTAATTTAATCTAATAGCTGAATAATTTTGAATAATAGCTGAATTTTAAAAAAATTCGAAGATAAAATTTCTTTAAAGCCTTTTATATTAAATGCTATAAAAAGAAAAGAGAAGTTAGAAATTTAAAAAAAAAAAACTATTGCAGTTTACCTCGGTAGTAATATGTATTCTTTCAGCAGTCTCAGAAATTTTTCGTATAACAGACATATTTTGATTTCGTTCTGTTCCAGATATAACATCCTGAAAAAGTAACAAAACTTTGTATTTTCACCTGTAACTCTGTAGTCATGTTAGTTAAGAACAATTCAGTCAGTCAAAATGATTGGCCTTTAATTTTGGTAGAAATAGTAATATGTTGTGAAATGGAGAAAATCAGTGCACAATGCAGAATTGTAATAATTTATTATTTCAAGATATAGAATTTTAATAATAGATTATAACAAGCTATAGAATTTTAATAATTGATTATTATAAGTTATAGAATTGTTGTAATTGATTATGGTAAATTGCAAAACTGTTATAATTGATTATTGACCCAGAAATCTAAGAGATATGTACTTTGCTGAACTATGAAAACTTGATCAAGCTTAATACAAAGCAAGAAATTATGTAATGGAACGCTGATACTAAAACCAAAATATCCTGTTGATAATGTAATTCTTCCTTCGAAGTTTAATATCCTAAAAGCCTTTTTTGAGAACATTGATTAGTTTTAGTCATGATATTTGTTAGAAAGATATTAAAAACCAAAAATACATTTTTTACAAAATAATACTATTTCATATAAATGAATCAAAAAAGCTTTCAGGAAGGAAATCTTTAAATGTCATTTATAGTTAACATTAAATAACACTAAATTTAACTTCAAACATCAAATGCTTTAACATGCATTTAGTTTGCAGATTTAAAAAAATAAAAATTCTTACTTCGGTTTCACAAGTCTCAACAGATATTGGAGTAGAGATAGTAGAAATTTTTCTTTGAGATAATCCTTCATTTGGAAAAACCTGTCAACAAAATGTTGTAAATTCCTCAAAATAATGTCATTAATAATTTTTCAAAATAATTAAATCAGTGATACTGTGATTAGATAATAATTCAACAGTAGAGAGAAATGCTTCAATCAGTTTTAGTTTAGTATATGTGATGCAGCCCAGGAAAAGGTACCCCAAGTCAGGAAAATTTGAGTGCATCTAATTCAAGAAACTTAGGGGAGTATTTTAATACAAAAATTGGCTTGAATGGTTGGAAAATGAGGAAAATATAGCATTTTAAAATTAAGTTCAAAAATTGTTGATTTGAGATAAACAACTTTCATAGTTTGGGTAGAAAAAACAAAAACTTGGAACATAAACTATTACAGAAAGGGAGCATTTAAACTATACTTTTGTACTCAATTTCTAGTATTTGAATGCATCTTATAAAGCACACTTTAAAGAGCACTTTAAAAAAAAAGCTTAATTGGTTAGAAATTTTGCACAGCTGCACAGTAAATATAAATACACCATTAAGCTGTTATCATCTAACTCTCTAGTAAGAACTAACTCTACACAGCAAACTACATATCACAGAAGGCTAATCTTTTGTATACATGTTGTCAAATGTTGCTAGAATCAACTGATGTTCAAACCTGAAAACTGATTCAGCCTTGAACAAGATTTTTTGCTCTCCTCTGAAATTTGTTTTTGCCTTTTCATGGGTTGCATCCGATTTACATTTGTATTTATCATTTTACTACAAGTGATGAAATAAATAAGCTTTTAGATGCATAAAAGTTTAATTTGAAAGACAAATACACAATTAAATTATGTTACATTATGTTAAAACTGACATGAATCAAAGTATGACTTATTTCTTTTTTATTCAATAATATTCAGTTTCAATTTAAAAAATATAAACCATTATATATTTTATAAACAAAATAATTAAAAAAACACTTAAAAATTACAAGAAAGTTTTGTATATTGATCACTCTTTCACACCTGTACCTCATTATTTTTATTAGACTAATAACGCCATTACACCACACTAAGCTTGACATAGGTACTGAGTCCTTCCAGGTTGGGATCCCAGTTGGTGGGGAATGTACCTCAGTTGGGAGCTGCTCTGTGCACTAGCCCCTCAAGGTCACAGGAAAGCCTAGAGTAGGTGGGAGCCACTCCAGACAGCAGGCTGAGTGCCCACATTAAGGCTGAACTAGAAGCATTTGGAAGAAAAAAAATTTGGAGCTGTGGGTTGAAAAATGGAAGCTCAAGAGGCATAAAGAGAGAAAACCAATGATACACAATTAGTGAGGATGGTGCAAAAATGCAAGACCAAAAAGTCTTAAATTTGCTATGAATTTTAGCTATTATTACAATGACTACTTGGGAATTTTTAACCAATGCTTAAACCTGCATTTAATTAACATTTTGACTTCTATCAATCCTTTACCACCTACAAAAGCCACATAAAATCCTTTAGTCTATATTGGATACTAGAAAGAGAATCTAAAACTTTCCTTTGCTTTATAAATACACAAATAATTTTAACTTCATATTATACACATTTTTAAGAGTTCCATTGTTTCCTAGGTACAATTCTTCCTGTAAAAGTGATACAGGACATTTTCTGAGAATACGTCTTTTCCCAAATAAATGAATGATTTAAAAATAATGTAAGATAAAAGTACTATAAATACAGTTTATTAAACTTACATTTAATACTCCACTATCAATTCTAATAACATCAGTTGGAACAGATACTTTAGGCATTTTGTGATCAGAAAAGTCAGGTGTGTACTTGTTCTAAAAATATGTATTAAAAAGATATCATTTAAAACAAAATTATATTTTAACCAAATAGAGAGTAAAACTAAGTCAATAAAAATAAAAAATAAATCTGATACATGTGCATTCATTTATATACACTAAATCTATCTTGTTGATGACACACAAAGTAAATTATTGAACCTCACTGGAGAGAAACAAAGGTTCTGTGACTAATGAGAATTAAACCAAAACAAATTGTGTCCAAAGGGAAAGTTTTTTTATACATATATCCCACATATTTCTGATAGATTCTTTTACAGCAGAAAATAGTATGTATGGGAAACGTGAAGGCAGGTTCACAGAAGAAACCTGTTTCTTTACCCTATGCTCCTATAACAACTCTAACAAAGTGAAAATGTACATATATGTATTTATTTATTAAAGAACTATAAATACAGTTTATTAAACTTACATTTGATACTCCATCATCAATTCTTATAACATCAGTTGGAACAGATACTTTAGGCATTATGTGATCAGAAAAGTCAGGTGCATATTTGTCCTAAAAACGTTTTAAAAAGGTGTCATTTAGGACAAAATTATAATTTAGCCAAATAGAAAGTAAAACTAAGTCACTAGAAATAAAAACTAAGTTTGACAATATATATATATATATATATATATATATATATATGAATGTGTGCGTGTGAAAACTCACATGCAAACATACTGAGGAAATCTTGGCAATGAAAGAGCGAATCAGTTGGCGAAAGAAGCGACTTTTCATGAAATAGATTTAGTGATGTCTGTCCCGGCATCTTACTGAAAACGTGTCGCTAGGGAAAAAACTGTCTTGAACTGGAATACTGAATTTCTTACTTTGTCTAAGGCATTGTGGACAAAAAGATTTTTTCCAACTATTTTTCAGCGTTTAAAGTGTAAGCACTTTTCAACTGACTTTAACTTACCTCAAGTTTTAACTGGCCATGGAAATTTTAAGAGCTATTTGCTTCGTTTTAATTTGGTGACCAGTGGACTTTGTGCTTACAGTGATGCTGATGAAGATGTTGAACATTTTCTTTTTCACTGCAGATTACATGGGAGTGCACGAGCTATCTTAAAGGCGGATTTGAGACGTCTGTCCATTTGTTGGCCTCCTGTTTTTTCTGATCTTGTAAAGAGTGTTGAAAGTCTTGCTGTCTTGCAAAATTTTGTTTGTAATTTAAATTTTTAATTTTTCTTGTTTTGTGTTTTTCACTTACTCCTGTAAGCCTCATGTTATACCTTGTGGTGCATGAGGCGATTTCAAATGAAACAATAAAAAAAAAAAAAGCATACTGAGTAAACACACTGCATGACTTATAGGATGGCTCTTGCTTCCAAAACATCAATCCTGATCAGAATGAAGATCGTCAGTCATTAAGATTGTAAACGTCACCTTGTATATTCAAAAATTGAATGTACATGTGCAAATATGAGGAGGGAGAAGATGGATACATTTTTCTATTTTACTATTAAAACCTTCCATCTTTCTTGGAGAACAATCTTGTCAAGTGTAGTTACACTTTGAAGCATTAGTCTTATCTTCCTGATTAAAAATTTACAAAAATAAATAAATAAATAAATCTTTGTAGTGATTTTCTATTAAAAGTGTCATAACTGTTTAATATTTTTGAAAATCTCAAATTATTAAATATATCAAAGTCATGCATATTATATTTTGAGGCTAACAACAAAAATTTCTAAATTCAAAAGAAACTTAGTCTCATGAAAGAAATAAAAGAAAAAGAGAAAGTTATAAAGAAATTTTTTCCTAAATTGCACACATTTTTTAATGCAAATCTTTAGAGTTGAATCAAGTTGGTAAGTTCATATTTGTGACCAATTTGTTGCTCAACCAATGTTCACTTTGAGAAGCAATTTCAAGAAGAGGTTTCATAGCACTACAGTATCAAAAATCTCTCCAACCACAAAAGTTTCCGACCATTCATATCTGAACACGATTGATCTATTGTTATTCCTTTGGACTTAACAGTGAAACCCTGGTTTGCATCATCTTCTCTAGCCGAATTTTAGAATCTTAGAATTTTAGGAGATAGAATAGCACTTTGAAGTCACTGATATAGGCTTTGCAAGTTTTTCCTCAAAATTTGCAAAGCCTATGCTTTATTATATTTATTAAGTTGTATTTTCCACAGGAGGATGTGAAAACTGCAGTTATCAAACTCACGTCAATATTTTGATATTTTATGGAAGTAGAAAAAAGCTTTGACTATGTGATTAAAGTCAAAAATACAAACTGTGATTGAGGAAGGTTTTTTAATAAAAATATCATTCCAAAATAACAATTCATGATTACTTTCCCCCTTTGAATAAAGACTTGAAAATTAACCTTCAATTCATTTCAGATTTGACCTATAAATAAAATGTCTATGCAAACATATCCAAATGAGTAACAATTTATAACAAGTGATTTGTACATTTTGTATGTTTGGTAGCCAAAGTAAATTTATATAGAAATTAAAGAAACCATAGATCAAAAAAGTTTTAAAACCGCAGGCTTGGTATATAAATAACTACAGTCGAACCTCCATATATTGAACTTCCCCATATCGAAATTTTCTATATATCGTACTCTTAGCAAATCTCTATGTTCATTATATAGAAAAACTGTTTCTATATATCGAAAAAATCTCTATATATCGAATTTTTTTCAAGACATATTGGGAGATTTTATTCCACTTTAGAATAAAATCTCCCAATTTTTGGCATTTGAAATAACACATCGTGGACTTCAATTCACAGAAAATGTTCCTGATGAAGTTTTTTGTGGACTGAATAAATGCGAACATTTCTTCGATGAACTTTCTGCAAAACTGGCTGTTCAGCAAGATATTCGTAGTTTTTTTTAAAGAATGTAACTATGATCCTTGTTACCACTGTCTGGATTATTATTCTTTTAAAAGGTATGTAGTACTCAATAAATCTTTCATATTAATTCATTTTTTAGTTATACCTTTCATTTAATGCAATTCACATATAAATTAGAAATGGAGTTTCGTGTATGAAAATTAGCTTTAATTTTAATGTTTTAGGAGAATTATGATAAAACTAAGATCAATTCTACGTATTGAAATTTCTATATATCGAATTTTTTTCCAACAATTTGCTACTTCGATATATGGAGGTTTGACTGTATTTACACAAATTTATCACACATTCACATTCACCCTATTCTTTTCCATCTACATGTTGTATAGTTTAAAATTTATAAAATAATGCAATAATGAAACTATATTTCAACTTTCTAATGAATTGAATTAATTTACCTTGAAATATTTTAAATAAAAGAAAAGTATAACATTAAAATAATGCACTAATCTATTTATAAAAATGTTGGAACTTTGAAGAACCCTATGCCTGATTTTTTAAACAAAACATGCAATCTACTAGTTTGGTTTCCATCTGTACACATAAACCTTTGTGAAGTGAAGAAACAAGGGCTTTTTATTAGTATAACAATTAAAGTTATAGGTAAATTTTAAAAAGGTGAAATAAAGGAGAAAAGACATGCAGCTAACAGTATGAAATTTAATTTACCTAAACTACACTAAGATATGACAGGAAATTCCCCAACTTTTTTAAGCCAGTATTTTGGTATGAATAGTGCACAGATGGAGGCATCAGAAATCTTTATTGATATCTCAGACTAAGGAAATTTCATGGACAAGACAGTGCTTGATAAACTCATCACATCAATCACTGATATATGAAAGCTCACAATCCTTTTATGGTCTGATATCCACAAAATCATAAACATAACAATATTTATATTTATCATTCTGTTGTTTTTACCAAAACTCATATAGAAAAAAAATCATGATTTGTAATTCTGTGTCCACAGACTATGTTTTCATTTTATGTTACATTTACAATCATTTTTATTTATACTGTTCTACTTTTAAACTGTTCTGATCCAATTTGAAGTGAGTGATGTGTAGAATATATAGCTACATTTTACATAATTTAAATTCATAATCATGAAAGATCTAAGCATAGGCAATAGCTAAGACAGTGATGATTACCTAAGTTCTTGTAAAAATTCCATATCAACTGGAATGATTTCAATTTAGTGATGTTTCAATAACAACTCAAGAGAGAGAAAAAAAGTGTAGAATATGTTTTTGGATGTTAGCAGGAAAATTCAGTATTATTCCTTCAGAAATCTGACATATTAATAGTATCCTATATAGCTAATTTTTCACTTATTCAAGTTATTTTTGTTTCTTTTAAGAACTGCCATGGTTTAGCATTCTAACTGTATTTTTAATGTATATACCTAATATGGAATATTTCTACAGAAAGGTGACTCAATGGAACCTGAATGAACACAATAAGGAATCGTGTCTCAATTGCTTAATAGAAATTACAAACAATCAAACTGCAGAATTTGAACAGGTTGAGTTCCTTGAAAAGCATAAGAATAAGAATTGCATTTCTTACTCAAGAAAATTATTCACATTAATATTTAATATTTAGTTATGAGTTTTCAAAGCCCATATAAAGTTACTGGAAAAATCTTGATTTCTTTTTTATTTTTCATACATATATATTTCTGAATTTTAGTTTCAGCATCTGAAGGTAAATCTTTAAACACGGGATGTATGTTTATTCAATTGATTTTTAAAATACTTAATTTTTTTCAAGAAAATGTTTCTGATTCAATGACAATGATGTCTTTCATCATTGATGTCTTTCATCAAGACATCAACTGCTTGAATGAAATATGAAATATCAACTTAGAAAAATTATGTACACTTCATTGAAATAGTTACATTCAAATATAAACAAGTATAATTCAAAAATTTGCTTATGCTAATGTGCAGTTTAAAAAAAAATTCAAAAAATACCCAAGAGTTTTATATAGTATTTTAAGATAAGCTACATCAACTGCAATAGCACCTTGAGAGATCGTTGCCTCTTTTAGAAACACACACTGCACAGTTAATTTGTTATAATAAAAGTGCACTGAGCTAACCAGTTCAACACAATATTATAATAAAAAGCATAAGTTAAAAAGAAATCATGGTACTCAAAACTTCAATCTTGAGTCATTTTTTCAAACCTCTTGTATTATGTTGTGTACTTAACGTTTAACTTACTTTTCCATAAATCTTTTCTAAATGCTGATGAATATCCAATATTTCCCAGATTAGTATTCTAATTTCAAAACTATTAAATTCAGTATTTGAAATATTAGATGAAGTAATAAGAGTATAACAAGGACAGTTTAATAACAGTATGACTTCTCTCTTCTTTTCTGATTTCCTATCTAAAAAAAAAAGCATTATACTTTTGTTAATGTAGATATACCTTAAAGCAAATTATAATGAAAAATTATAAACATATAGTAAAAAAAGAACATGAAATCACACACCAAATCTACTTCAAATTTTCACTTACATGTTTAGTGCCATCACAAATGAAATAAAACATCATTGCCAGTGTGATATCATTTTTATACTATTGAATAGAATTTGGTCATATCTGAAGACTATAGTTGAGAGATCATATTCATAATTCTCTTATTTTTCCATGAAGGATATCATTGCACCTCTTCATTTAATTAGTTAGCTGATTTTCCAGCTGATTAGAAAAGCCTCTGTTAGTTCTCAGAGTACCACATGTTTTTTTCTTTGAAGATGTTTTGGAGGTAGTTATAACAATTATCTATGTAAATTTTAGAGAAATCAAGTAATGCAAAAACAGTGCTCTCAAAGGTCATACCTGACTCATTGTTTATATATTTATAGTATGCATATGTGACCTGCTGCAGATTCACATAACATTGTTATCATAATAACATATTTTGTGGTATTTTTGTGGATAATACACTCAAAAATGTAGTCTGCCTCCCCTAGCAAGTCTACCCTCATCAAGATCTAGTTGTTGGAGAAGAGTATGAAACAAGGAAGACTTATCACTCAATTGATTCAAAATCAGGCATGGTTTATAAAGTCTATCTACAGTGTCCCGATTCAAACTGATTATCACTGATATGTAAAAATGACAGAATTTATTCATATCAATTTCACAACATTGTTTTGGAAAATATAAGTTTCAAACATTTAATCTATTGTCCACAGCACAGTTCATCACATTGTTTATCATTATGTAATCTAATATTAAGGGCTAGCTTTTATTTGAAAACAATAGAAAATATGGTAACTATATTCTTGACAAGGATAAACTGAATCAATAATGGGACTGGTTCTAAACAACTAAGGTCATCCATGGTATGCAGGACAAAAATAAATTATTCAGCCAAGGTCATCTGCAGTAGCAAATGTGTTAATACAGTAAATTTCTTGTAACAGAAACTCCTGTAGAATAATTTTCTCTCAATATGCCTTCAAGATTCTCAATAGATTTTCCACTCTACAAGTGACTTGTTGAAAACAAGTACTGGATATATTCTAAATTAATGCATCATATAACAGAGAGTACATAAAAGAGCATGTGATATATCCTTGATCAGCACTCAAAATTTGCACACAGGCATATGACTGAGTATAGTAACATTAATACCCAGCATGACACTTACCAGGATATACTCTTGCATGGCATGTATGCTTCAAATAGACAACAAAATAACAATATGTATTTCATAAATCCCATAACTGCCAAAACTTCTCAGAAGTATATACATTATCAGCGGATGAATATTAAAAATATTCATTCTGTTTCTGGTTGGAAAAGAACAAAGATAGAAAAAGAAACAAACAAAATAATAAAACATGAGTACTTAAAGGCAAGATATCATAAAATAAGACTCTTGGACACCGAATATGCAAAAGAGCACAAAAATCATATTTTGGGAATTTAAAAAATTAGTGAAGGTCATGAAGATACAGAAAGTGACTTAGAAAATTACACAAAATAAAATGTGCAATATTGTCTACCTCTTTGAAAAAAAAAATTAAGGAGATTTTTCATACTTTAGAATGTGAATTGTACACAAATGGATGTACTATCACCACCACGATTGTTTGAATATAAACTTCACAGTCCACCCATGGAAATAGGAGAATATAATATTACTGAAAAGTCCTATGAATCCAGAAAATAGAAATTGGCTAGCATTATGCCAGAAACACACAAAAATTACCAAAAGAATAGGGGGAAAAGGTGTAGTAACAGAAACCCACAAAACTGAAGTAAAGTTTTGACCATGCAACTAAAAAATAGGACTGATGCCAAATTTTATAAATATGAAAAAGGTTGAAATTAATTTACAGCTGATATATATGAACAGTAGCACACCCACAATTTAATCTCGGGGGGGGCGGGGTGTTTGAACAGATAAAAAATATTTATAATGCAAATTCAATACAATTCACTAGGTGATTATAAAAATTACTTAAAGAATAAAATCCAGTTTTTTTTTTCTTTTTACAAAGCTCTTGAATGACTTCAGGTATGGTAACATCAATCTCTCTGTGTATATACAGCAAAGCTAGTCCGTTCAATCATGATTGTGTCATTATAGATCTTAAATAGATTTTTAAAATGTATAAGGTAGAAAATTACCTTTCCTTGAAGCATTTTGTTACCAGGAGCGTTGTAAATATTTTTAATAAGTTATAGATGCTTGGATATACCATTTTGTCACATTTTGAAACTACATCAATCGCATTTTTTGCATGGAGCTATTGCAAACAGTTTTTTTAATTTTTTATACCACAAAATGAATATGGCAAAATTTCTGGATTTGTAGAAGGCAAATCACAGGCATAAAATTTACACAACTGATAAAAATCATCTGTTGCACACTTACTGTAGGAGCATCCTTTCCATTTGGTACGAGAGTCAGAATTTTTTTCAAAATGTTGCAATGCTGAGTGAATCGTTCATGAAGTTGAGTTAACATTTGGTCAAAATATGGAATGATAATAGTTTTCCTGAAATACTCTTCTTAAGAATTGGCTAGAACATTGGACCTTAATGTTTAATTTGATGCAGTCCTCGGCTTTTTAAAGTCAATATTAAACTTATTGGCTTTTATACATGCCTCATCATAAATTTAAAAAAAAAAGAATCTGGTGTTTCACGAATGGTATTGAGACACAACATCATCAGCAAAATTTAGAGCAATAAAGAGATTGCTGTCAGATTTTTACAATATTCTTGACCACTGATTCTCAACTACTGTGCTGCAGCACTTCAGTAAGCCACGAGATTCTTGAAGTTTCTGCCACTGCGAATACCCATACATAAGCGACTCAGACAAGTAGTTCAATCAGTTCTACTTTCTGAGCAAGGACTGGCTGAACCAATGCACATGACTATTATAGTTCTAGAATGGTACAGTTCTGGACTTTTAAATCTAGGTTACGAAATGAAAGTAGCATTAGCATTTTTAAGCCAAATTATAAATGAAGTTATCAAAAAACAACAAGCTCAAATATTGCATTAAATGTAATTTACAGTTAAATAAACTGTTTGTTTACTTTGTAATGCAATTTCATTTTATATTTCAATGAAAATTATTTTGTATGCTCTTTTTTCAAATATATTATAGGTGCATCAATCAATTATCCAAGTAAAATTCTTTTAATTTTATCTTATTGTTAGTGTGCTGCCAAATTTTAAAATCATTAAAAGTGTACCGTGAGCAAAAAAGGGTTGAGAATCACTGTTTTAGACAATGGTAAGGTGTATGAAAATATATTTTCCAAGCTAAATAAAGATATCATAAACCTAAATTCACACAAGGAATTATTCAAAAGTTTTGCCTTAGAGGACAAGTTTCTGTCTTCTCAAGAAATGATTGTGTCAAGACTATGAATCACTGCATCATATAAATCCATCATGGTCATGATGGCTTCATGGTGTTCCACCCACCTAGTCGAACAAACTTTCTGGTGTTTTTTTCTATTTCTATGTCTGGATGTGCCACTGCATATGAATATACATTAGTTTACTGCATTATAAATCCATGTCATGCAGAAGTTTTTGTACTTATTTAAATATTTGGCAGAAGTTAAACCTGGTAAACATAAGATAATTTTGTTTTACATGGAATTTAAAGTTACTTATATTCTACGACAAGTTGCTTTTAAAGAATAAATTTTGCATAAAAATTTTATCATAGAGTCATTCTTGAACTAAAAATAGAGAAGTCTTATATGAAAAAATATTTAAAATTAAAAGATTACAAAAAGATTAAACATTACAGAAAAGATTATTATAGCTGTATTTTAATATATTACCTTTAATTGAATAGTATTTAACAGAAGAATTGCTAATAAGAATGGTTTCCCACATCCCTGAATTCTCTGCAGATTCTTCAAACTGCAATTTCAGAAGTTTTTTTTATAGTGAAATGCCAACAAATATAAAATATTATAAATTTATTTAATTTTAATATTTCATTACTTAAAACTAATTAGCTGATGATTATTAGACCAAATATATCAAGAGAAATATGTACTCACACTGATTTCAGAGCAATAGAATGAGATACTTTGACTATCATAATTGAAATCTATCCACAAGTCACATCCATAAGGTTCATTCAACTAATCAAACAATAAGATTGATAATGTTATCAACACCCAATATTATGCATAGTTAAGAAGAAAATATTATAATATACACTCAACATAAATATTTAAGAATTCACTTTTGCAAAATATATCTTAATGCTTTAATTATGAACTTTAATAAGTTATTAACAAGCATCTTATGGAAAAAATTAAGCTTAAAATAACAGCTAACAATACTTAAAAGGTAATGAAATAAATATGACAACAAAGCACAAAATAATAATTTTTAAAAAAATTGCAAAATTTAAGTACGCATAATTTAATTATATACATTTATTACAAATCATATAATTAATAAAATGCTTTTAAAACTGCATTTATAAATTGAGAAAATAGGCTAATGAAATGATCATTATGACATTTATAATGACAATTTATAAATGAAAACTGCATTTATAAATTGAGAAAATAGGCTGATAAATAAATGAAATGATCAAAATGATTTAATGAAAACAGAGCTGACGCTATGATAGGAACAAAATTTTTGGAAAATCAATGATTCCTATACTTTAATTTAAATACTGAAATTATTTCCTCAACCTAATCAATTTTCCCATTTCTCTTTAAATAACCTTTTAATCTTGTATTTGGTTACTTTGCATAATTTTAAGACCTATCAATTATTTTCATTTTTTATCAAGATGTGAGACATACCTCAGTACTTTTAGCAAATAAATTATAAATAAGATTAAAAAAATCAATTAAAATGTTAGTGTTAAAATACATGAAAAAATAATGGGATTGATTAAATTTTCAGGTGCACTGCCAACAACAGAATTTTTGTTACAAAACACCAAATGTTAATAAGAAATATATTCATATACACAAGATTATTATGCTACATAAGTATATTGCATACAGTTCTATACAAATTGATTAGTATTTAAGGTAGAAATTTTTCTAAAGCAGAAAGAAGAAAAAAATAAGATATATTGTATAGTAAGATAAATAGCATATATGTTGAAATCATATACCTGAAACGAACCAAATGTCACTGAACATGCGAGAAATGAAAACACTCTAAAAAGAAACACATATGATATGCATATCATTTATAAAAGCAATTACAAAACAAATTAGATGATAAATTTGATAAATTTTAAAATTGCTTAATAAAGATTTTATTTTTCCAAGTTGTGATAAAAACTTTAGATTAAAGTTTTTAAAATTTAAACACTGTAAACCACAGTTGGAAAATATAATTTTTGTTTTATATCCCTTTATGTATAAGTCCAATGCCCTGTACAAAAGAAAAAAAATTTCTTGTATTCAACATTTCTCAGGAAAGTTTTTTCCCCCTTAATAAGCCATTTTAAACATGTATGAATACTCATAACAAAATCATTATGCTTTTAAATGGTCTGTAGCAATAGTTCTGAACTTTATATCCTGACCATCCATTTACTTTGGTCTTCATTACATTTAAGATTAAGGTACAAAACAGCAACTCTCAGTTCTCTTTTTTCCTTCTTAATATAAACTTTAATAATTATATTTTTATATCCTTAAATTAAAAATCACAAATAGATGTACACTCAAACAACTGCAACTTGTCATTCATTTTTATAAATATTAATCAAATTTCATACATACACACTGGATCATAAAATTTCCAAATTACAATTACAAAACATCAAGCAACCTCTAAGAAGACTAAAGCTTGGAACTCTTAACTTTATCAAAGGTGCTGTTAATCAAAATGAATCACTGTGTTATCAAGTTAACAGGAAATCAGGGATTTCAAAAGGGGAAAAGATGTCTGGGGCAGATGTTTGAATAAAATCTACATGCTAAACCATAAAGTTTTTAAAAAATCAAAAAAAATACAAAATGTTATATTGTAATATGAACAGTATTTTAAACCAGCATATTAAACATTTTTTCTAATATGGGGAAATTATATTCCTTTGATGAGATTCTGCAAAAAGAAGTGATTTGAAGTGTTCCTTGGGCTAAATTTACATTCAGGTAGGAAACAAACAATAATGCATATTCCTTAAATATTTTGATAGGTGTACTAAATACATATAAAAGCCTCTATATATACATTCTGTAAAAAGAAAAAAAGTTTGTATCCTTATGTCAAAGCATTACAGAACCAAAAAGCAGCATTATTCCCAATATCAACCATAAATGGAGTTCATTCCTTCAAAAAATAAAAATACCACTTCTAGTTTCAGAATTATCAGTCTATATGATTAACACATCTCAATTTATTTTTGATAAATTGAAACTATGCCTAAGTATTTATTCATATCCCTCAAAAGGTGATGCTAACATTTTTTTTTCCCCTAGCTTTAGCAGTTTTTTATTTATTATTATTATTATTCAGTAAAATAGGTGATAGGCAAAACTAAAAAATTTCTCTTAAGTCTTGAAAGATTTATAAACAGTTCAATGATTTTCCTACAGTTTTCTGAGTTTTACTATGGCACAGCCTCTCTAGCAAATCTGTGCAAGTATATTCATAAATATAAATCAAAATTTCTTTCAAAGAATTTTAATGAAATATATTTATATACCAAATGAATTTTAAATACATATTAAACTTCATTTTCTTTACAGGTTTGAATTACTCACTATCATCTGCATGATAACATATCTGAAATTTGATAATGCTAGAAAAGCAGTTTTATTATACTACTGTAATACATTCATATTATTATTTTTTGGTTAAAAATTAAAGAATTCCATTACACATATGATTTTCTACTTTGTTTATTTGATGTAAATAGAAAAATTTTATAATTACTTATCCACGGTCTACCTTAAAAGTTAAAACACACTTTTAAAATCTACCACATTGGTCTGTGTTAAGCTACAGTCCATAATAAATTAATAAGTAAATCAAGATGTAGTATGAAAACAAATTTATTTACCTCCTGTCTGGTTCACTTCTATTAATATAATTTAATGCTTTACGACAGTTCTGTAAAAAGATTAACACCCATTAGTACAATACTTTAAACCATGTTTATCATTAGCAGAATTCAAAGAATGCTCTTAACATATAATGTAAAACATATAACTAAAAATATAAATTCAACAGTAATGGTAAAATATTTGCATATGAAAGAATAAACATTTTTTTCTGATGTTTTATAAGATATTTAGCTTTGGTGACATTATATTATGGCACTAAAAAAATTATTTGTTCACGAAATTAAAAATAAATTTAATAAATTTTAATATAATTAATATCCTTATAATAATTATCAAACAGAATTTTGTCATCATATTCTAAATGGTTGATAGTTCTAGAAAAAAGACAGAATAAACTAAAAGCATAAAGCTCTAAGCAGGTAAAACTAATTTGCACACAGATCTATGCATTATGGTTCAAGAACATAAATTAAGGCACAAAGTAAAATCACAACACAAAAGAAAAAAGGAAATTTATGATCTCATGTACCAAGCACTGAATCAGAGCTTAAAAACAAATGGGTATGTCATAAAAATAACATTTTCATTATTTAAGTCTTTATTCCTTTTTTTTTAGGATGTATGCCTGAAAATATTCTCTCATTCTCTCTAAATTTCTCTCATTTTTTCTGGCCTTTTTCTTTCATAGACTTGACACAAAGATAAAAATGACTTGCACAAACTAATATCATTCACCAACTATATATAATTTTGAATAAAATCATTTGACATAATTTATTTTTCTCCTGGTGTATTTATTAATAGAATATAAAATTTAGCATATATCTCAAACAAAATTTGTTCTTCCCTTATTTTTTACTTATAGACTCAATTTGTTTACTATGACTGCATTTTAAATTGCCAGCATTGATAAGAAGATTTATTTTTACCTATCATCTACCATATACTTGTCCTTATGTAACAGGAGGCAAAATGAAATGATTGAAATTAAAGGATAAAATGTTCATGAAATCAAACATGTCTCTCTTTCATTTTCAATGCTTTAAGAATGAAAGTTTTAAGAACTGCTCTTAATAATGCATATCATAAAATATTAGAGGTATTAAATAAAATTCTCCCCACAAAATTATAAGAGATTACATTACTGCTTCAAATTTTTGAGGATCCAATTCCATAAACATAGATCTTGCCACTGGATCAGAAAACCAAATATTAACCCAATATTCACGATTCTCATTACATGTAATTCGATACAAGGCCTCAAACATAAGAGCTTGACATTCATAATCTGAAAAATTAGAAATAAATTACAATACACAATCAATCAACACTATATTTTTCTTATAGATAGACCTTATATTCATTAAATGAATTTTAAATTTGCTGCCTTTATGATCATTACCATCAAGCAAACGCTATGTAAAGTTCAATCTTTACATAAAATCTAAAGAGAGCCCTTTTATCTGCATTTGAAGTTGTGAAAAAAATGTTATTAATATGTTTGATTGTTAGGAAATGATATTATTTATAAGTTTATTTCTCATTCATACAAACAATAAAAAATCTATGAAATGCAAGAAAACTTTAAACTTTTTATTAAAAAAAACTCATAAGTTGAAAATTGAATTAAGTAGTTAAAAAATCAGTTATTATAAATAAATGGAAAAGCTTTAGGTATGATAAAGAAACTTAAAATCTCTCAAAAAGATATGCTACTCTAATAAAATAAAGAGTCATAATAAAAATATGCAAGAAAGATACAATAAAAATGTCACTACAAACTTTCTAGGACCAAAAATGTTATCCAAAATAATACCTTTCAAAATAATACACTGAATGAGAAATACTGCTACTATGATACACCATACAAGCAAAATACATGTATGAATTGGTTTTTTTATATATTTCATAAAACTGGCTTAATTTTAAATCATAAAATAAGGTATTCCCACAGCAGATACTTTGATAAATTTCTTTAATGTAATAACAAAATTTACTGATAACTGTTGTACAGTAAACGGCTTAGAAATAACAGCAGAAAAGAAAAAAAAAATTAAATAGACAGCTGAGAATTTATATAAAGATTTATACAAATCACTCAAAATATGATATATACTGGAATAAGGCTTACAATTATCATGATACAATAATTTTGCATTCTGAAAAGACTAAGAATGAAGCCATTATTATTAAATGGAACATCTTTACAGGTGGCTGTCAAAACATTCATTATCTTATTCAAAATATATTGCATAAAACTAGTCTATAGATGACTAATCATTCATCCACTTCATATGCACATAATTATTAAAAAATACAATTTACAAACCTAAAAAACAATTCTAAAAAAATTGAATCTATTTCCCTAATACATATGAGCAGTTTACATTCATTTATCAAAATAATAAAGCAGGAAATAGGTTGTTATAAAGTTGTTATAACCTGTGTACAACATTTAACAAAACAAAAAAAACTGTCCTATCATCTTGATACTTTGAAGCTTTCTCTAAAATTCAAAATTATGCTAGGAATAAGATTCATCAAATCAGTCATACAATGTATCATACTATGATGTCACTATCAGACTCCAATTATATACATCTAAATTGTGTATCAGAATCAAAAGGACATGTGTCAAAAGATACTTTAAAGATAGGGGTGTAAATAAGAAGTTTGATTGCGTTGTTATTATTTTTTAATTTATACCTGTCACAGTAGGGTCCATAACATAATGTTAAAAAATAAAAGTGTAAGAATCTTCCTTCCATAAGCCCTATTTTATTCCTCTGTATTCAAAATGTATGTAAATAAAATTTCAGGCCAATCCAATAATATTAAGAGGTCGCTCAACATTTGTATTTTCAAAGAACATATAACTTATTGGAAGGTCACCAGATGGCACTACATAGCAAAGGAAATACTTATATTTCAATTTCATTCCATTACCAGACTTGTACCTGAACTTTTGTTTCTTATTTCATTCTAAATTTTGATCAATAAAGAAAGTTTCTCAGAAAAAGGAAGTGTTTATAATGTAAATTTACAAGGTAATTATATTTTTACATTATATCTAGCTATTTATTAATTTTTATTTGTTCATCTATCGGTGGTAATTCTTCCCTTTTGTTTTCAGTTTAGATAGGACTTCTACATCCAAAAACTTGAGCACAGGCTCTAAAAATTGGTTATTGGGTCCACCGAAGTGTAAATTGTCTACAGCTAGACTTCCTAGAGGACTTGAAGTACTCAAATTGGTCCAATTCCATCATTTGAATAGCAAAAATAGCTTTCTATTTGTTATAAACAGACATGTGAAGCAGTTACCGAAATATGGCAAAGGGCTACCCACTCAGCGGATAGACTTGTCTATCAGGAAACTTAAAAAACTATATGAAGAATATCTAGGCCTAAAAAAGAATAAAAACAGAAATTCAGGAAAAGATAGACTTAAAGAAAACATTTTGAAGGCTAAATTAGAAAAGTTTTTTGATATATCTACCAAGGATGCCATCAGCCAAATAAGCAACAAAGAAGACAGATTATTCTTTCAAAAACAGAAGGATGTTTTTTGTTATTCTATGAGTGGAGTTGACATGAAAACTACACAAAAAGAAATAACAGAAAACGGGAAGATAATAAAGTGTTAATGAAAGAACGATGTGAAGAAAGAGAAGCAAAATTGCAAATTAGGGTAGAAAAAAATCATGTCAGAATTATCAGACTCAGAAACTTCACATTCGTTAGAATTTGAAAGTGAAGAAGAGTACCTGCCGCTGTCATCTACATCCCAATACGATCTCAATACCACAACTACAGAAAAGCAAGAAAAGAAAGCTGCAGAAAAGAAATATGTAAAAAATATATTTAAGTCTCCTGAAGTTGTAGGTACACTAGATCGTGTTAATATTTCTGATCAGAAAGCTGTATTGTGTTAATATTTCTGATCAGAAAGCTGTATTCGTGGCT
This sequence comes from Dolomedes plantarius, assembly GCA_907164885.2. Taxonomy (NCBI): domain Eukaryota; kingdom Metazoa; phylum Arthropoda; class Arachnida; order Araneae; family Dolomedidae; genus Dolomedes; species Dolomedes plantarius. Next base: position 214,874,018 of record OU015495.1, read on the forward strand.
GGAGCTGTTGCACATGCACTTGGGAATGATATTTCTCCAAAAACCTGTTCTCGAAGCTCAATTAGGAGACATACATGAAAAGGGAGGCAACAAGCTGCAGAAACAGAAAATTTTTTTTTCTAGATGAACCTCTATTATTACACTGGGATGGTATGATGTTATCAGATATTGATGGATCAAAAACAAAAGTTGGTCGAGTTACCAATATTGTTTCAGGAAATGGTCAAGAGAAGCTCCTTGGAATTTTGAAGATTGAAAGAGGAACTGGAGAATTACAAGCAAAAGCATGTATTGAGACAGTTCAGAAATGGAATATTATATCTCAAATTAAAGGACTGGTGTTCGATATGACAGCTTCTAATACTGGTTTATAAAAAAGTGCATGCATTAGAATTCAAAAATATTTAGAGACAGATCTTATTTGGGTTGCATGTCGTCACCTGTTATATCTGTTATATTTGAAGTTGACTTTAAATAAAAACACCATTCTAGAATGATACACTACTCATTTACTAGCCAAACACATCACAAGTAGTGGCTGTTGCCATACATAGAATGGAAATACAACATTCTCTCACACTTAAAATGGAACTATACATGAAATGAAAGTTCAGTTCATGACATAGTCCTGTAAATAGGCTGGCTTGTTACATGATCGTAATGATCGTCGGGGTCCAAGCTGAGCTTGTGTATCTTGGATACTACAAGGTTGAGAATGAGTTTGTACATCTGAATTTTCGTTATCTAGTTGCTGTAAATTAGTTCCGGAGTCAGGTACTGTTATCCACAGAGGTTGTGCAGGCACTTGTACATTATCATCTGGCAAATGGTCTTTATCAGATTTAGTATCGGAAGTAAAAGATACAGATTTCTTTGGAATTTCAGTTTTTCTCAACTGATCAATGTGTCATTTGAATGTAAGTCCATCATCTAAATTTACTTCGTAATGTAACTTGCCAAATTTTTGAGTGATGGTACCCAATTTCCATACATACTTATTTCTAATGTGGCATCGAACTTGTACTCTGTCTCCCACGCTTAATTGTCTGGCCTTTACTGCGTACTCATCATTTTGTGAATGTTTCATTACTCGAACAGCATCAAGTTGAATGCGGATATTACATTGTAAATACATTTCGGCTGGAGTTTTATTATTAGATAAAGGTGTTGCTCGATATCGAAATAAAATTTCTCGTACTTTGGCATACATTGACAGTTGATCATCAGTCATTGCTTTTAGACGATTTTTCAGTGTTTGTACATTTCTCTTGGCTAATCCATTTGTAGCTAGGTGTCCCTATGCTATGTGTTTCTGAAAAATCCCATTCTTAGCACAGTATGATTTAAACTGATCACTCACAAAAATTGTTGCATTATCTTATACCATAACGTATGGTTAGCCATGCACAGCAAAGATGTCAGCAAGCATTTCTATAGTAGAAGCAGTGGTTGGAACATTGCGACTTACTTTGGTCTCGGCCCATCTTGATTTTGCATCAACAACTATTAAAAGAAACAATCCTAGAAGGGTCCTGCATAGTCAATATGTATACCATCCCAATTTTCTTTAGGTTCATCCCCGGGGTGAATTTGAACTTTTGAAAGATTGGTTTTGATTTCAGCACATGGTTCACATGTTCTTGAGATACATTCAATATCTTTGTCAATTCCTTTCCAATAGATATACCGGCAAGCTAGTTGTTTCATTTTTGTTATGACAATGTGAGTTTGATGCAGTTCATCTAAGGCAGCTTTCTAGAGTGTTTTTGGTATTACAACCCTCTGTCCTTTGAACAGGATTCCATTTTCCATGGTTTATTCACAGCCAAGTTCAGGACTACTTTGAATTTCTTGTTTTATTTTTGACAAATGCTCATCAGAATCGGTTGCTGTTCGAATTGTGTCAGCATTTAACATGTCTGTTGATATTTCATTAATTGATACCATGCACACAAAATTTATTTCATTATTAATTGCCATATCATTAGATGATTCTTTTTGAATTATTGGAGCTCTGGAAAGACAGTCTGCATCTATGTTTTCAATACCCTTCTTGAAAACAACTTCATAGTCAAATCCTGATAAAAATGTGGAATATCGAAGTAAACGACCTGAAGTCATTGAAGGTAATTTTGGATGAAAAATTCTTGTCAAAGGTCGATTATCAGTTACCAATTTAAAGTGTCTTCCAAACAGATAGTTGAAAAAATGATTTACAGAAAATATAATTGCAAGAGCTTCACGATCAAGCTGTGAGTAATTTTGCTCTGCTGTAGTTAGCAATCTTGAAGCAAATGCAATTGGTCTCTCTTGTCCATCAACGATGTGTGCAAGAACACCTGCAACACCTACTGGACTTGTATCGCACATAAGTATTATTGGTAATGCTGGATCTGTTATATCTGTTATATTTGAAGTTGACTTTAAATAAAGACACCATTCTAGAATGATACGCTACACATTTACTAGCCGAACACATCACAACAAGAAGTGGCTGTTGCCATACATAGAATGGAAATACAACATCACCATATAATGGAGATTGTAATAACCAGCGTGTTTTCTGTTATATTTGGCCCATCTGAAGGTCCAGAAATTGTAATATTTAGGCGTTTTAAGAATGTATGGCCGGAAATAGATAAAACTGCTTATAATCCAGCAAATAAGGAACTATTTAACAATGTAAACTTTACTAAACTGAGAGAATGTATGTGAACATTTCTACCAGCACTTAAATGTCCAACTACAAGGGATGACTATAAAGAGTTTATGCAATTATCATTAATTTTTCTTGGAGGAGATGTTAATAATCAGTTGTCTCACACTCCTGGACTCAAACATCACACTCGATGGATGGCTAAAGGTATTTATGCACTAAAAATATTCCTTTTTCAAGAACAATTTAAGCTGTCATCTGAAGATTCTGTTAAGATTACAAAATTGTGCCTTTTTGTGAGTCTAATATATATTAAATATTGAAATGAAGTGTTGTGCTGACATTTAAAGTTTTAAATATATGAAATTAGTGTAATGACATTTAAAAGTTTAAGATATGAAATTATTATTACTATCATTTAGGTGGCTGGTATATTATAATTTTTTTTTTATTTTATTTTATTTTATTGGCTGGAGAACCTTTGTTTTAAATAATAGAAAACTAAATATTTTTTTAAGTTTCTACTCCTTTTCCGTTTCAATCCTGTCCCTTCCAGCTATAGGTAATTCAATACTTTCAACAGTGCCATTTTGTCGTGAATCCGTGAACTCTCCCATGATCTCAGGGATTAGAACACCAGAACATCGGAATTTTAATGCTTTTAGCAAATCCCTGACTCACCAGAAAGACCACCGAAGATCGAGATTCCGCGAAAGGGGGAGACAAGTTGTTTACGTCTGTGACGCGCAAGGATACAAACAGAGGCTTGGCGAGACTCCCCAATAGGAGAAGGAAGAACTACTTTTTTCAACGTGGATGTTTCAAGTGAAAAAGTGGCTCCGGAGTTGACGAAAAAAAAGTCGGGGAGAGACAGACAGATTTTTACCTTGAGAGAGCAGAGTCGCCCCCCTGACTCCCTGATGGAGAAAAAGATGCGTTCCTGCAAGATGATGGAGGACTTGAATTCACGAAGAGGCCTATAACTTTTTTTAAATTGGGCATGCCCTCCCTTAAACTCCCCTAAACTTTAATCTTTCCTTATGGCCTTTCTTTCCTATTTCAATTCTTTCTTTATTTTTTCTAGACTGCAGTCATTAAACCGGTAATATGCATTTTATTTGATTTTTTTTTAATAAAGTTTTATATCAAGTTTTTTTATTTTTTATTTATTTTTTGGGGGGGGTTCTAACCAGCCACCAACTAATTTTTGTTTTATTATTTCGTTATGTTTTTAATTCATTACAAAAAAAAATATATGTGTGTCATCGGGGAATTGTGCCTCTTACTTGTCAAGTTTTAAATTTTTGTTAGAGATTACGATAAGAGTAATAGGAAGTTAAAATTTAAATAAAATTTGTGTTTTACCCCTAAGCTTGTGTCTCGTCATCAATTCTTTATTGAAGAGTAACTTTTAGTTATTCCTTTCTTTTTTGGTTAATTACAGAATCGTTAAAATACTCGCTACTCCCTTTAGAACTTGGTTATTGCAGTTAAAATTACATTTCTTATTTTTTTTTAGGTTTTCACAACGCGCCTCAATCTAACGTTAATCCTTAAGATATTCTAAATTAATTTAAATTAATAATCTATACGTTAAAACATCAGTTAAAATAAATTAATAAGAAACAATAAAAAATACAGTTACGACAGAAGCACCGCATGCTATTAAGGCCCCTTACAATGATATTCAGTTTTTAAATGACCTGAAGAAACATCCAAATCTTTCTGTAGCAAATACAGTCGAACCCTGTTATAGTGAACCCAGTATATAACGAACTCACGGATATAACGAATGAAAATTTTGGTCCCACCGTTTTCCTATTGTATTTAATGCTAATTTATCCTTAAATAGCAAACCTCCGAAATCTTAAGAATCGGCTATAACGAACATTTTTTTCAGTCGACAACTGAATTTTTTTTTATTTTTAAACTTTTTAAGACTATTGAAGATACAACGAGTGTTGAAGAAGATGATGATGAAGATTTACCTATGTCGATGTGGATAGAAAAGCACAAAATTTCATCATTCTCAGATTGTGGCATGTAATTTTTCAAAGCATGTGATGATGCTTTCATTACATGTGAAAATCCGACTGATGAAGATATTGTGGAAGAAATTAAAATGAATCATTCTGAAATCGAAGATTCTGCTTCTGATGGTGATGAAGACGAGCACATAAATGACGAAATCTCCACCATCTCAGATGCTACAGCAGAGATGAGTGTAATCAATAAGTTTTTGTCTACACAAACAGAGGAAGAAAGAGTGTTGGAGTCATTTGATGTATTGGACAAAGAAATTCATAAAAGTTTTTGAAATTGGTATCACGTCAGCAGAAGATTATCGATTATTTCTGTATCAAAAGTGAGCAACAATTAAAGATAAAATCAATTTAATGTTGTGCTGACATTTAAAGTTTTAAAATATCCATTTCCAACATAACATACGTTAGCAAATTATAGATAACTGTGGTGAAAAAATATAACATTCTAATAGTATTATATGATATAAATTTTAAATAATTTAAAATAATAATTTCAAATAATAATCTGAGCATTATAAAATTTATATCACGAGAAAGATCATAAAAATTCCTTTAAAATGAAATATTTTTCGAATATTTACTTCTATTTTCTTATTTTAGGTGAATTTTTAAAGATTAATTTTTAGAATTCAATTTATTAAATTCTGATCATGTGGTTTATTTTCTTTTTGTGATACTTTAAATTAATTTTGCGTCACATGCATAACAAAAAAATTGACAAAAAAAACTTTTTTTTTTCTTTCTAATGCAGCAGACAATTGGACATTATCCAAAAAAATATTAAAATACAGTAAAAGAAATGTTCTTCAAACTGTACTATCTTAACTGTACTATATTTTTTAGTATGTTCTCTTACATTTAATTTGAATATTTTCTTCTACATTATCTTGTCTATAAAAATATGTAACAATTTTTTTATAAAAATATTTTTTTTTATTTGGCATTAATTGCATACATTGACCATTGTATTTAATTTGAATGTACTCTGTAGTGAAGCATGGGTATTTAGCTAGTCAGTAGTATAAAAAATAACATTCATATTAATTTTGAGCATTCATTCTGGAAAAATAAATAACTTGTTACATACCTGTTATCTGATAGAAACTACAAACAGTTTTCTAAGAGATACATTTAACCAACATACAATATTTATGTGAGATATTTGTACTTTTTATACACTGTATACAAAAAATCCCAATTTTGTATAATATTAATTCTGTATACTAATTAAACATACAAAAATTATTAAAACATATTGATGTGAAATAATGTGGATTATTAAAATATTTTTAAAAATATCAACTCACACTTTCAATGAATAAAAATAAAATTCGGGGCAATCATCTGTTGTCATAGAACAAGAAATGAATACATAAAAAGCATTCGGAAAATGAGGTATGCCATACACATGCTCTACAAAAGAAAAATACCCACTAAAAATTATAATTCTTTCCTAAAAGTAATGAACACAAATCTTACTTTCCAAATTTTAAAAGCTTCTGTCAAGGGAAAAAAATCTCACACACACACACAAATAATAATAATAATAATAGGTGACAAAAATTGGTCTACTTCGATAATGAATGAATTTTGGTAACTGGGATCAAAATAGGCATTGCAAAATAACTAAATAAGTGGATAAAACAAAGATGTAAACATGCAAAACACAAAAATTAAGAAAGGGCTCCATTATACAAATATTTGATAATATTGAATGGTAAAATAAACAAATTTTCTGAATAGTATAACTAATACATACCACCAGTAGAAGGAACTTTACGTCCAAGAATTTGCCTTGAAGAAAAGTAATGACATATTTTTATTTCAAAATTAATTATTGTAACTGCCAAGATATTAATATCATTATGAAAAATTTATTGGCAAACTAATAACTGTTTAACCTTTTTCAAATAAACATTTGACTCTTTTAGATTAAAAAGTCATTTGAACAAATATTTATGAAAAAATTTCTGTTCTGAAATAAAATAACTAAGTAGCCAAACACCATAATATTAGGACACTTCATTGTGGAAAATTAGGAGGCTTCATTTTCATGAAGTATCCTCATTTTCTCCAACTTCTATTTTATCTTCTATAGTTCAATATTACATTTATTTAATTTTACGGAAAATAAAACTTTATTTGATAGCATTTACTTAATAAAAAATCAGGCATAAGGATTAATATATATCTGAATCACATATTTACTGCAGCAATTTAAATTTTCAAGTATAGACTGAAATAAGTGATCATTTTGATGATGCTTTCTAAACTTAATTTTCAATTCGAAGTATTTCACCATGAATGAAATTAGAAGAAAACTGATAAATTTTATGAATAATACTTACAATGAACCTTCAAGACTTTCATCATTCACAACAGCACATATAATTTCTGGTTTCTGGATGATTAAATTGAAGACATGAATAGCCTAAAAATATATTTTACAATAATCTAATTATGTTCATGGCTTTAAAAAAATACATCAGATTTTGAAACTATGAATTAAAAGTGATTGAGTTGCTTAAGTTTTTATTGAAGAAACAAATAAAAAATCATATATTTTTTTTAAATATTAAGGTTGAACAAAAGGTTATTTTAACTTCTCAACCTTCCTATATGACCTTCATTTTCATGGATATGAACAGTATTTAAACAAAGTAAATAGTCAAACATAATTGTACTCAACTGAAATAATTAGATTCTAATAATCTGTATATTGATAATATAAAAACTACAAGGATAAGAAAAGCAAAGATATAAAAAAGAGTACTTCATTAGCCTAAATATTTATAATCATCATTTTATATAGTGATTTAAAATATTGTGGCTAGATGAGTTTAAATTTTTTCTTAAATAATCCTTTATAAATTATTAATATGAATTGATTCTACATCAGAAAAAAAAATACTTGGCAAATCTAAATCAAAATGATAGATTGTTATTCAATTATTCAATGCTCTGTACTTTTAGAAAAATTGAAAACACAGAGCACAAAAAGTATCAGCTGCAAACCAATTCACATAATTTCCAAACCTCGTTACAGCACTAAAAGACAAAACTTAGAATTTGGCTGCATTTGCAAATTAAATATATAATATTAAAGTAGCTCTAATGATTATTAGCATAAACACACAAAATAAATTTTAAACTTGTGAATAAATCTACTTAAACAAAATATATAAAACTTAACTAAAAGTCCATTTAAAAAAAACATACCCTTTTTATAATTGTTATATTACACTTTTCTTCAGTTATCACTAGCAGCACAGTTTTTGCTAGGTGCAATGCCAAATCCTCACCTGTAATTAAAAAAAAGTTTTATGTACATAAGTGTAATAATATTCATTGATTATTTGTGCAAAAATATGCTTACCCACTGCATCTTTCAAAAATAAACAGATTTTACTAGCTGATAAATATATACTACAAAATTTTAACATAAATTTGAAGGGATCTAAAATTTTTGCTTTTCTAAAATATTTGGTCAACTATAAATCCAAGAAGTCAATGCTAAACAAAGATTTAAAATGACATTACATTTTTTAAATATTAAAAATGGGAAATAATTAAAGGTAAAAACATATAGTAATGTATGACAGATAAAAAACATATCACACTGGACATATTTCTTTGATCTTCTCTATAAAATGCCATAAATACAATATATAATATATATTCTTATGTATATTTAATATATTCTTATGTATATTCATATGTACATTTAAGTATTTGAAGACAAATTATTATTTCTTATTGAAAAAGTAAAAAAATTTAGAGTAAAAACAGAATAATCAAGTCCTTAAAATCATAAGTAGCACAAGTTTTTAATGCTCTACTTTTTGTTGGGATAAATATTATTTTAAATGTCTGTCAGATATCTAGCCACAATAGGATGGAGCAATAATGCAAACTGCTGTGTGAGCAAGGGTTATTATCATCTCTACTTTCCTCATTTGAAAATAGCATGTAAGTGGGGGGATTATGATTTCTTCTCTTTTTTAAATGTTGATCAACACAAGTCATAAATTCTTAACTGCTTTCAAGATTGTTTGTGATACATAAACCCAACTGAAAATTAAGTTTTGAGATGCTACTGCCATTATAACTAATAGATATTAATTAATATTCTCATCAATATCTGCTGATGGTAACAGATCATAGAAAAAAGAACTCTACATTTAGGCTATAAATTCTGTACCACAAAATAATTTATCTGCAGTAGATGATAAATTATCCCATGAAAAAGAAATCACATGTATAAGGTATACCAATATTTTATTTTAAGAAAACCAAATTTGCTGGCTTTTTTTCACCAAGCCAAAAGAAAAAAAATGAATTTTTGGTTAAGTAGTTCAAGGATAAATGCATGGTTAGATGTCAGAAATCATTAAATTTCTGAATCTTGCTTCCACAATTAATAGTTTTCAATCAATAATGTAATCCTTTTCATTTACTTCATTTTCTTTTTTAAATATTTCAGCCATTCTGAAGGATAGATTGAGTCATCTAAGATCAAACATTCTTTCTGTATTGATAGGGTAATGATTCCTATTTTAAAATCCTGAAGCTCAGCAGATTAACTTATAACTAAAGAACTTTGTTGTATTTTCCTCCAGATGTATTGCAGTAAAACATCACATGACACATCTTTAATCAGTGATCTTTAACACAGGTACATCTTTTAATTTATTTCCACCTTTGCATTCACTTTTCAAAGATCCATCATACAATTTAGGGAAGTTTGGAGAGAAATATGATCTCATTCAAATTAGCAAAATTCTTTAAATGCCAATTTCTTCATTGTACAGGACAACATATGTTCTCTGCCACTAATAGCAGACACATCAATAGATCTCATTTTCACACACCTTGCTTCTAATTTTTTAACATACTGATCTCTGAAGCAAAATAAGTAGCCACTAAATGTTAATATATACATCTCAAGCATATTCAAAATCTTGAACTGGGGTTCTACCCTCATTATAGCATTTTACCATATTCCAATTCATTGAGAGAAAAAAATTGAAAAAAGAATAGACAATTCATTGAAACAATTCAAAAATATCTAAGCCTTGAGGTAAGTTCATTAGTAAATTCATTTATGTTCACAAATGTCTAGATCAGTGGTTCCCAACCTTTTTCAGCTAGCGACTCACCTTTCCTTATCAGAATACCTCCACGGTCCATCGGTCCATGGTGGAGTAAAAAACCTTATTTGTATCGTATCCCTTCCTTATGAACACATAATTTACCATCAAATATTGCAAATATAAATATATATATATATATATATATATATATATATATATATATATGCTTTTTTGAAGATACAGATTGATTATTGATAAACAATTTGTGTTCTGATTTGAAAATGGTTGACAAAATATAAGCACTTAGCAAAACAGTTATTTAACAATAGATATATGTTTGCAATATATGCAACAAGTGGTTTCATACTCACTAACAAGTGTTCCTAGGTGAAGATAAAAACTACAATTATAAAAGTACACAAAGACCATTTTAATTTTTAAGGCAAAAAAATTCATACAGCTTTGATATAATTACAGTTAAGAAAATTGTTATCACAATCTATCAATATGCAAAATTGCTGTTTTCAAGTAAGTTTCGATTTTTCTTATCTTTTCTGAGGATTTATTCGATGGTTTCTGATAGTTTTAGGATTGAGTTGCAACCCACCTGTAACCCTTCCGAGACCCACCGGTTGGGAACCGCTGATCTAGACAATTATTTTTTTTTATTTGAGCCTTATAAAACCCCTATACACAGTATTTGCCAAAATCAGGTGATACATTTTTCTTGTCTGTTAATTTGTACAAATAGATCTTGATGTTTTATAATACTGAGATTCTTGTTAATAGTTATATACGTTTATGATTTTCAGGTAAAATTCAATGCTTTATGACACTAATAAAAGCTTAATTTTTCCCTAGAATCAAACACATAGTTACAAAATGAAACAGCATACAATAGAATTCGAAATTAATATGAAATATTAATGATTTAACACTTACTACTTGTGTCAAAAGTTTGAATCAAATCCTAAAATGAAAAATTACAATATATAAACATAAATGTAACTCTTCATAAAGACTACTGTTTATATAATACTCCTAAAATTTTGTAACAAGAAACTTTTCAGAAATTTACCAAACAACTTGAATATTCATGTATGAGTTATATACGAGCATAAAAATATGTGCATTTCAATTTGCTTACAGAAAGCTTAAACTGCAATTATTATAACCATAATAAAATCTCTATATTGGATAAGTAAAAAGATTAACGAATTATAACCAGTGCTGTATGTAACTCTGGTAAGCTTTGGTTAGCTTTCGTACAGGTCCAGGTTCTAATTCTAATGGGTTTATGGAAAGATGAAATAAATTCTAATGATTAAAGTTTTAATTCTGGGCCCCTTATTAAATCAGAAAGCAAATATTTTTAGTACATAAAATGTACTTAGTAAAACTGTACAAAATTTTAATTTCTTTCTAAAAAGTATTAATAAATTTTATACAAAGTTATTTCCTAAAATTAAACTTGAAACTTAAATGCTGAAAAATTTTTACACGAGTTTATGGTTAAACAAATGCATGTCCTACATTCACCATTCACAGAAAAAAAATTCAAGTGTCTATGATATATTGCTAAACTTTAAATATATTTACGTAGTTATTTTCCCAAAATTAGAGATAATGAATTTTATAATTTTTGGTTGGTGGTGATTGTGGTGCTATTTCTGAGCCTCTCCCTTTATCTTGCGACATTCCTATGCCCCTGCTGTATTTGGGGCTAGTTACATCACTGGTTATATAACTAGCCAGGTTCGTTAAGTTGGTAACAAAGTAAAAGGTTTTTACAGTAGCTGAAAGGTAAAATATCAGACATTTGCAGTTGTTGGAATGCAAAATAACAGACATGTGCTGAAAAGTGAAATAACTGCATAACATGCATTAGCAATGTAAAGACATATGTTTGACCAAATAAACAAAGAGCCCCAAAGAGGCACTGTGCGTGATGATTTATAAGTAAATGTTTTATTTTATTAGTTATACTATTTTATCATTTATTTGAATATAAAGATCTTTAAATATTCCCCATTACATTTCCTCACATCCACCTCAACGTTTATACAATTATCTTTCATACATACAAAACTTATTATTTTGTAAAAACAATAAAGTGTAGCTAAGAGTTACAATTATTTCTTATTCTCAGTTGTGGCATAAATTGAATGAAAATCATTCTCTATGTTTTGGTTTCAAAACTTTTTTTGTTGTTGTTGTCTTAAATACATTTATGTAGAAGTAATCTTCTGCACAAGAGAAACTGAAAGCAATTTTTCCGATTGTTTAGTCTGATTAATTTTAAGTTCTGAGATAACTTGAGTTTCTCATGATGTTTTCTTTTATAATAATTACCCATGAATAAAATTAATTATTTTTCTTTCATTTTTACATTCTCAAATTGTATACAATTAATTTTCATCATTATAATACTGAAAGTATAATGTAAATATGCTTTCAGTAATTACATTAAAGTTATTCAATAACTGGAGTCAGTATAAATAAAAAAGTACTTTTGAAAATATATAGGGTGTCCATAAATTGTCAGTGTTTCCTAACCTCATAACTTTTGATTAAAGAACATGGCGAAAAACATTATTACATATTCGTAAAGCACAACTCAAAAAGTTTTTTTAATAGGTCTAAAAAAGTTATGAATATACAAATTAATGAATTATAAACACAAAGATAGATAGTTTCTACATACCAGCCTTTCATGGCACATATTAACTGAGACGGAACTCAAGTTCCCGCCAAGTGTTCTCCAGCATTTGCAGTGTAACACTTTGTATTGCAGCAGCAATTCTGTGCTTGAGTTCATGCTGTGCACAAGGGTTTTTTAGACAATGTCCTTGACATCCCCCCCCCCACACACACACACCAAAAAAAAAAAAAAGTCCAGCGGTGTGATATCTGATGATCTCGGAGGCAATGGAATGGGTCCATCTCGTCCACACTATCTGTTGGGAAAGGTTATGTCCAGGAACTCACATATAAGTATGCCCTAATATGGTGGTGCACTATCTTGCTGGACTATCACATGTGGCTGACAGCATTGTAACTGGGGAACCTCATGCAACAGTAGCATGTCCAGGAAACTCACAGGATTTACTGCTTTCTCGATAAAGAAAAATGCTGATAACTTCAGTGTACCATAAAGAGCACCAAACATTAACCTTTGGGCTGTATCTTTCCAGATCTAGATATGTGTGAAGGTTCTCTGAGCCTCTCTGGACTGTGAAGAAACATTTCTTGGATGAGATCAACATCTTTCTGTGAAGTACTTGGTCTTCCCGCTCCTTTTTGGTGTAGGACGCCATCCATTTCCTGAAACTGCATTAACCAACGTCATATAGAATTATCTGAAAGAAGATCTCTCTTGTGCATACTCCTGAAGCAACACTGAATAGTGGTAAATGTTACACCACAAATGCTGGAAAACACTTGGCAGGAACTTGAGTTCCATCTCGATGTGTTATGAGCCACTAAAGGTTGCCGTGTGGAAACTATCTAACTTTGTGCTGATAATTCATTAATTTGTGTATTCATGTCACGGAGAGTGACAATATAAGAGCACGCACTGGTCTGGCATGAGGTGTGTTTAGAAATCAGCAAGACTTAAGTTAAAAAAATTAAGTTTATTCGGAACTTCAATAAACATTTAAAAGTATTAAAAGCAATAACTTAAAACATTTGTATAATCAAAATAATCTCACACAGAAACTTCTAACACACGAATCTCACAAGCTCGTGAGTTCAACTGTGTGTGCTGCTAGCGGCCCCTTTGCTCAAACTCGAGCAGTATTTATACACGCCAGTAACATAACATTGAAATATTTGCATAAAATATACTGGAAAGGAAAAATAACAAACCATGGGGAAAATAAATGAAAAACCCCATTTCTCAGATGTTTGACGTCAAAGTTGCTGTGATGCCATTACTTGTTAGGTAATAAGTGCTACGTCAGTCTAAAACGATAGCATGAATGTCGAAAGTAATACAAGTAAACAATCTAATAAACTGAAGTTTAAATAGCCCTTTTAGGGTTCAGTTGCCTAACAATTCATAACTTTGTATGTGCTATTAAAAAAACTTTTTGAATTTTACTTTACGAATATGCAATATTATTCGTCATGTTCTTACATCAAAAGTTATGAGGTAAGGATCCCCAACAATACTTTATAGACACCTTGTATAACGAAATCAAACAAATCTTTAAAGACAATATTCAAAGGCAGAAAAAAATTATAGTTAAAACACTGAAAATTAGGATACAAGTTGTAACTGTTGTAAAGAAAACACTTGCAACATTACTCTTTAACAAACTGTGGTTCATGGGGATGCTAAAGTGTCTTTGGCTCAATATAACAGAAAACTGATATAAATCATTTAAAAATCTTATTAAAATGGGGATGGGAAGATTTTTATATTATATATACAGCCTTATATACATATGGCATTCTATAAAATGATGCATTTTGAAAACTGCAATAGGAACCTGCACTACCCAATGAAAACCTTCTATTGTAATGGAATTAATTAAGCAAGCCAAAAATCAAACAAAATCAACTTTTAAAGATTGGAGCACTACAAATAAATTAAAAAAATTATTAAAATTTTATTTTCGTATGAACTTAAGCTATTCTTTAACTATTTTTAAAAAAATCTTTACAACTCTCACATCTAAAATTTTTTTTTCAATTTTTATCAGTAAATCTCTGTACAGAGAGTAATCTTTGATAGAAACTATGACTCAAATCCTTCATAAGAGAACACAATATCTAGGAAGCTAAGTGAAGTATACAACACATAGCCCATGATAATTATAATAAAAATATGTATAGTTCAAAGAGTCAGTCTCATTAGTAGTTGTATCCAGTATTGTATAGGTTAGTGAAAACTTAAGTGAGGAAAAAAGAATTTTGGAAAGGACTAAAACATCACAACCAAAATAATATCCTCTCACAGAACCAATTTTGGTATCCTAAGCAAGAAGCCCATGTTGAACAAAATGGGCTCGACGGGATGTTGCAACTCCTTGTCATATGCCAAAAATTTTGAATATTTTAATTCTCAAGGATATGAAATCCTCCCATTGAATGAAAATAGTTCAGATAGTATTCCTAGGTAAGAATATGGGATATCTTCAAAGAGAGAATTTATGAAAAGGAAAACACAAAAATAGATAAACTCACTAAGAAAGGAAATGAAAAATGGGGCTAGATGATACTAATCTATAGAATCAATGTGAAGACTATTAGGTGTCTAAAAAGTTCACTGCATTAAAAAGGAAATAGGACAAATAAAGTAGAGAAAATTAATATTGTTTTAAATACAACTACTTTTTGATTTTATATGATAATTATATAAAATAAATTGTTGATTTTTTTTTCATACAAAAGATTTTTATTTTATTTAAATGATTTTAGAAATCAATCATAATATATAAAAAATTGTTATTGTTCCCACAGTTAACATATAACATATACTGCCCATCATAGAATTAAAAGTAAAATGTATGAATGTTTGTTTCAGAGTAATGAATTTCAAACACAAAATTTTGTAAAATTTACAACATATGTTAGTATTAATAATGAAATTATGTAAAGAAAAACACTTTATTTAACATCTGAACAAAAAAATTCCTTTCAAATAAAATAGAGTTCATAAGATAATTACCGTCAAAATTTGCAATGCATTTGAGACCAAACCCTCCTTCTGCGGTAAATCATCAATGAAAATAGATATATATTCCCCTAATTAATCAAAAAAAAAAGGGAAGGATGATTTCATGAATGTATTTTTAAACATATATATACATAAAGAAATTAATTACAAAGTTTGCTGCAATTGATGTTAAATACCAATGACTCACCGACTGCTATCTATCAACATCTAAAAGTATTTCATTAAAAGAACCTGGAAGTAATGACTGATGATAGGTAGATGTGCATAAAAGTGAAATTTACAACTTCATAAATAAAATGGTTTAGATGCAACTTAAACAGGGCAGGGCAAAATAAATCCTGTATAACTCTTTCAACTTTTCACTCATGATCTTTTTTGAAAAAAAAAGAACATTACAACATTTTCATTTACATTTCACTACCAAATATTGATATTCAAAATAAACAGAGTGTTATGCCCCATTGAAGAGTCACTAAACTATAGAATACAATGACAGATTGCAACAAGAAATTAATACTTTAACAAGAATCTCTTTTTAAGAAAAATTCTAAACACCCCAATCGAAGCTACTATATATATATATATATATATATATATAGAGAGAGAGAGAGATAGATAGATATATACACACACACAGAGTAAAATTTCTCTAAGGTGGCCAGCTAGAGATGTTTCACTGTGTGTATATATATATATATATATATAATATGTATATATATATATATATATATATATATATATATATATGAAATCTGTTCAAAAAGTATCGAACCTTATTTTTCCCTGTGAAAACCAATGAAGTGCAGGAGACTTTATTCAGTGTAGATGTAGAGAGGACATTCATGGGCAATCGGGAATTTTTTCCCGCCCGCAGTCGCTGGCAGTCGGCCTACGAGTGAAGATGTGTAGTGAGCGGTCGTCGGATTTCAGTGTTTGTAAAATGACAGAAAAACTTGAGCAGCGATATTTCATCGAAATTAAATTTGCATCAATCCCCTTCAAAATAGTCTCCTTGGTAATGCACACACTTCTCCCAGTGACCTAGCCATTGCTGGAAACACTTCTGGAACGCATTTTTTGGAATATTGAGCAACCATGCCGTCACATTCCGTATGATGTCTTCTCTTCGGGCCTGCTATCAGGGTGGGGCAGGGGGGACAAAATCACCAGGGCCTGGTTAAAATAATAGTTGACTAAAAAAATATATACAATGTTCAATTATTGAGTGGAGAGGGGGTCCACTGTATTATTTTACCCTGGCTCAGTTGACGGCAGCCCTGCTTCTCTTGATTCAAATCGGGTCCCTTTTAGCGGCATTATCAGCATAGAAAATAGCCAAAAGTTACATGGAGCCACATCGAGTGAGTGAGTAGGGAGCCTGAAGACACACAGGAATGTTATGTTTGGCAAGGAAAGCCTGAATCAATGTTTTTGGCAAATTGATGCAATATCGCTGCTCAAATTTTTCTGTCATTTTACAAACACTGAAATCCGACGACCGCTCACTACATGTCTTCACTCGTAGGTCAACTGCCAGCGACTGATGCTTTCTGCGGGCGGAAAAAAATTCACGATTGCCCATGAGTGTCCCTTCTACATCTACACTGAAGAAAGTATCCCACGCTTCATTGGTTTTCACGGGAAAAAATAAGGTATGATACTCTTTGAACAGCCCTTGTATATATATATATAAATATATATATATATATATATAAATATATATATATATAAATATATATATATATATATATATATAAATATATATATATATATATTTATTTATTTATTTATATATGTGTGTTGTAGGGGGGGTGTATAACCATTTGCTTGTTACTAATATAGAACTCCTATAGATCCATCACAGCTCAATTTATTACTTCTATAACTATAAATACGCTTAATTTAAGAATGTTTTTTTCAAATAAAAGTCAATAAATGAATATTTTTTTTAAAATTACAGCAGCCTATCAATAAAATATGTGATTTGCAATGAACCCTACATAGCTGTTTTAACTTATATACTTAAGTAAATATGCAAGGTATACGCAAGGTAATAATAAGCAAGGTATACTCTAGATAAAATGTAGGTAAAAGTCATATACCATAAAAATACTTATAAATTACTTATTAAAAATAGTTTATCCCTCCAAACAATTTTCTCTACTTACTATGATGAACCTTTTGGATATTTAAATTTAAAATTAATTCACAAATTATAATAATTAAAACATGATTTTCATAAGAGAAAATTGCTAGTTAATTACTTTCAAAATATCAATAACTTAATATAATATGAAAAAAATGGGCATCTTTCAAGACACATATATAGCTACAAAATCAAATTTTTTTTTTACTTTGTAATGAAATTAATTGTATAAACTTATCTTTATAAAAATAGAATCCAAATTTTCTTTAGAATCATCATCTTCCAGTAAATTATTAAAGAATATGCTATAATCACCACTCTCAATTGAAGATATGAGGATATCAATTATATTATCTAGTTTCATAATAACCTGAAAGAGAAAAATATATATAGAGAGAGTAAATTACTATTGTAAAAACTGACAAAAATTCAAGTTTAGACAGCTACAAGTAATTCATAAAAAGTGCATGTTAACAAAGTACTTATTAGGTTTCTGATACAAAAATTGTAAACATATTCACTTTATAAAAAAACTATTATTTTTTAATAGTTATGAGTTTTTTTATTTTGTTTTTCTGTTAATCAAACATCAGGGGGAAAAAAGTTAAAACTCCTAGCATACTTTACAAGATAAAAAAAAAACTATGCAGAGAAATATGCCATCATAATACAGAAAATGGTTCAATAAAATCATGCAAGGTAACATTAAAATGCTGCTACTTTTTTTTCAGAACAATTAATTCGTAACAGGTTAAAATCAAGCCTTAAAAATATGCACTATCTATTAAATTATGAGCAATACAGTGTGGAGCAAAATAAAATATCCATTCAAAACTAAAGGCGAAAAAAACAGAGAAAAAAAATCCCTTTGATAGGCTTCACATGAAAGCAACATAAACATATACATTTGATGAAAACAGTAACATATAATTAAATATCATGTGTCTTTCGTTCTTATGAGTATTGGTCCTTACTCATTATAAAAAAAATCCAATGAAGACCCTTAAAGTACTGTACTTAAATAAATCATGTCTTAAAAACATATTGGCATTTGTCAAAACTTAACATACTACAGATATTGAACACATAAAAAGAATGCTTGTGATTCTAAAAAGGTAATTATCCCCAATATTAAACATTGAACAATATGAAACTCCCTAATAATAATCTTAAACTAAGCAATAAAAACTCATAATGGGAAATAATTTTAAAGGAGGTAAGAAAAATTACAAACAAAAATTAGAAACATTAGGTTTGCAATTTTCGTTATGAATAAATTCTCAAACAAATCAAAGGCATTTAATAGAGGTTAATCAATATAAATTAAAAACAAAGTAAATGATTGATGATCAGCAAAACAGAATGAAAACAACAATGAAATCACACTTTCGCAAATAAAACTTATTATTAAATAAATTGACTACCTCGCGTGAAAAAGCTTATCACAATTTATACCGAAAAGCATGAAAACGTGCAATGAAATTCAAAGAAAAATGTTTGTGTTGTAATGGCAAGGTATTTCTCGATTCTCAATTATTATTATCTTCGTTTACTAAACCATTGCATTTACTGGCAGTATGTGAGTACTATATTCCATCGAAATAATTCTAAGAATTAAAACGACGCATATCATGAGTATACACGTTGCCATTTAAATTGAAAAAACAAATTTCATATAATCCCTCCGTTTTCACCAATGGTTACCATAGAAACGATAAATCCTAAACCTATGATGATGAAAAAAAAAAGGAGGAGGAGCTATCCCTTTCGTCCAATCATTTGCTTCAGTATAAAGTACAAACTGTGATCCAATCACAGTTTCTGTGATCACGGTGTGTGATGATAGATTTACGGAAGTTCTATGTACACCTGGAAACACTAGAGAGTTTCTCCTAGTAGGAACTATCAGGACCTTAATTCCTATCAGAGCCTAGTCCTGTGAATCTTCTATCAAGGCTATTCTTACCTTGATAGCAACTGTCGAGGAACACTCTTAAGAATATCTATTCCTATAGCCGCATTTCATTGATTCATGTAGAAAGTTATCGAGATTCTCTAGCTCTGTGTATAATCCCTCCAGTTTAAAGGCAAGGCAAGTGGATACATTTAAACCCTTGCAGTACCCACTATGCTACATAACTGTACTCATAAACTATAACAGTATACAGTTAAGAACATATAACTGTAGTTATATAGCTTATTGGACGCACCGAATGTAAGGAAGTGAAAACTTGTCTCCGATGGAAGCACACAAATGTCCAAAATTAAAAAAATAACTCTAAAACAGAAAAATTAAAGGGCTCGCTCAAACAGAAAAGCAGAAATTTTCATGTACATTATAATCTGACCAATCTCTGGGCTGAATTATAACTAAATAGCTGACCCGGCAATGCTTCGCTATTGCTAGATTTGAGTATATATATGTAGATTAAATGAATCTAATTGAAAGTTTGATATCAATTATTGTATTTAGTTGAAAGTAGATATTTACACACTCATTTTAATTTTAATGTTTCGGATTGCATAAATTGTAATTACTGTTTTATTCAATTTTAAGTTCATTGCAATGCTCTTTGATATGCAATGTTTTTGGTGATTCCATTTGGCATATATACAAACGAATCCCTTGTTTTCTTACATGGGAGCATGCAACGTTTCCCATCAGGAAAACATGGATTCTCCAAATTCAATCCACATACTTGCAATGCCCACCTTGTGATTTGTTTATCGTTATTCCAAAAGCCAGTTTAATTGGAAATTGCAATCATTTTAATTGGAATTCCATATTTCTTGATATCACTGATAAACGTAGTATTAGAACATCCTCTCCTTTGAATTTACTACTTAAAATTGTTGCTTTAATTACATTGTTTAATAATCTCTTGACTGCCAATCTGGTACCATTGCAAAGACGGGGTGTGTCAATGTTTCCAAGAAGAATGACAGGAACACAAACCTTCAGATTAATGTTGTATGGTGGCAATCCAGATAAATCAAGTGAATTTAAGAATTCAGTTGGATAATTTACTGCAGTGGGCGCACCCATGATTTAATCTTGGGGAAGGGGGGGGGGGGTTGAACGGATAAAAATATTTATAATGCAAATTCAATATTCATAATGCAATTTCTATTATTTTGGTCCACACCCTGGGTGCACCACTGATTTACTGCTTCATCTTGACCTACAACAGTATATATTGATTTGCAAGTAGTTGTTTCTCCTGGTAACATACAGAGCTTACAGACAGCATGTCTTCTTACGTGGGGTGTCAGAAAACACTCTCCCTCCTTCAAGACTCGGGGATCATGACCTAACCCCTCGCCTCCCTCACAGGAATGTTGAACATCTACATGAGAGGGGTGGCTATCAGGGATTGTTAGGTGCTGCCATTTGTATGTTTTGTTTGAAAGTAGAAGGTTCTTAGATAATATCTGAACAGACATCGAACGAAAAATATTTTTAACTTTCTTTCTACTGGTCAGATCGAAGATTTCAATAGCTTTAAACCTTCTCGGGACAACACGGACCATTTTGCAAAAAACCGCGTGTAAATCGGTAAATTAATTTTTTAGTCACATACGAACATTGCCTTTTATATATATAGATGTATGTTATAATTTAACTAACCTCTGGGTATATACAAAATCCCTCAGTCAATAGTTCATGCTAAAAGAGGTGCATATTGTGTCATAAATACTGTTGACCACAGAATGCATGTCTTTTTTCAGTTCCTTAAAATCCTTGTGAAATGAGGTACTATCATTGCTGAGCAGGAAAACATTAAAGTTGTAGTGATAACTTATTTCATTTAATTTATAAGTGCATTTCATTCATTTACTGTATAATAGATGGCACCACCATTCAGTGTCATTTTATGTTGCACGACACCGATAGGTGGCGTGGCAGTATTGTATCCCGAGAATTCTCTCGATGCTCGCACACTTCGCTCGCTACTGTATAACCGAAAGGTGATGTTCGGAGATTGAATAAATATTATTTTGTTAAGTTTTAAAATCTGTTTCCATCAATCTAATTCAGGCATCTAACAAGATAATAATGGTGACCCGGCAATACGCCCAAATAAAATAACTGACGCCTGGATTTATTTTCGCCTATATCGAAAGACAATATTTTCGCTGACCACGTGCTCACCAGTTTTCAACTATGACGCAAGAAGTCGGAGCAGTGAAAATTCCGGTCTACAATTTCGCTGATCCTGCACTATGGTTCCTGATGTGCGAAGCCACATTCGAATTAGGCACTCCGAAAGCTATATCGGAAAGCAAGACAAAGTTCAATTACATAGCATCGAATTTACCACCGGAAGCAGCTACCGTGGTACGGGACGTTATCGTCAACCCCGACACGACCGACCCTTACGGTGTGTTGAAAAGGGAGCTGATAAGAAGAAGCGGTGAGTCATCCCATCAAGAAATCCGGAAACTTCTCGTCGGTGAACAGCTGGGAGATCGCAGACCTAGCGAACTGCTACGCGTCATGCGGCGGCGCGCCGAATCTTACAACGTGCCGGAGGAATTAATGATGGAACTTTTTCTACAACATTTGCCGACGCCCGTACAGTCAATCATCGCAGCAGTAACACCGTTAAGCCTAGAAAAGGCTGCGGACATCGCTGACAGAGTAATGGAAGTGACACCTATGCTGGTAAGTGCTTGTTCTGTTTCCTCAGTTCATTCCATTGAAGACCGATTGCTTTAGGAAATCAAAAAAATTTATACGCAGATAGATGAAATTTCGTTGCGTAGAGGTCGCAGTCCTCATCGCAACAGTGCGTCGCGTGCTCGTAGTAAATCACGATCCAAAACTTTCGCTAACTGTTGGTATCACCATAAGTTTGGCCATAATGCCAAGAAATGCGTTCCCCCGTGCAATTTTGGAAAAAACGACGACGGCCGGGTGTAGCGGCGACTACCACCTTGCCATTAAACTCTCGTCGCCTGTTCGTGCGCGATCGACGTACCAATGTTAATTTTTTGATTGACACAGGAAGTGATGTTTCCATCATCCCTGCTTCAAGGTTACAAAAAAGAAACGCATTATAAATGACACTTTCGGCAGCTAACACCTCGCCAATTCAGGTCTATACAACTCAAACCCTTTCTTTAGATATTGGTCTTAGGAAAATTTTCAAATGGACATTTTTAGTTGGGAATGTATCCAACCCAATAATTGGTGCTGATTTTTTATATAATTTTAATCTAATGCCTAACTTAACCTCCAAAAATTTAATTGACTGCCAAACTAATATTACCTCGCCCTGCATACTAAAGAACAGTGCGATTCATTCAATTAAAACTGTATCAGGCGATAGTGTTTATCATAAATTATTATTGGATTTCCCTGAAATCACTACCCCCCCTCGTCCAGACCAAGAAGTTAAACATTCGGTTGTGCATTATATACAAACAATTGGTCCTCCTGTAACAGCGAAAGCACGCCGTCTCGCACCTGACCGTCTGCGCATTGCTAAGGACGAAATTCAAACCATGATCGAACTAGGTCACATGCGTCCTTCTAAAAGCAATTTCGCATCACCTTTGCACATGGTGCCGAAGAAAGACAGCGCTGAATGGAGACCAGTTGGACATTACCGAGCACTTAATGCTCAAACAATTAAAGACAACTATTCAGTTCCAAACATTTTGGACTTTACGTCTAACTTACATGGTACAAAAATATTTTCGCACATAGATCTGATTAAGGCTTATCACCAAATTCCAATCAACCCAGCAGATATCCATAAGAGTGCCATAATAACACCTTTTGGATTATTTGAGAGTACTCGAATGCAATTTGGCCTCTGCAATGCTGCAGCAACGTTTCAAAGGTTCATTGATGAGGTAACTCGTGGACTTCATTTTGTTTATGCCTTTGTTGATGACATTTTAGTCGCTTCAAAATCTCCAGAGGAGCATATCGAGCATCTCCGCATTGTATTTGAGCGTTTACAAAAGTATGGACTCAGTTTAAAACCCTCTAAATGTATTTTTGGCGTGTCATCAATTCAATTCTTAGGCTATAAAGTTTCTGAATTTGGAATTGAACCCTTAACAGATAGAGTGGACTGCATATTAAAATTTCCAAAACCAAATACAATAACACAATTGAGACGATTCTTAGGGCTTCTAAATTTCTATCGGCGGTTTATACAAAAAGCAGCACACATTTTAGCACCTTTAAATAAACTGTTAGAGGGAATTAAAAATAAAAAGAAATCTAAAAGACCCATTCGCAATAATCCCCAGGATACACTTCAATGGAATGAGGAGGCTGAACAAGCATTTAATGATGCAAAAAGTGCTTTAGCAGAAGCAACTCTACTTCACCATCCTATTCCAGGTGCAAAATTAAGTGTATGGGTTGATGCCAGCGATTTTGCTGTTGGCGGTTCTCTTATGCAAGTGCATGAAAACAGATGGGAGCCAATATGTCTGTGAAGCTTTCAAAAAGTCAGCAGAAATTCTCTACTTATGACCGAGAACTGTTGGCAATATACACAGCTGTAAAGCGATTTCAACATATGCTAGAAGGTCGCAGCTTCACAATATACACGGACCAAAAGCCTCTCATCTATGCTTTCAAACAGAAACCTGAGAAATGCAGCCCTCGTCAGTGGCGGCATCTTCACTACATATCACAATTCAGCACTGACATTCGCCATACTAGTGGAATCAACAATACAGTAGCTGATGCTCTATCTAGAGTAGAAATCAGCCCTATCTCCAATTCATTTTTTCTAGATTTCAATGCTTTCGCAGATGCCCAAAGAATTGATCCTGAATTAAAAAAATTGCAGACTGAAAATTGTACTTCTTTACAATTTAAATACATCCCCAGTCCAGTGACAAATACCAAACTTTTAAGTGATGTCTCTACAGATGTACCTCGACCATTTGTACCAGAAAATTTTCGCAGAACTCTTTTTGAACACTTTCATAACCTTGCACATCCAGGTGTAGCAGCAACTACACAACTAATTTCATCCAGGTATGTTTGGCCTCAGATGAAGAAACATCTTAAGGAATGGGTGAAAAGCTGCATTGCATGCCAGCGATCAAAAGTGATCAGGCACACCAAGACACCTTTAGGCACTTTCGCATCACCTGATGCAAGATTTTCTCACATCCACATCGATTTGATAGGTCCCTTACCTCCATCAGAAGGGCAGACCTTCTGTCTGACAATCATCGATAGATTTACAAGATGGCCTGAGGTAGTGCCTATTGCTGATATTACTGCAGAAACTGTATGTCGTGCTCTGTTCAGTGGTTGGATCTGTCGTTTTGGATGTCCTTCCACCATAACAACAGACCAAGGTCGACAATTTGAGTCCCATCTCTTTCGAGAGTTGACAAATATGCTTGGCACGACCAGAATTAGAACAACTGCCTTCCACCCTCAGTCGAATGGTTTAGTGGAACGTTTCCACCGTGTCCTAAAGAGTGCTATAAAGGCTCATGAAAATCCTAGATGGACTGAATGCTTACCTGCCATCTTACTTGGACTGAGAGCTGCTGTGAAAACAGATATAAATGCATCCAGCGCTGACTTAGTGTATGGTGTTTCACTCAAACTTCCAGCAGATTTGTGTACAGAATCTTCACCGAATAAAATTTCACAAAACAATTTCATCCAACAATTGCGGGAAAGGATGAATCACATCAAACCCATCCCTACATCCCATCATGTGAAATCCAAGGTTTTTGTGCACCCAGAATTAAACACTTGCTCTCATGTATTTCTAAGAGTGGATAAAGTCAGTCCACCCTTGTCACAACCCTACACTGGTCCTCATGCAGTACTTTCACGAGAGACCAAAAACATCACCATAGACTTAAATGGGAAGAAAAGTTGTGTCTCACTTGATAGAGTCAAGCCAGCTTTTCTATTTAATGACTTACCTGAGACTGATTACCCTGAAACCCAACCAAACGAAAAGAAATCACCAGAAAATCCTGAGACTGTAAAAACTCAAGTAACTAAATCTGGTAGACGTGTAAAATTTAATAAGAGGTTAATAACAGAAATTGGTTAAAACATTTTGTATATATTCATTTTGTAAAACATTTGAAAATTGCATCACATATATTTCATTTTTGTAAACATTTTGAAAATTGCATCATATATATTACATTCAAATTTTGACAGGTATATACATATTCATATTTTGTAAAGTAAATTATTTCTCTTTAGCCTTTGCAGCACTTTGTATTCAGGGACATATATTAATTATGGTATATACAAGTGAAATGTTTATTACATTCAGATATTACCCAGACTGTTTTCTTTACATATTAATATGTCGAATTTATATGCCATATATATTATTTTTTTTCATTTTATTTGTCTAGTAAGTTTGCATCAGGTATCTCCCAAAGAACAATGTATGTGAAAGATATTTTTTTCTTAATCATTGTATATTTAATACTTATTTTTAACATTTTGTCGTTCCTTCACAAGTTCATCACTGGAGGGATACTATTGTAGTGATAACTTATTTCATTTAATTTATAAGTGCATTTCATTCATTTACTGTATAATAGATGGCACCACCATTCAGTGTCATTTTATGTTGCACGACACCGATAGGTGGCGTGGCAGTATTGTATCCCGAGAATTCTCTCGATGCTCGCACACTTCGCTCGCTACTGTATAACCGAAAGGTGATGTTCGGAGATTGAATAAATATTATTTTGTTAAGTTTTAAAATCTATTTCCATCAATCTAATTCAGGCATCTAACAAGATAATAAAGTAAAAAGACGTCAGTTCTGCCGGGTTTTTTTGGAACGAAGTTCTTTTACGCGGCTTACAGTAGAATGAACTGGCAGGAATCGTAACGAAAAAGCGTTATGCCCCCTTCATAAGAGCTTTTTCTCAAGAACTCTGTGGCTGAATGGTTATCGCATCGGACTACGGAGTATCGGACTATCGCACTACGGAGCGAGAGGTCCCTGGTTCAAATCCCCGCACAAGCGCTAGCCGCTTCTATTCCGACTCATTCTTGGAATAGCACAGTATATTTATATATATATATATATATGTGTGTGTGTGTATATGTATATATATATATATATATATATATATATATGTGTGTGTATACATATATATATATAATCAATAGAAATCTACTTATTAAATCACGTTTAGAGTTGAAAAAATAACGTAAGGAACTTCGTTCCTGACGGGGGTCCCCCGACCGCACAATTTTTTTTGTTAGTTTGTTTTTAAATAATATTTCCAAAATGTAATCAAAGTCACAAACAAGTTTACCGAGCGTTGAATGTATCCCAATGTAATCTTCAGACTGTGGAGACAATTTCAATACACTGAAGTCTTTAGGTGACAAACAGTAGAAGTCTTCCAACAGTTGAAACTCTTCTGTATGACCCGTTTAGGGATCTGGCATTTACGGCCCGATGTCATAGTACGATCTCTGCCAAGAAACTGTCTAGGAAATTGACTACCGCCACAGAAATCAACGAATCAAGAGCAAGAAATAGAAAGCTAAGGAAGCTGTTACGCATGCTAGACCTCAAACAGTTTTAGTCAAGCTTACTCCTATATACTCGTAGATGTGTCAAAAACTTAAATTCGCTATTGTCAATGCTAAAATTAGATCAACGCATAGCCTGAAAAAAAAACCACGTTTTCATAATATTCCCTCCAAAATTGTAAATCTAATTTAAGATCGGAATTTGGCCTTTAAGCTTTTCCAAATCACCCGTCTGCCTGAACATAGGCAAAATTATTAACTCCTCCTCGCTCGCCTTGAAATTTGCAAATTTAAACAAACGAACTGGTCTTTCCCCCATGACAGCACTATCTGGCGGTTTGTAAAAATTCTCAAATTGCAGCGATCTGAATTTCCGTCCATTCAAGGCCCCCGGGGAGTTGCTTTTGATGACGTTGACAAAGCAAATACAATCGTTTTTCCCCGAAAATAAGATCGGGTCTTATATTAATTTTCTCTCCAAAAGACGCATTAAGGCAGGGGATGTCTTATTTTTTTTATGCACAAAAATTTGCATTTATTCGAATACAGTCATATCATCTTTTTCTGGAACATCGTCATGAAGCTGATAATACTCCCGAATCTGGTGCATTACCACTAAGGGAAAGAAAACCGGATCCCTTTAGGATCCTAAAAGAGCAGGATATTCAATGAAAAACATTGCAAGAGAAATTAACACCACGCTGAACATAAAACTGCTATTGCAATACTCGGAAAAATTTATTAAGGTCTTTCCCCAAAACAGTGACCAATTTAGGAAAATTCAGGACATGTCATCAAAAATGGGATCAAATTCTTCGCTATGGGGCCTCGTGAACAAAGACCGATAAAAATACTCATAATACTCCCCTTCGGATATTCCGGTTGAGGAAGTCAGGCAGGAACTTATAGATCTAGGTTTCCAGGAACAAAGGGTCTCTCAACTGAAGCGCTTTAACAATAAGTCCAAACTTCCAATCTTTTTGTTCAATTTGTTACCCTCGGATAAAACCAGAGAAATCTATAACATGAATGAATTTTTGGGATTTATTGTTCGTGTTGAAGCGTATAAATTCAAAGGGGGAAGCGAAAAAGTGTTGTAATTTTCAAAATTTCCACCACAGTAGCGATAATTGTAAATTAGATCCAAGATATATAAAATGTGATAAAAACCACCGAACTAGCGTATTTACAAAACTTATGACTGAAAAATCCATTTGTGCTAACTGTGGAGAAGACCACCTTGCTAAATATCAAGGCTGTACTCGTTACCCCATTTACACCAAAAAACAGAAAATAAAATTCATTAGAGACCTAGAAAAGATCAGTGAAGATAATGAGAGGGTAATACCACACTAACACCGGGAATTATTTCATGACCACTGAAACTGAACCAATTAAAACCTATACTGCACTTTAAAAATAAACAACAGGACTCTCCATCCCTGTAAATAACCCAAATTCTAATAATATTGTTTTTACTTTAGCTCCTATTCAAAATTTAAGCACACCAAATACATATTTTGCTCCAAGTAATGAAACCTTAACCCAGTTACACGCGTACTTTGAAAAACTAAAAACAGTTGAGAGACTAAGTAAGTATCCAAAAAACTTAAAATAATTTACATCAAAATGGATTGACTCAATTGGGATTAGGTAATCTTAATCTCCCAGTCGGTTTGATTGGACTTTCACTGTCTCCGTAGTTTATCGTCGACCATAGATTCACCTCGCGGTTCTCTCTCGTGCCAGCGTTCAACTGACGACGAGGGAGGGTGATAATTCTTCCAACTGGCAAACCTTCCAATCTGGTAAACCTAGTAAGCTTCGCTACTCCAAGTAAGCATCGCTGCTCGCCTTTTTGGATTTCTGCCTGACTGCCCTTCGCTGAACTCTATTACTTTCTTCGACCGCACTAATTGTTGTTTATTTTTCTGTAATACCTTTTTCTTAATTTCTCCTAACTTTTCTATGATTTTCTGTACTACCCTCAGACTTCTTGTAATTACTAATTAAATTAATTTTTATTTCTAATTCTAATAAATAAACTCATGGCGCAACAGTCCGCTGTGGACAAAGGCCAGCGGTGCCCATCTCAGCATTCTTGACCGTGGGCTTGGGGTGCCATACAGCATGTGTCTCAGTCAGGTGGTCAACCTGACGTGGGACCCTCAGAGTTTAGTTCCAAAGCATGCTTGGACCTCATTTTATCGACCCACTCAAGGGATTAAAGGCTGAGTCAATCTTGTCCAGTCGCAGGATCGAACCCTGGACCTGTGGTGTGGCAGCTTGACGCTTTTAACCACTGCGCCACCGGGCGTGTTTCTAATTCTACCAGTTCTTAATTTTCACTGCCATTATTAACTTTAATTTTTTTTCTCTCGCATTTCATTACTGCTGTAATTTTTATGAACGATAATCATGATACATGCCATTGTTGCTACTGAGGATAAGGAGCTTCTGACCTGAGGCGCCTCAATAGTTTTTCTTGCGACGACGACGAACATCGTCATAAATCTCCAAACCCCGAATTCCGGCCTGAATTTCTTGCGACTTCATTTCCTGTAGAACCGTTGGCCCTCATCTCTCATGTCTAGCAATGAGCACTTCTTGTTCATGTAGCTTTCTCGTAGTGCACTGGCAAAACATCTGTCAATGATTTTATCCCATGAATTCTTCACTTAAGTCACGATCTCTTGCAGGCTAGGCTTCACAAAGTTTTCACGTTCATTTCTTTCCATTTTATTTTCAATGTACTCATTGATTTCCATGCGCAAATGGTCCTTGAATGGCTTGTTTATTGCAATATCAAGAGTCTGCAGATGGGCAGTTTTTCCTGCGAGAATCATTATTTTATATTATTCTTTTTGCAAGGTAGTTTCTTCGTGTCTTTTGTGCGGTGAGTGCCGGATGAATCCCAGAATAGCAGATCTCTTTGGCCACCTCGCAAAACAAGTGGCAGCATTAAATCTACTCACTTCCTTATAATTGCTTGTGTGCAGGAGCCTTTTTCGGTTTCAAGAACACAAACGCATGAAACACATTCAATCTTATCTTTCTTGCCCTTTGTGATGATTAATGGCGGGACTTTCTTTCCATCCAGACGAATTACCAAAATACAGGTAACACCCTTTGCGCTTTCGGTGTGCCCTTTCGTAACCAGTGGTGGGAATGTAGATTGACAAGGCTCCCCTCTGATCAATTGTCTTTTGAGATCATTCACCCATAAACACTGCAGTTTCACTCATAGCAGTCATGTTGGAGAGTTGGTATTTAGAAAAATCGATGCGATCAAGAAAAGAATTGAATGCACGTTTAATAACTTCAGTATCTTCCAGCTTGAACAGTGTTATCGACCTTCTTAGAGACAGTTCATATCACTGAAGGAAGCCACCCATCCAGTGTTGTGATGCTTTGAATTCGTCTGGGGATCTGTGGTGCTATTAGAAGGGCAAATGCTTAAATATCAGCCCTACGAACAGTCAAAGCCTTTACTCTTCTGTCAGCAATCCATTCACAGATAAAGTTATGGTGGTTCGAAGTGGCTCTAGGTTATTAAACACTACTCCATCAGAAGGTTTTAAAAAATATATTTAATCGAACAACACAACGAACATATTCAGAACGTCACTCGGCATCGCACGTGCGACAAGCGAAATGTTTTTCTCCTTGACTCCCACGTGACGTCGCGCATCTCCCAAGTGAAGGGAGGGGGGCACTACAATGTCTTCCAACTTAGGAAATAATAGTTGCTGACCTGATCCATACTTGCGATTCTTAGCATTTCCCGCGTCCACTGTTGACTGAGGTTATCGTACTCTGATCGCCATTTTCGGATCATTCGGAGATCCAACCTCTTTTTCTTTGCTTTAAGATTCTTATTTCGGGAGTCCTCTACGATTCCTTTCTTGTACTCGATGGAATAGCTCTTTCTTTTTGCACTCACCTTGTTTGGGGATCAAAATATTATTCCCTTTAAATCTGTTATTAAATCAAACGTTAATTGAAGTCTTACAAAACAGGTGTGGCAACAAAAACTGTTAAGAATGATGAACTACACAACAGTGACGTAAAAATACAGGCACAAAATTAAGAAAATGTCTCTTCATTTCACACGAGTGCATTAAGTATGTCCATTACATCACACGACGCATTGAATTATGAAGATTCTAATACGTTAAGTCACAACCACGTCCGTTCGTAATCAAGCTCGTACGTGGGTTGTGATTGTACTCCGATTGGTCATTCGGCAATAAGTCTAGCTGACGATCTTAACTGAGGCTTATATTACGAGTATCCTGAAAAATCATGCTAGGTCTTATTTTCGGGGAAACAAGGTATTGCCGAAACTTATCGTGACAAATTTTCCCTTAATTATGAACTAGTGGACGAGGATAATGACCGAAATGTCCTCAACTCGGTTCAAAATTTTCTTTCTTCCCCCCACCCATGAAACTTATCCGGCTACTGTCGCGGAAATCTCTTACATTATTTAAAAACTTAAAGTTAAAAAATCACCGGGTAATGATAACATCAATTGTGTCCTCAAGCATCTCCTTATTAATATCATAAACCACCTGACTGTTATTATTAATGTAATCCTTAAATTTAATTATTTCCCCAAATGTTGGAAAACTGCTATTGTTAGTCCTATCCCCAAACCCGGTGCTGATCGTAAATTCCCCCAAAATTATCTCCCTATTAGTCTATTGTGTTCGTTTACTAAAATCACGGAATGCGTTCTTCTTAACAGTATCACTCACATCTTGTTCGAAAATGGAATTATTATCCCTGAAGAATTCGGGTTCAGGTCTCAGCATAGTACCATTTATCAGTTGCTCTGTGTTGTAGAATTCGCTAGCGAAGGATTACATACTCGGAGAACTACTGTTGCTCTCTTCCTTGATATTAAATGCACCTTCGACAGTCTGGCATCCGAGAATCATTTATAAACTAATACAAATTAATATGCCCGACTCTCTCATCCATTATTTTTTCGAAATTTCGCTGTCCGCATAAATCAGTTTATCTCTAGTGGCATTCAGCAAGGTTCGCTCCTTGGTCTGACTCTTTTTAAGACTATTAACGACATTCCTAGAGGAGTCAATGTTTTCTAAAAAAACGTTTTTTTCTCTTTTCCTTAAATGAAAAGACACCTTTTTTTTCAAAAAAAAATTTGAACTAAAGATAATTAATTAATGTTTAAAATACAGCATTTATTTATAATGTATGTACAGTAAATTATTTTTTACAGACACTATAACTTAGCACAAAATTGATGTTTCATGATAAATTTTTGCACATGTAAGGTCCTTCTAATTCATATCCCAGCTTTCTGTAATAATTCCTAGTACCAACACCTGAAAACAATAAAAATAAATAAATAAAATAAATTTATCAAGACATGTTATTGTAATAGGGACATTGTAATTTCATGGAAATTACAACGTGCCTATTACACATGTAATTTCCATGTGTAATAGGCACAAGGTGTAATTCATGGTGGCACATGGTTTCCATGTGTAATAGGCACAAAAATTCCAAAGCTAATTTTGAAATTTTTGAAAAAGAATTACAGAGTACATGAAGAGTATAGATTTACCAATACACAAACACTTTATCTCAAAAACACTGTAGTGTGTGGCATTGGTTTATATATCTTACAATTAAAAGAAAATAAATTTTCCCATAAAAATAATTTATTTTAATTTAAATAAGATCAAAAATTGAAAATATTGTTGCTGAGCAGTTTTCTGAAATATAATGCAGAAATTTTCAGCAGAAACTTCAAGATAATACCAAAGCCTTTTCTAAGTTGAACAGTTGCTGATAAACATTCCACAGATTGTAATTCCGACATGAATTACAATCTGTGTCACCTACTAAAATGGGGTATTATGATGACTTCAGTTGTCTTCCTTTCATTTTATTTCC
This sequence comes from Dolomedes plantarius, assembly GCA_907164885.2. NCBI lineage: Eukaryota > Metazoa > Arthropoda > Arachnida > Araneae > Dolomedidae > Dolomedes > Dolomedes plantarius. Next base: position 214,907,092 of record OU015495.1, read on the forward strand.
TAGCAAGAGGAAAATCCTCGCTGTCATGTTTTGGACAAAAGATTTAAGCAGATTGGACAGAAGATTTGCATCGATAGAAACTTTACAAAATCTTATTCTTTCATTCCTATACACGCATAAAATGAACAACTATACAGAGCTTGTGCATTACAAGCTCTGTATAGCACCATTTACACAGCAGACCAACCTTAACCTTGTTTTAAATAACTTTAAAGTAAACCTTAATCTTTCCTATTCAGGCTTTGATACTTGGCTGTCCGGCTAGTTTATGCCTGTGATGTAATTTTTTTTGTAAAAATTAGTTAATTTTTATAACTGGCAATAATATTTAACTAATTAATTAACTTTCAACCATGTGAAAAAGAATATTCTTTTACTGCACTTCAAATCTGAAGGGAAAAAAAGAAATAAGAATGTTAAGAAACTGTTATGAACATTGTACCTGATATAACAGCAATCTTATGAGAACCATGTTCTTCTAATGCTATTCTTTCTGCTTCTTCCATTAACAAAGTTCCAAAGCCCTATGGGAGGTGAAAAAAAAAAAAAATAAATAGAACTATATATGCCTAATTTTTCTGTAGGGAATGAAAGATAGACATAGGGAGAGAGATGGAAACTATATACCCCCAAACCTGTTTTTGTGCGGTGGATAGGGACCACATAAAAAAAAAGAAAAAATGCACAAAACTTCACGAGTAGCTACAAATAATATTTTTCGCAACACCTTTAAAAAGTACTTTTTTTATGCAGTGAATAGGAACCGCACAAAAAAAAGTCTCAAGTAGAAAATAACTCAAAACCTTACGAAATAACTAGGAATTAAATACTTGATCCAGGCAATATCCACCGTCTTCAATAATTTTTGCTAACACTTTAGAATAATTTTTAGCGGCTGTTTCATCAGCGGGTGCAGCTTTGCCCTTTATCTTCAGATTGTGAAGTGTGTGTCGTAAAAACCCGACTAACCAGCCAATGCTTACAGAATATTTCGGGCTTCCAATGTGAGACGATGAATTAGACGGTTCTAAATCCTTCAGATGATTATAAAACCGTATAGCTTTCTTTTTAATTAATTCTCTGTCAATGGGGATTCGTTTTTGAGTTAATTCTTGAACCCCCAATATGAGCGCCTTTTCCGTTTTCTCTATCAAAATGTCTCTTGAAAACGATGCTCTTTTAGCGCTTTCGTTTGTGGCACAATTACTAGATTTATTTATTTCACCTGCACGTTTTGTAAGTGCACGTTTTTGTATAGTGGATTCACATAATCCAAATTTTTTACCAAGAGCTGTGGATCCCTTCTGTTATTCGTTTTAAAATCGTAGTCTTAGTTTCTAAGGAAATTGCCTTTCTCTTCCCTTTGTTTTTGTCCATATTCATTTTCAGGGATTATGTCTAAAAAATAGAATAAAAATCCTAAAAATTTATATCTAAATAGAAAAAATAATAAATTTACCTTCAATTTAGGCTTTGAAATGAATCTTATCTTAATGGTCCAGGAACGTGAAAGCACTTTGAAAGACGTCAATTAAATAATGTGATTATATTACATATATAATGTAATTGGCTGATGCAATACTGCATTTTATTTGCAAATCAGTATCAGTATATGCAATGTGATGAAATATCAAAAATAAAAAAAAACTAAATGGCCGATCAAATCAAATTTTTTTTGATAACTTTGTCACTTATGTTCTAATTTGATTGAAATTTTCATATACCTCTCAAAAAAAAAAGACTGCACAAAAAGAGGTTTGAGTGTATTTCCTTCTGGTTACTTAATATTATCTAAATTAAAAAACTTGTTTATCTGTTTATATCTATCTTATTTGTTAATTCTATTTGTTAATGTTTGCAAATTCTATGATCTTATGTATAAAATCCTTGATGAACATGGTCACTTCAGTTGGAATTAGAGTGAAATTGGATAATAAGATTTTATCAGCAAGGTAACTGAAGTTTAAAGGTATTTTTACAGGATTCTTGTTAACTTATGGCATATTCTTTCCTGTTAAAACAAACAAACACAAACTTTTCTTACCTGATGCTGAAATTTTGTAGGATCTCTAGCACTTACTGGAACAACACTACCATAGCTTAACAAAGTTAAGTTTATGTAGTCTTTTATGAATGTACAAAAGGAAAACATTTTATACGAATACTGCAATACACACCATACACTAATTATACTTAACAACAATTTTTAAAGCATGAGGATTGCCTTCCAGCAACAGATCATCAAAGTTAATTTTAAAACTTTTCAAAAAGAATTACTGAGTATACAAGGCGAGTATATAGATTTACCAATACACAAATACTTTATCTCAAAGACTCTAGTGTGTGGCATTGGTTTATATATCTTAAAATTAAAAGAAAATAAATTTTCCCATAAAATAATTTATTTTAATTTAAATATTCAAGCAAGGATTGTTTCAAAACTCCCATCACAGTAATTGTGATAGTTTTTATTATGAATAAAATATGTACAACTAAACAAACCCCTTGCTTTAAAAACAAAAATACTTCAATAAAAAGGATACACATGTAGTTCCCTAACAACCGATACACCTTTTTTTAATTCTGGACGGAATGTATCATCTGAACATTTTCTCAATCTTAGCAAACCAACGAGAATATCTTGTTCTGGATCTTCATAAGATAAGAATGTTTCCCAGCCACCATTTGCAACATAGTCTCTTCGAATCAACTGTATCTACGCACACAAACAAACAGAAAAATGAGAATTCAATATAAAAGCTACATCCAAATAAGTGCATGTTTACGCTGAGTTACAACTCTGATAATTTAAAAAATGAATTTATGGAAAAAAAGAAATCAAATTTAATACTGATGCTTACTTCATACGGTCTGACTTTGTTATGAATTTCTTGAATTCCAACTTCCCTAGTACGAACATCCCTGCACTGAAGTCCAAGGTCTTTCATTCTTGCTAAAGCAAGTTCTCTGAGATTACCATGCTCAACTCCAGATGATACCAAGGGCATAGGAATATCTCTTGATTAAAATTAAAATTAGATAGTTCACATACAATTCAAAATAAATTTTTATCGTAAAAAAAAACCTTAAATGACCTTAAAAACTAATAAAAAAAGTGTAAGGATAAAGTGAAAAAATTACCTTTGCACTCTATATACTCTGGTCCAGGGAGGAACAAGTGATAAAATTTTAGCTATTAGATCTATTAACAAACTAGGTGGATAGCTTTTATATCTTCCAGTTTTCCATAATTCATACAGACCAGTTCCTCTTATGACTAATGTTGGATAAATTTTCAAACCATCAGCTCGGAAAGCAGGATCTTCAAAAAATTGCTGAAAGAATAAATCATTTAACCTAAATTGTATAAAACTTTAACAAAGAGGAATTCAGCATTGTGTTTTTTAAAAATAATCCTTATCAATTAAAGCTAAGGTATGTATATGAGAGTATTTTAAAAACAATTATTTTGTAAGATATTAAGTCAGGGGTGGCTCCAGTCCAGAGTTTTACTTATTTATTTTTATTAATTAATTTATTTATTTTTAAAATTTTATTTATTTATTTATTATTATTATTATTATTATTTTATATATATATATATATATATATATATATATATATATATATATATATATATAAAAAGAAATAGATGAAAGAATACCAGTAATAGCCCATAAGCTACTTGCAGCCAGGAACAAATAACATGAAAAGAAAAGTATGATAGAGGTTTTAGACAGCATCACTTCATCAGCGGTGTCAATACTGTCTAAAAACCAATGGATTGTTTCCGATGAGTATGATCTATACAATAAACACACTCAGACACCATACAATCCATGAAAAACAGATGAATTGATTAAAAATTGAAATAAGAGTTACTTAACCAAAGCACACCAAGCCTGGCGCTAGACAGAGCGGAAGTTAAGAACAAGTAACCGCAAGATGACTGACGTCACAAAACTTGCAACCATGGAGATACTCAGTTATTGACTTACTATGGTTACTGTATTTTAGGATTATTAATGCATTATTAATTTAGTTTTTAATTATTATTACTAAGAGTTATTTTTCTTATGATTTTTATTTTTAATTATGATTTTTATTTTATTTTTTATTTTTAGTAGTTATTTTTTCTATTATTTCTTATTGTTATGTTTAACTTATTAAAAGCAACAGAACAAACTATTCATTAAAACTAAAACAACTAATTATGTTTTTGGATAGATTTTTGGGGTAATTATTCCATGTTAGCACAGCTTTCAATATATATGTAAGGAATTATCATGGGGGGCTAACCATAAGAAACTTTAAAAGGGGGTTTTACAAGAGAAAATGGGAATTATCAATTGAATTCTACTAATTTACGAAGTATCGGAAAAGAAGCACTGCGGGAAAAATAGATAAAAGGGTTGGAGTTGATTGACAGCTTCGCCCCACCCCAGCCGCATGTTGGGTGCATACGTAATAGCTCTTGTGTGCATGCACAGTATTTCTAGAAGCTGGACACAAAGGGTTGAAAACAGCAGAGACAATGGTATGATTGACTAGGAAGCATGTGCTGCTTGGCAGGCACACGTTTTGCATAGGGATGGGACTAATTAATATTAATATGGAACTGAGCACCTGAATTTGATTTAATAAATATATTTCAGAGATTAATTAGTTTGATGTTTGTTATCACTCGCCACATCTGACTGATGATAGAAGAAGATGGAGAATTTTTGGGACTCGACTGCTGTTTTACGAAATACATGATCAACTAGTTCGGACTACAATGGTTTAAAATATGGGTGTGAAGAACAAGTCCGACATATATATCTATATATATAAAATAAATAAACATCGTCTCATTTTAAATTTAAACTCATTTAGTATTAGGTCTACGATTATATAATTTTAGGCTATGGGAAAAAAAAAAAAAAAAAAAAAAAAAAAAAAAAAAAAAAAAAAAAAAAAAAAAAAAGCCAGGCTTTTTTTTTTTTTGGGGGGGGGGGGGCAGCAATTGCCCCTACTGCCCCCCCTGAAGCCGCCATTGTATTAAGTTAGCAAATGTGATGAAAGGAACTAACTGGTTGGTTTGTTTAAGTTTATTGGCACAAGATCCAGAAAGGACAAGCTGAGCCAAACACATGGATGAAAGGAACTGATTTAGTTGATTTATAACCAAATGGAGACTGTTGACAAGCGGTTCTCAACCTGGGGGCGCGTAGAAGAATTTCAAGGGAGGCGTGAGTTTCTTTTCCAAGATTGAACAACCTATTCGGTGATAAAAAAAAATCTCCCATTGCAACTGATAAATGAATTGAAGGATCTTATATCAGGGAAATTTGGTAGCATTGCAAAATGAAATTGCAGACTATTTTCCAGATATTAGTTCAGAGAACTGGGAGTTTAAGTTGATAAGCGATCCTTTTAAAATCGACGTGGATGTACTTCCTGATCATATTCAGGAACAGACAATCGACCTACAATGTGATTCTCAAGCAAATGTGGAATTCAAAAGCATGGATGTTGAAAATTTTTGGTTACGCTATTTTTCTGTTTACCCAGAAGTTGCTTTGGAAGCTTTGAGGTTTTTAGGGCAGTTTTCCTCCACATATCTCTGTGAATCTCAATTTTCAGTATTAGTATACATAAAATCAAGTCACTTTCAACGCAAAGATGGACGTTGAAAGTGACCTGAGGGGAGATTTGTCACAGTTACAACCTAATATTCAAAAACTTGTCAAGGACAAATAATGCAGGCTTCTCATCAATGTTGTGAAAGTGACTGGTATTACATGCCAACCTCACCTAGATCCTTGATTACCTCAAACATATTTTATCTGTATTAATTCTTTGATTTCATATGTTCTAATAATATGTGTAATAATATTAAATTTTGTGTATGAAATTATCTATTCTATATTTTCATTTAATAACCAGCTTCAGTTTCAAATTCTGATTGTACTACTTGTATTGACCACATATGGTGGTGATGGTGGGGTAGGCGTGACAAAGGGGGCACAGAGCCTGAAAGGTTGAGAACCCCTGCTGTAGACTATGCTGTACGGTAAATGATGTGTGATGAAGTAGCACCTTTAAAAATTGAAACACTAGAAAAATAAACTAAAGTAAAGAAACTTACTACAAACTGGTCAACATCTCTTTCAAAATCAACATTGGGTAAATCTGGCATCATGTGAACAACAACTTTAAATCCACAATCCTTAGCCAATTGAAACGTTTCACAGACTGCTCTTACAGTATGGCCTCTAAAAATATAATAATAAAAGACTTCAAACATTATTATAAAAGATATGAAAATTACATAAAATATGTAAAAATGTTACAGCTAACAACATAGGCGTAGCGCGATTCTAATTTATTTATTTATTTATTTTTATTTTTATTTTTTTTTTTTGGGGGGGGGGGGGGGGGGGGAGATAGATACAAACTGAATTCAGTTAGCGCCATCTTCCGTGCACTGACTGCCTGGTGGTTCTTAAAATATGAAATATTATGATTATTTTTAAATTAAATAACAACAGAATTGATGTTTGAGTAGTATTCAAAAGTTGTACAAAGAGAAAAATAAATATAATATAAATAAAATGAGAAAAAAGTATAGCATCAAATTTTTGCTATGGATCATATTGTTAAAAACTATGTTAAAGCTAAAGACATAATCGGAATCTTCAGTTTCACAGTTTGCAAAAGTGACAAAAATACTCAACTTTCTGAAAAGTTTTCTACAATTTTCCGATTTTAACTGAACTTCTACTAACATTTTAATTTATTTCAAGTTAAGTTGGGGGGACACATGCCCCTCTGTCGCTACACCTATGGCTAACGATGATAATACATTACTTTTAAGCATTGCCGATAATAAGTACATGTTATGGTAAAATTATGCATAACCTTTAAAAGCAATATGGCAGATTTAAAAAATATATTTTAGTTAAAGTTTTGTCATTTATTATGAAAACACAATATAGAAAAAATACCTATTAGTATCCCTTGCTACATCTTCATACACACTCTGAACTCCTATTTCTAATCTTGTACATCCATATTTCAGCATATCGCTAGAAATTTAAAATACAAATTTATATAAAACAGTGTTCAGTACATTAAATTACATTATATATCAAAACAGAATAAAGAGTGGCATATATATATGTGCCGTTCACTTCACAAATCGATTAACTCCACTTTTTGAAATATCTTAAATTTAAGTGTCACAGCACTTGGTTCAGTCATAGCTTTTTATATTTATAATAAACTAGTTGGTACCCGCCAAAACATGATGGCTAGATAGTAAATAAATGTACTAATACACAAATTATACTCAACACATCATTGCCAAATGTTGAAAATCATAATAAATGGCAGAAACAAATTAAAGTGTTAAAGCGGCCTCATGCTTAGTGAGTATCTAAAGCCAGATTTAAAAATGTTAATGAGCATGTGCAGAAAGCAATTTTTTTAAAATTGTAAATTATTGCTCATTAAACAGCGCAAAATAAACAATTTCCATGAGGTTTAATCTTATATTTCACAAACATAATTATCATAAAAATAAAAATGGCAGAGAGAGATCTAGAGAGACTATCATTATCATTAAAACATGTCACTGAGCATGCGCAGAAATCAATTTTTTTAATTGTAAATTATCGTTCATTAATAGAAAATGCGGTTATAAAAACCAAATTTGACAAATCTACAGATTACAATCTTTCGTTTAAGACCAAAATGAAGTAAATAGATGCAGCAGTTTTCTCTCACGGACTGCCCGAAAAGTCGGCTTAGCAACTTAAATATATAGATTTCCCAAATAATAAAGATTAACACCATTAAACGACAAATTATTTTGGCCATCTATATAAATAAAAGGAAAACGGGGTCTGTTAGCTGGAAATGGAACAATTCCAGGTAGACAGTTTCTGGTATGGCATTCGTTATGAAATTCGGCCATGTTGGAAAATGTCGAAATCAATTTGTTTTTCCATGAAAGTACATAAATGTTACATATTTGGAAAGAGCTTTAAAAACTGATAATTTTTTCTGCATATACTTATTCAGTTACTTTAATAGTTTTAGAGATATTTTAATTCTAAATGCATACTCCGCCATGTTTTAAAAGTTAAAACCAATGTATTTTTTTATTAAAGAAAGTACATAAATTTTACATATTTAGAAAGAGCATTAAAAGCTGATAATTTTTTCTGCATACACTTATTCTATTAATTCAATAGTTTTAGAGTTATTCGAATTCTAATGAGGCATCTCCTGTGAGATCATTAATCTTTGACGATGTAAACAAAGGGTGATTCATTCACAACGTAATTCTCACTAAAAAATGAATCACTGAAAAGAAATGTTTCATCGTGTGTCTATTTTTAAATTTTTTTCTATTTTTCATACTCTTAACTCAAACTTTTTAATCATAAATAGATCATTTGAAGATGTACCAATTTTGGAGGGATTTTTTGACAGTTAAAAGTGAAATTTTTTTAAAATTCAAGTGAACTGTGATTCGATTTGGGTATTCGATCAATGCTAAACAATAGCCGGCAATAAGATTCTTTTTGTTTTCATTTCATAGTTCTATATCCTTTCTTGAGAGGTTGTTGAATCATTAAACATGAACATGTGATATAAGATTCTTTTTGTTCTCATTTCATAGTTCTATATCTATCTTCAGTTTTGTTTATACACGGTTTTCAGTTTTGATTTTAGATTTATAGAATCATGTTTGAACTGTCCAAACATAATCTTTATTTTCATTTCACCAATTTTTTTTCCAAAACTGTTCACATTTCATGTATTTCTTTCTTTGGTTTTAGGTAAATATTCTACTTATATATATTTTGTATGAAGTTCACCATTTCTTTGTTTTGTTCATTACACGCTAAAATATTTAAAAAGGGCATATTCACATTTTTTTATATAAATATTTATATTTAGGAAATGTTGGTGTTTATTGAGAGGTTTATTTGTTTTTCCACAGTACCATATGCTCCGGAAGCCTGTTTAATAATTCAATTTGAGCTTATCTTTTGACTAAACAGAATAGAGAATATCTTGCAACATAGACATGTGCAATTCTGCCTAATACATGCACTCATATAATTTCAATGTATAATGCATTATTATGTCACCCATAACACAAATTTCAGGAAATTTGAATTTTTGTATTGCAGGAATATAGGCTAAAGTAGCCAGCCGATTTCTCTTCACATGAAAATTTATCTTTTTGTAATGCAGGTATGCTCATATCATACCAGGTGGTGGTGGGTGTTAATACGAATAACAAATTTTTATTTTTTGTAGTTTTGTGTGTGTGTAAATTAATAGTGCCCCCTATGAAACTTCTTCCTCTCAATTAATCAATTCAAAGCCATCTATCTGGTGGATGGATGGCCCAAGCATAGCCGGGCCTAGTCCAGCTAGTTGAATAATAAATAGTTTATTTCAGAAGCCATTTTGAGTATAAGTAATTAATAAGTAAGTTATATAGTTAGTTATCATATTTTATTAACCTTATACCATACGGTATTGTATAATATTTATTTGAATTTATATTATAAAGGGAATTTTAAAAAACAATGTACACTATTTCATTGCATTTCTCCACTTTTTGCTTTACAGAGTTAATCGATTTGTGCAGCGAACGGCTCATATATGCTCATAATTGAAGAAGATTTTCATTGTATTCAACTACAGAAATGAAACATGACTGTGTACTTCTTACATCATACTGATGCAAAAACAGCAGAAATGTGCTTCTAAGCACACCACACAATTCAAACAAAATATCCCAAAATACACACACACACACACACACACACACACACACAAAAAACACCCAGAAATGATCGAATTTTATAATTAAACTAAATATAGGGTAGATGTTGTAGATTAAACGACCCGAAAGCATTCAGTAAAATCACTCAGTCCACTGGTCAGTACGTTTTTTTAAAAAAAAATTCTTGACTTAGCAGTGATAAATGCATGGGTACTTTTCAAGGAAGTAACAGGAAAAACAGTTAAAAGCAGACTTTAATTTGTTCCTTGCTAAAGAGCTAAGAGAAAATTACATTTTAGACAGAGACAAATCATTTGTATTATGCCACCAAGAATGATTACTGACTCACAACCATCTCTCAAATGTAAAAAATGCCAAATCAATTTATGCAAAGGAAACGGAACCTCTGTCAACTGTTCCAAATGTAATTTAGCTGTTTGTGGATACTGTACTGGAAAAAGGAGAGCTTTAACTACTGTGAAAATTGCTGTAAGAAGGAATGAATCTGTAAGTACTAATATAATTAATAAATTAACTCTCTATATTGTCAGACTTTATTTTTATGCATCGTGAATTTAAAAAATACTTTTAATTAGTAAATGAACTTTCTATGATGTTATACTCTATTTCTACACATCTTTAATTAAAAAGAGAAAAAACTTTTTTACATGTATATGCATAAAAACATGTCAATGAACTTTATAAGTACATTCAAGAAAACTGTTTTGAAAATTTAAATGTTTCAAAATTCATGTCTTACATGCTCATGTGCATTCTTAAAAAAATCTATTACAAAGTGATTCACATTTAGAATAAGCTTACTTTCTTATCTATATATATATATATAACAGTTCCGTAACTGACTCACTGACTGACTGACATACAACGCACAGACCAAACCGCTGGACCTAAAAGACTGAAATTTTGCATGGCGATTCTTCTTATGGTGTAGGGGTGCACTACGAAAGATTTTTGAAAAATTCTTCTTAGATTTTTTTAAATTAAATTTTTAAGCTGTTTTTGTAAAATTTTTTTAAGGTTTGCATTTAAAATAATAATTTGAGGGTTATAAAATTTATATCACGAGAAAGATCATAAAAATTCCTTTAAAATGAAATCTTTTTCAAATCTATACCTCTATTTTCTGATTTTTGGTGAATTTTTAAAGATCAAATTTTAGAATTTAATTTATTAAATAATGATCACGCGATTTCTTTTTCTGGTACTTTGAATAAATTTATCGTCACGAGCATAACAACTAAATAGACAAAAAAAAAAAAAAAATTCCTTTTCTTTCTAATGCAGCAGATGATTGGATTATCCCAAAAAAATAAACATGCCTTACGATTTTTTTATATATATATATATAAATATATAAATTACATCAATTGTATACATTGATCATTGCATTTATTATAAATATATGTTTATTTTTTTGGGCATTAATTGCATACATTGACCGTTGTATTTAATTTGAATGTACTCCGTAGCGAAGCGCGGGTTTTCAGCTAGTTTCCATATATTATTTGAAATATAAGGTTATAAAAGGCCTTTCTTGCGAGGGGTAAAAATAACCTCTCTCTGTAGTTCTAGTTATATACAAAATGCCGTAGTTCTAGTGTTAAAATAATCCTGAAAAATTACAATAATGCAGCAAGTAAACATGCTTTGCCCATATTTATACAAGCCTCTCAGTTTTTCAGATATGATTTAAACCTAAAACCATGTTGCATGTCATTCAATAAAAATAAAGATAATAATACAAAAGACATAAATGAAAATATTAACATGTTTCCCTTAATACAGCTGATGATAACAATAAAAAAATAACAGATAACAGCATTTCCCACAAACAGATAAGTAATGATATTGTCCTCTGTTTAAATAATAGCAATAGAGGTAATTCATCAGTTAGATAATTAAAATAAAAACCTATGTATAAAACCATACACAAATGTTCTTATTTGGTCAAAACATTTGATGGACTGAAGAATTTACTGAGGCATGCAAATGTCTTAAACTAGTACATCATTAAAAATAAACAATCAGTTTAAGTTATGCATAATGTCTTTAGGTAAAAATGATATAATTTTCACCAATTTAAGCCATGGGTAAACATTTAGTTTTAGCCATAAAACATTTATGATTCTATACGAAAAATAAGGAAGATAGCTATAAGATGTCCAATTAAGGTTCAAGTAAATATAGCAGAATCAAAATTCCTGTGAGTGCGAATACCCCCCCCCCCCCTAACTCAGTGGATACAATCATTCTTGGTAGAGAACCAAATTGCTCCGAGATGGGATGGGATGGGGTGAACTACATAAATGATTACATAACCTTTTTGAACATCAAACAGAATGATTGTATTACACGAATTGTAAAAGAAGAAAAACAATTTTTAACGGATTTTTCAGGCTAATAAATGCCAAAAATTTGTGCTTCTACACACAAAAAGTTTCATCACAGAAAATCACTACATTTCTGCAACACTGACTTCTACTCATATTCATGGTTTTCCATCATTCTGAATTTTAATCTACATCGGCAACAATTTATGAAATACATTAATACCATCCATTAATGTTGTTAAGTGGTTAAAAAAGGTATGAAATAAATTTATGCTTTAAAGATAAAATTTTATGAAAACGGTAGAAAGATAAGAGTTAAAAGAAGATGGATTTAAGAAAGAAAAATAAATTTAACAAATGATTAGAACACTTGTGTACAATATTTACCTGAGATGCCTTTTCAAACAATAATCTGGTCTAGTTTCAATAGTAATTCCAATGCATTTGGTTTTAGAACGTTCACTGTACTTCACAGCCTCTTCTACAGAGGTACTAGAGTGACCAGATAATGCATCATGGAGATTTCTAATAAAATAATCCCGATAATCATCAGGAAGTGCCATAAAGGTACCACCCATGACTATGAATTCTACTTTATCAACATCATGACCAAGTTGTTGCAACTAAAGAAAAACAACAACAAAAAAGTTTTTCATTATATACTTTTTATTACTTATATGATATTAACTTCAATATTTCTAATTTTGTAACAGGTTTGAAAAACATTTAATCTCCTAGGAAAAAAAAAATCCCAAAATTTTTGACAAGCTAATTTAAATCTTATTAGATTCCTTCATAGTTTTAAGCACCATGATCATAGAAGCAATACAATACTGACTTAGTTACTCAATTTTCCAGCTATCAAAATTTATCTTTTAGCTTAAGTGAAATTTAGTATCTATCAATACAACTTATTATTTAGCATTTACTTTGCAATTGATTAAATAACTGTCAAATAAAATTTATATAAATTGGTGATTGATGAATTTATGGGAAAATATAGCTAATCAAGTTTGAATGTACTTGGAATACAAGATGAATAAATAATAAAATCAGCAAAACAGAGATGCAAGAGATACTAGACATGTAAAGCAACTAAATGTCATTAGTGAAAAATCACAAAATGTTTAACAATCTAAACAGAATTATGTGTAAAGCAACACTATATATATATATATATATATATATATATATATATAAACATTTTAAATCACATACAAAAATACAAAACTATATTAAAGCCTTCATTTATGATTTAAATAACATTTATAAAATAACAACCACAGAAAATAACTGGGAAAATTTGTTATTTGATGTAAAATGGATATGAGTTCAGATTTTCACGATTGGTAAACATTAAAAAATTATACACAATACACATGTATTATTAATTTTCTGACATGTTAAACAAGCAGTAATAAAAAATTATGTACCCTTAAAGTGTAAAATAAGTCTTTTAAAGAAACACATTGAAAATTTTAAAAATATGAAAAAATGTTTTAAAAATAATTTAATTTTGTTAGATAAAAATTTCATTACTTGCTCAAGTCTGTGTCTGGTTTGCAGGAAAGGATCATATCTTGCTCGGATGGCTCTCATAGAGGTAGGCTGAAATAAAAATTTTATGGTAGCATTTTCTGATTAACATCTTGGGTTAGAAATTTTTTCTAATTTAAGTCATCAATGAAAAATCATTTTCACGCAAATTTTATTTGACATGATTATGACGGTAGAAACCACTAAATAACACATTTAAACAAAAATTAGGTATAATTCTCATGCGACATAAAATTTCCTTTTCTGGTTTGTTTTGCAAAAAGCTTCTCTGTAGAAGAGTTCAAATAATATCATCATGGACAGCAGACTTTGTCAGCAGTAAATTTAGAAATACATACTTAAAACTAAAATGTTTCAATTTAACTGTTATTTACAAACAAATATGAAACATACAAAATAAAATTTTATGGTTTTAAGTCATGAATTAAAAATAAAAGCTCATTTAAAGTTCATTCTAAAATAATTTAAAAGCTAATGATATTCTGAGGAATTCCCTTTTTAGATGATTAAAACACCAACATTTCTTCAAACATTATTTGTATCAATATTTAATTACAAAACAAGTTTATATTTATGTATTATAAATACTAAAGTTAAGATAATAAAAATTTACTTAAGACACGTAAATCTTTACTATCTTAACTAAACATTTTAACTCTTACTTGAAGGTGAACTATATTACAGCAGCTGGTATATAAAGTTTTTTTCCAATCAGCTTGACAGAAATTTTTTTTCAAATATTTTAAATACTTTGTAAGCAAAAACTCCTTGATTTATCATAAAATTCATAGAAAGGACAAACAATTAAAATTTAAATTCTATCTACTGGAAAATAAATACTAATACTCAAAGTTTGTAATATAAATCTACATTTCTATGAACAATAAAAAAGTGAATGACATCAGCAAAAACAAATCTTTTCGATCATATTCTAATATATATATATATGTCCAGTGTTTTTTTAATATAAAACTTTCATGCCCACTAAAGAAAGGGAAATACATTACTGAGCTTAACAAAGGCTGGCTTTTTTAAAGCTTTAGAAGAAAACTCTTGGTCCCTGAAAAAAGCATGAAATAAAAATAATGCCTCTCTTAAGGGTCCCTAATGTAATTTAAAAATTTAATGCCTTTTAAGGATTTTGCAAGCCTATTTGAATATTATTTGGATGATTATGCTTTTTATATAACAAATACATACAGATATAAAATATACATATTTTAAGTATACCTCATAACCAGTATACGACTGAGTTGAATATTCAAAATCAGAGTCAGGACCACCAGGACAATACCTAAAATATAAAAAAACTATATTTGAAATAACTGTACATAAAGCCATACATAGTTATATAAATAAATAGTGTTGAGAATTATTAATATATCCCCAACAGAATTTCTATTATAAAAGCAAATGAATGCGACTTACACACACACATTTCCAGTCATATTTATATGTGGACATCGATGAGGTTTGCACATTACTGCAACAACAGCAATCTATAAAGATAAAATTTAAGCTTAAATCTGGAATGTCTAAAAAGGAATGAAATTATTTCAGTTTCAGAGTAGGAGTACATAGCAATAATATCAATCAAATTTAATAAAAGTAATTTGAATAATTACCCCACTGGCAGTCCTGACAGGTTTTGCCTTTAATTTAGGAAGAAGAATCTGAAAAAGGTATAAAAAATATTGCAACTCTTATCAACACAAAATAAAATTTTAAAATCTAAAATTTCTAATCTAGACATCACTATTAGTGATTTGACCTAAAAAATACTAGGTATAATTAGAACATATAATCTTTTGTTTTAACTAGCATAGTAAAGACAAACTTAGATACAAGTATGACTGCCTTAAGAGTTATATTTATTACTAGTCTATGCATATAATTTAGGTACCGTAAAGTGGGGGTGAGATTGTGCCAGGTTTTGAGGTTTTTTTTATGCCATTTCTTTATTTACAACATAATCGGATGAATTTTGTACAGAAAGATAGATACGCATTTCAGCATTCTATTTTGTAACAGAAATTTTTTTTAGAGTGGTTTGGGAGTAATATTTTTTTTTCTGGCACTATCTCTCCCCACTGAGTGGGGAGAGATTAAGTCGCTCCTTTTTCTCCATTACAGTTGCCATGGATTCAGTCGTGACACATTCACACACCTCTTAATTTGAAGCAAGACCACTCCTAGTTAATTTTGACTTGTTTTTTTAATAAAAAATTATTTTATCTCAAAAATTAATAAATTTCATCAGACTTTTTTTTTGGCCAAATCCAAAATTTGTCTTTTTTCACTATACAGGAAACATACGCTTCCCCACTTTCAAAGCTGCTACGCATTTGACCCCCTTAATATGAAACGGCCATAAAGTCATTTACTCTGAAATTTGCTGTAGTTGCAATGATACCTTCAGCAACTGCATTCTTTATATTAGATTCCTCTTCATCCTCTTGAGAATGATCGTGATCTTTTCGTCTTGGTGGACTGTCCAGGTGGCTAGCACCATCCTTGTCGACAGTATTACCCAATTCTCTTAGCAGTGAATGCTACTAGATTTTAAAAACATGTTACTTTGTTAAAATATTTTTGATACAGATAGTTAAAGTTCCTTAAAAAATTTAAATAGAGAAATTACTGCAAAGAGGAAAGGATGGCACAATTTCACCCCATCAAGTGAACTTATTTTAATGATAATGTGATAATATGGCAACCGAAAAAGGTACAGTAATGAAACTCCACAGATAATACGTGAATAAAAACATTACTTACTAGTGCATAAAACTAATTCTCCATGCCACAAGAACCAACACTTTTCATAGATTGCAACAAAGTGATAAAATAGTGAATTGTTAAAAAAAATTGCGGGAGTCACAAAGATTGTATCAGAGGAACGTGATAACACTAGTTGATTTGTACCAACATACCTCTGCCCCATGGTAAACAGGAAAACTTAATAGCTCTAATAACAAGTCACCAGAGAGCACTGATTTGCTGAATTCTGTGTTGGTACAATCTCACCCCATTTTACGGTACTTCAAACCTATATTCAAGTTAAATTTTGCCTAAGGTATACAGTCCATTCAAGATAACTGGAAAGAGCAGTGAACAACATTAATGAATACCTAAGACTGTAGATGTTTGAAACTACAATATGTTGTTCCTTTGTTTAATGTGGAGGTATATTATTGCTGGCATTATAACTCTAACACTCAGACATAGCTAAATCCTGTAATATATTTTGTTTTTACTGATTTACATAATTAATTAAATAAATACACACACACACAAAAATATATATAATCTTTTTGATATTTACCAAGATAATATGAAAATATTCAAGAAATACAATATAACACAAAACAGTATTTATTCAACAGCATAAAAATTTCGAATAATGAATAAAGTAAAGAAAAGAAATCTTACTTTTCTGTAATCAACAGGAACAGCTGCAATGATGTCAGTTAAACGTGGCTGAGATTCTAAACCATATTTTGAACTTATTTCACATTTTATCCTGAAATATAAACATACAGAAAAAAAAAATTATGCTTACATGTTCAATTCTTTTCAAGCAATTTTCCAGCTCTTAAATGTCTTAATGTTATAAAAAAAGAATGGTTCAAAATAATTAAATTTTAGAATTATGGATAAATTATGCTAAAATCATACTAAAGTGTTTAAATGAATATCAGATTTTTTTTCAATTTTTTTCTAAATATCTAAATTTTTACACATACTAATTTAAATTTGCTCTGCAAATCTTTCTATATGCATCAAGGTATTTACTAATGTTTCATGTTAAAGAGCTTTGAGTCAGTGAAATAAAAGTGATGAAAAAATAACTTTCACAGATCTGCTATTTTATACTGCCAATATTTTATATATTAAAAATCAATAATCTTAATTTGGTTTCTTTATTGGTTTTAAAAATCAATAATCTTAAAGATGCTAAATTATTTAAATAACTACATTATTCTACAACAAATTCAAAAGGTCAAGGATGATGATATAACACATATGGAGTGATCTCAAATAAACAGTATAAAAAAAAGACAAACAATCAAAGACTTTAAAAAGATTAACTATAAAGCATACAGAAAAATAAATAAAATGCAAGTAAAGCTAAAAATATTTTATTTCTTATGACATAAAAACAGAATAATAAAAAATGATTGAATATGTATAGATCATAAAGAATCAAAAATCATGTTCTGCAAGTGTTAAACTTCCCCGATTCTTTTTAGAGGACACCCTGTTTATATCTTCATAGCTGTTAATCAATAATAAAATTGAGGAAAAGCTCAGGTAAAACCATTTTCTTTGCCTCATCTAACCAAGTTTATTTAAGTAAAAAAACAAAAATAAGCTCACAGTGGTGATGAAATTCACAGCACCCTAGGAGGCAGATTACTGAAGAGGCACAATTGGTATGTATGTGTTTCCAAGAAATAAAATTAAATTGATAAGTTGAAGTACATTGCCTTATTATAATTCATACTTTGGTATCTGCACATGTTTGATTTAATAATGTTATCATTCTTTGAATATTTTTGAGCATCTAAGTTGACCACTTTGACTTAGAGGCAGTGAAAATTATTTATCACATATTGTATAAGATGAATTTATAATCATTATAAATTTTTTTTTTTTTGACAGGTCAAGAAGCTTTGAAATGTCATTTTATTATAACTTTAACTTCTAATGAAACACACACAAGTAAATCAACATTGATATTAAGATTTGTACATAAAAAGGGAGATGCCAAAGAAATAAAGGGATAAAAAGAAATTTAGGGATTTTCTTCTAAAATAAGATTCTGCTAAATTCCAGATCTAACATATAAAAACTAATGATTACAAGATGTGCAAATTGCATCAGGAAATGCATCAATTTTATCCTCTTACTTCTCTGTTTATTGATAACAAAATTGTTTTGAAGATAAGAAGGTTACCCATAAATAACTATAATTTTATAGCAGCGAAATAAATACCTTTCTCTAATGAAAAGGCATAATTCCCAAAGACTGCTATCTAATAAAAGTACATTATACAATTCTGAATGTATCTCAAACAGTTGAGCTCACTACAGTTTGTTAAATAATACCAACATTTTTCGCGAAAGTTTTCTCAAGATAAAAGGATGTGATGATGATATTAAGGAATCGCTATACATTTATATGTCTCTTCACTCTCTATAAGTAAATCATTCAATGATTTACTTTCTTATATTACAAAAATTACAGACCACAATCCTTAAAAGTTGGCGATTTTTTTTAAAGGTCACCAATTTTGCGTTTCTGAGTCCTCCTTTTCTCCCCCCTCTCTCATATTTAGTTACTTTTGAAAGATTAAAACATCAGAATAACGAAATATGAAAGGGGGAAAAGAAAAAAAAAGGAACTCAGAAATTTGAGTGATCTTTAAAAATAATCGCAAAGTGAAAAAGTACAAGTTTAAATAAATAACAAACAGAAAAATTACGAAAATTGACTTACTTTGTTCTCGAAAGATTCATTTTTTTTGTAATTTTTTAAATTAAATTTTTTTTGCGTTTTTTTTAAAAGAATTTTTTAATTTTTTATTTATTTAGTCTTATGTTTTTTAAATTTCGGCGATTCAGAATCTTTGGAATCGGGGGGGGCAAGTCCTCACGATCGCCGAAAGGAAATCATTTACAAAATTTCCCGAGTTTTCATGTTTTTTTCTCCACATGAACTCGGCGAGATACGAGTCAAATTGACTCTCAGACTTCCGAGTTCCGCGGAGAGATCTTTTGATGGAGCTCCACAAACCCTCTATGGATTTTGTGTGTGCTTCAGTAACAGGGTCTTTAAATGTGACACCGTGATTTACCGAAAGGTGCATGAAACCTTCATCTGTAAGGCAATCATACGCCCTCCAGCAATCGGACACAATTATAGATCCCTGTTTGATATTACGCTTTATAACATCGAGCAAAACTGATTTACTCTTTTCATTCACAACTTCAAAAAAACATTTATCCGATCCCGTTTCAACACCTCCAAACACCCATTTTCCTTCCACTCTTTTACCTCTATTATATTTGCGCTTTCCAAATTCACCCTCATCAATTTCAACCACAACACCCGGTCCCCCAATCATATCGTTTTCAACCACAACCATGTCAACACACACATCCCTACAAAAATTCATCCAACCTGTGATGGATCTCTCGGACACATTCAACTCGTGAGAAATGAACTTCTTCGGGGCCTTAAATAGCCACAAATAGGTTAATATCAACACGCGGGTCATACTGAGATGGCTTTCTTCAAACCAACTCCCCTTGCGCACAGACCTTTTCACTCGATGGGGATTCTCACCATACTTTCTACACGTCCATTCATACCCATCAACTATTTCCTTCCTCTCCGACAAATGCATAGGCGACTTGCACACAGGACACTCAAAACAATTGGAAATTAAACCCATCATCATACACCATTCAATCACACACTTTTGCCCCTTTCGCTCAAGATCATAAAAAAAACACATCGTAATTTTATCGTTAGGAGGATCCATCGGCGATCGTGAAATGCGACAAACAAAACAACCCAAGTTGAATAAACGAACAAGAGCGCGGGAGAAAAGAAATAAAAGTCGTTTTAATTGCTCGACCCCTTTGAGTTCTAAGTTCGAACGAGGGCGGCAACCAATCAGATCGCGTATTCAAGAGTCATGCTAGAAAACGTCAGCAACAGGGTTGCTATCAAAGGTGCAGTCGACGGGATCGTAGGGGTAGCCAGAAAAAGGGGTACATCATGACAGGGAAAAACAAATGCCAAACTGGAAAGAAAAGTCGCCAAACTGCGACAGCCATCAACCAATTCCGATTAGTCAAAGTGTTAATTTATTTTGAGCATTGGACTAATAAAAAATTATAAACTTCTATTCGTATAAAGTGAAAAAATGAACTTTTACATTATGGGATATGAACGTATGATATTTTAAAAGACATTTATCCATAACAACTGATGTTTTAAATATAGGTGTCCAATTATGTTAACTTAAATAAGTTAACCTTTCAATTAGAGGAAGTTTTTTATCTTCTTCTTTACACCCATTATGTAAAATCACTTTAAAGCAAAAAATATCATTTAAAGACAGGGTACCAAAATTTACCTGTTAAGATTTATAGAAGTGTTACTCTTATGAGCTTTGATAAGTTCCTGGACTATTTCGGCGACAGTTATCACCATCAATTCATCTTTTGAAGCTCCAAAATCTAAATAGACAATTAAATTGTTTAAAACGTTACAATACAAACACAAAGAAAAAATTAATTTAATAAAGAATAAAATAAACCTTTCTGCTTATTTCGGCCCATATTTACAAAAATACTAAAGCAAAACACACGACCACGACAACGATGAACTTCAAGAGCACGTTTGTTTTGATACTCACATGCAATATAGAGTCGAACTATAGAATCGATTCAAAAATTGATGCTTCACATAATGTTTTTAACTTCAATAAAACCAAATTTTTTTCAATTAAAATTCATAACTTTTCTCGTGTTGATTAACAAAGTTTATTACATTTTTTTTAGCGATGTAATCTTTTGCATTGTCATACACTCGCAATCGTAATACATTCCCATGCTCCCCAAAAATGCTAAATTTTTTTCACATAAATCTTACATAAATGATACAGAATTTTAACATTATTCTTCATTCTTTGTCATTTGTTCATATTTGATGCGCAGTATCTGTTTTTTGTTTTCTTTCAAATTATTTTTGCCTATCCTTAACTGCGAATTCAAAATGGCAGACATCTGTACTTTAGATTGATTCGTTGTCCGTGTATGGAATTTAAATACATAGAACCTCAGGCATTTAAATCTCTGTTTAGAGAATCATTGTGTTGTTCTCGTGTTTGTATTTAGTGCCTAATCAGAGAGTTATACCAAGAAGCAAAGCTCGGCATATTTAAGATTGTTCATGATTTTGTGACTGATAAATTTAAAACCAAATTCATGCCTGTCTAAGTAAAATTAGGATAAAATTTGGTTGTTTTGTGCTTGTGAGCTTTGATTATCAAAATGTATTGTCTTCAGTGGCTTCTTCCAGTGCTTTTGATTCCTAAACCTGTCAATCCTGCTCTTCTGCAGAATCATATGATGTTTATGCTGCTATATTTAACTGGATTTTTTCTAGAGCGCAAACCATGCTCTATCTGCAGCCTTGTTTTTGTGATAACTGTTTTTCTTATTTGCTACAGTGGAATGGGGAGCTGCATGTTTACAACGTTTGCTAATTGTAACTCTGTTGCTTGTGAATTCACGTAGTTTTGAATTAATCGTATAACTGGGAAAACTCAAAAATATGCCAAATTATCATTGAAATATTGGTTCCGGTTTTTCGAATGCGTGATAATGATTCTTAACATATTGATACGGATTGAAGGGTTTTTACTGTTTCAAGATAGTTTTGAAAGATCTTCATCTTTCATCAGAAATGTTTTATCTTGTGTAAATCACGATGGGTAGCACTATTAAGTGCTTATTTTATATAAATTTTGTTCCCACGATATCCTACGATTTCTCATTTAACGACATGGGTATACCTACGTTATGTAGTTGAAGTGATTTTAAAAAATGTTATTGTAAGTTTTGAGTAATAAATAAGTTTTGATTTATTCTTGTCTATTTTGATCAGTGTTTGAATACAAATAATTCTAAAATAATGCATTCACAAAATATATAGGAGCAACTGATGAGACCAATAACATTAAATTCTGTGCAAATTTTATTTCATAAATTTCTAATGATGTTGATGAATTCAAGGTTGATTATTAAACTTTATTTTCTTTCTGAAATGAATAGTGTTTGAAACTCATTCAATCTTGAACAGGTTCTTTCAATGTTTAAAAATGTCCACGAATATAGATAATGATCTAGATTACATAAAAATGTGTCAGAAGTGTGCAATTGTAAATACAGTGGACGCTTGTTAATTCGAACTCAAAGGTTCTCAGAAAAAAGTTCGAATTATCCAATGTTAAGATAAAATATATATAACTTTAAATGTGTATCACCGAAGAAAAAAATCTCCTAGTATGTTTAACCCCAGAAAATATATTATACTATGTTATCATATGTTAAACATATTAAAAAGCAATACAGACTTACCTTAATCATAAAATGAAGCAGAAGATATGCAGTATAAAGTAAACTTTTATTAAAAATATGAATTACACTTTGGGGAAAAACTGTAAAATGGATGTTTGGTTCTGTTTATGATGCCTACATTGTTCAGCCAGTTTCTCGATTTGAAGTAAACATTTCAATTCATATTCAGAGGAAGGTTCCATCTGAATAAATGCTTTCAGAGTTTTAATAGAGTCCATTATGACTTTGTCCATTATGACTTTGTCCATTATGGCTGCATTAAAAATATCTTTAGGCAGGTAAGTAGAGAAAAGCCCTGGCAGTTTCCTACCGAAATTAGTGCATACGTCTTCGTTTACATCAGAGCTTTGGCCACATACAGTTTGATAAGAAATATTGTGCCTTGACTTAAATCGAGAAAGCCATCCATCACTGCATTTAAAATCTTCAATACCCATTCGACTTCCCAATTCATCAGCCTTTGTCAGCACTAGGGGTCCATTTATCGGAAAATTTCGAGATCTAACATCCTGGAACCATAGCAGTAGAGCTTTCTCTAGAACTTCTTGGGATGCATTTCCCATGCGTTTCCTTCCTCTAGCAAATTTTGATTTTTCCCATGAATCTAAAATTGACTCCTTGTTTTTCAAATTAGTTGACAAGGCATTTTTTTAAATTCCATAGTCAGCTGCTAACTTTGTTTTACATTTGCCATTCTCTACTTTCTTTAAAATGTCTTCCTTTGTCTCCAAAGTTAGGGTTTTGTACATTCCATGTGTAGACATCCTGAATTTTTGCACGTTCACACCACACAGTGAGGAAGAAAAACTAGACGACATTAACTTGTCTGCACTGCAGTTATAACTGACGCAGCTCCCTAGAATCTGTAGTAAAGACTAGTTTTTCTGAAATTCTAAGAAAATCGATCCAAATAAAGGAAAATTGCTTTTTCTGTTTAGCACTAATAAGAAGGACAATAGCTACTAACGTTTAGCGGACATGCAATAGTCTAGGAATACATGCATGTGCCTCTTTATACAGAAAAGAAATTTTGACACACAAAATAATAAATACAGTGTGTATTTTCTCCATTAAACGAAGAAAAAGAATTTGTTTTGTCAAATTTTTAGTTAGAATTAACCGAAGTGATAAAAATTTAGTTCGAATTAAGGAGATATTTTTAACATTAACTCCAATACAAGTTTTTTGGGGCATTTGGATTAGTTCGAATTAACCGAAAGTTCGAATTAACGAGCATCCACTGTATATATTTTTTTGTTCATAGATCTTGAAATAATTGCATGCATCTGAGTGCTTGTTTATACATAAGCAAAGTATAGACTTATAAAATGTTCATCTATTGGTGTGACATTTAATAATCATATCTGCCTACCCTGGTGGTAGTTAGGTGTTAGCAAATGCCTACGACCATTTCAAGAAGTGAGTTAATATCTGGCTTTAGCTGAAACTAGATTATTCTATATATTATTATTATTATTATTTATTTATTTTTTGGGCCTGAGGTAGCCTAGTTGTAGTGCATTGGCTTTCAGTGCTGAGTATGCTTGGAACAAATATGACAAGCGTCATTAAATATATTTGTGTCTAGGCCGGATATGGGTATGTTAAATCCCTAGACTGAAAAGTCCTATGAGGTTAGTGGTTAAGGAAGGTACGATCCCCCCAGATGTTGCTATTGGGGGGGGGGGGGGGTGCTTGGTCAAAATTGAGGTGGCACCTGGCTTAGTTGGACTCCTACCCTTGTAGTGCCATTATTAAACCGGAGTCGCACCCCTTAGCCCATATGGACCTGGTCTGGAATACTTCCGGCTAGGGGGCATAAGAAACAACAACATTTATTTATTTATCTATAAAAAGAAAAAGCCTTGCAATGTTAGGCTTGTAGATAGTAAAAACTAACAATATCATGTAAGGTTATAGTAAAAACTAACAATATCATGTAAGGTTATTATGAAATAGAAATAGATTTGATGTGAAAAGTATGCTTGAAAGCATAATTTTAAATTTGTTTTAATGGTCAGAATCCTCATAATGCATTCCAATGGAAGAGAATATTAGCCATAGTGCATGTATGTATATGTATTTTGAGAAAACATTGAAAATTTATTAGATTAGTGAATGTAGCCAGAATAAAATTTCGAGTAGAACTGTCTATTGAATTTAAAGTTTTGTTTGAGCAAATATTGAAATTATTTTAAAACTTTTGCTTCAAAAATATTTGAAAACTAATTAATAGCACTCTTGTTAGTAGAATAATTGAAGACATTTACTTAGAAAATATTCATCAAGTAAACACTTTCAAAATATAAAATTTGGATAAATTTGGCAGCGTCAATATATGTTAGCTTTTCTGAAATTAATAAGTACGAGAAAAGTGCAGAAAAATTGTGTTCGCTTGTCATAACTTACTCATTTGAAAACTATGATAATGAAAATTCGAAAACTGAGAGTATACTGACAAAACTTTCAAATTCTACACCTCAGTAATCAAATAAGAATACTAAAATGAAGTTTTATAAAGATAAATTTTAGAAAAGAAAAAAAAATAGCAAAGCATCCCTTTTTATCACCTAATTTTATGAGCAACCTTGTTTAAGCTCCTATATTTTCTGTTATAAGTAGATCTATTTGAAGATCTTTATACACCTATGCTAAGAAGGGTCAGTGACAGTCCTCTTTAAAATTACAAAAATTTGGATGAAGAAATCTTAATGTTTTTAACAGTTTCTTTAAACATGAGAGGATGAAATATTTTTCTAATTAATTTTTTTAGTTAGAATTTATTTTATGGAAAAAATTTGACTGAGTTCCAAAACTTATACAGGTTGACATTAAAAAATCTGGTTCCTTCAGTTTTCCAACAAAATTTCAGGGCGTAATATCGAAGAACTCTTTTATTTAGTAGAACTAAAATTCTGTAGAACTGTTTTATTTTGTGAACATTAAAATTTCATTTGCCTTTCATTTAGTGTTTATTTTCCTTTCATTAAAGGACTGTGCTTGTTCCTGTCATTTTCTGTTAATTATATACAGCATATATAACCATAAAAATTTTGGCTCTCCTGAAGTCTGGATTTTGAATGTCAACTAATAAGTTTTATTAAAGATTTATATATTTCATAAATAACAGGCTCTTTATCCCAAGACCACAATTAGAGGTGGGAGATGAGTCCCTCTGGGATGGTTCAAAATATAAAATGTATATATGAAATAAATGAAAATTTTTTCATTCCATTTTTATTTACATTTTCTCTTAATTATTTACATTTTCTCTTTCATTTACTTCTTTGTTTTCAAGCAAGCTTTCTTAAAAATTTTCTCTTAATTAGATCACAACTGTTTATGTGCTGATTATTTGCGTAGTCCTTTTTCGTATGGGAACACTACTCTGAAAAATCTTGAAATGAAAACTCATTGGATTTTATGTGTGTCATTAAATAACAATTTATAAGATGCTGACAGAAAAATTCTCATCTCTCAGTTATTTCTCATTGGAATTTTCAAGCTTAGTAAACAATATTACTGTTATTAACAATTTGAATGAGAAGATGAAATGAAAGGAAAAAGTATCCCTAAAATATTTATGATGTTTCAATTTTTAGTCAGGAATTTCCTATTGATGAAGTATTATACATTGAGTCTACATTCTTAAATTTACACTCATCTATCAGTATTGATGCAGAAATTTTACAGGTGCTCTTTTACTTTCTCTATAACTACAAAATCATATCTTTACACTTTGTACTTTCATCCTGTTCTGAAGGAGAGTGCTTTTATTTTCCACTTTCAATGTGGCCATATACTTTGCATTTCATTTTATTATTAGCTTAATTTTTTTCTGTATACTTAAAAAATTTTGTTTATATTTTATTGTAACTAGATTCTTAAAAACTGCATCAGAATGATGTTAGTATTTTTAATTTTTTTTTTTTTCGCTGTGGAATTGAATTCACAATTTTATAAGAGTTCACCGATTCTTTTATCTATACATTTATCAATTTTGTAAGAGTTATTCCAGTTTTGTTGGAATTTATCACCTGTTTGTCATTTAATAGTTCACAGATTCCTTTCATAATTTTTTTTATCCTGTACTAAAAGACCCAGTCATTTTTTGATTTACAAAAAATTACATGTACAAAAGAAAAATTTAGATTTTGTTAAATAGGTATGACAAACACAAATGCATAAAAGCCAAACCTCAAAATTTGATTATGTGGGAATAGCATTGTTTCTACTACTAATTTAAACGCATTAATATTTTTCTGTTTAATGTTTTAACTTGAAATTTTTAATTTGTGTGTATGTGATCTGAAAAGAAGAAAAGTAAAGCAGCATCTATGCTGTTATAAGGGAAACTTTTTCTTATGTGTTAAATAATTTTTCTGGAAGTTTATTACACCAATAAGAGTTTCTACAAAGCAGCAGGGGGTTAAAATATCTTTTAAAAAAATTGTAAAATTAATGAATAGTAGTTAATCTTAGGAATTAAAAGGAATGTAATCTATTTTAATACATTGGGCATTTTGATAGAAAAATTCTAAATGCATCCTTTCAGTGGACTTCCTATGAGAAAATGTACTGTACAGACTGTTGGATTCTTAGCTCTCTTTAAATCAAGTTGTTACTACTTGGTTGATCGTCCTCGCATTGCTGGTATAAAAGTAATCCTTACGCACTGATAACCCATATTACTGTTCTGTATTATAAGACATGTACTTAAATAGACATTTTACTTTAATAACTTAGAGTATGAGAGAACAGTGTTGAGGTAGAATTTTTCTTTTCGGATACTGCGGCGTTGGTTCCCACAACCCGGACCTAGTTCTAGTTGGCGAATTGAAACTTTTCTATAAAGTAATCGAACTTTAAAAATCTTTTTATTTTTTAAAAACCTTTTCTTCTTCGTATTCCTTCTGCCATGAATGATATCCGTTACGTCATTATTTGAAGCCAACCTGTGGCTTCTTAAGCCTTTCGTAATTGCATTCTAAAGACCTACCTTGTTTACCATCGTTTGTTTTTCAGCGGACTGTTTCTGTTGATCCGGAAGTATTCCAGACCAGATCCGTATAGGCTGAGGGGTGCATCTCCGGTTCATAATGGAGTTCGCCTTAGCCAGGTGTCACCTCAATTTTGACCAAGCATCCATAGGGGCGACATTTAGGGGGATCGTACCTTCCCCACCCACTGACCTCATAGAAGGACTTTCCGGTCTACGGATTTAGCGTGCCCATATCCGACCTAGAAACGAAGGTATTTAACGACGCTTGCTGCGATTCAATCAATACCGAAAGCCGACGCGCTACCACTACGTTACCTCTAGCCTGGACTGTTTCTAAAAGATGCAAGTTCTCGGTTCATTTAATAAGTTTCCCCGAAAAAACGAATGTTATATATTGTTAGGCAATAGTTTACGTGCATTACTTTCCGACATTCGTGCTATCGTTTTAGACTGACGTAGCACTTGTTACCGAACTGCTGATGGCGTTACGGCAACTTTGACATCATACATCTGAGAAATGGGGTTTTTCATTTATTTTCTCCATGGTTTATTATTTTTCCTTCCCAGTGTATTTTATGCAAATATATGTTAATGTTATTTTACTTGCTTGTATAAATACCGCTCGAGTTAGAGCCCCTAGCAGCACACGCAGTCGGACTCGCGAGCTAGTGAGATTCGTGTGTTAGTCTGCGTGAGATTATTTTGGTTATACAAATGTTCCAAGTTTATTGCTTTTAATATTTTTTAACGTTTATTGAGGTTCTGAATAAACTTTATATTTTTAACTTAAGTCTTTCTGATTCATGAACACACCCCATGCCAGACAACTGCAGGCTCTGTCATATTGTAAAGTTAATTTTTCTTCATTATAATCATTGTATTCCCGGGCTAGAACTTTTTTATTCCTTAAGAGCTACGAGGTTCTGTTCGTAATTTCCCTGTAAATTCGTGGTACATTCAAATTCTTCTAGAGAAGTTTAAAAAGTCTGTTTCTCTTTCCTTTATATTCCGTTTGCGTTGGGCTTCTTAAAGACGGCTTTGCTTTAAACCCACTTAAAAGAGTGATGGAGTGATAATGTCAGTAAGCTAAAACGGTTCTAAATCCTAGAAACTTATTCCAACGGATTATATTTTCTGCCACAAACCAACCCTACATCTTTTCCTTTTTGGGATTTTTACACTTTTGCAAAACAATATAATTTACATTCACTTTCCTTTAAAAAATGTTCGCTTTACCCTTTTGTTATTTCAACTAAAAAATTACGGAAAAGTTAAAATTTTAATGGGTTTGTTTGTCTTTGTGTTTAAATAAAGATACGTGTAAATTTTTAAAATTTTCTTTAGTTTTTTTTTAAAGATAAGACAAACTATCGATGTCCTTCGCATAATGAAACTTTTCAAATGAAAAAAATGGAAAATTAAAATAATCTTGAAACACGTAAAATGCAAGCAAAGATCTACTTCCAAATACAGAGAAGAGGTCTAAAAAATATGCATTTTCTGATCTGTACCGACCGAAAAAATTCCCCATAACTCAGCAATGGGACTGAAGATCTGTGATTCAGTCGCTGTTTCCCTTTAAATCTCTAGTTTTGCACCAATATATATAAAGGAAGAAAGCTTTTTTTTAAAATGTCTCTAGAACTTATTTGCTTTTTGAATATCGATAAAACCTAGTTCTAGTATATTTTAAACTGCAATTCAAATTGTGGCGTTATTAGCATGTTATACGTTATATTTCCAAAAAATAATCGGACGCATATGTCGAAAGAGAAAAAGTGCATTTCTATGAAAAATTCAATACTTTGTTGAACAACCGAACTCGACTCTTCTGGGAATGCTTTCGACCAATTTCTAGTACGAGTCTACTGGGAGTTGTCTCCATTACTCGATTAAATCTTCTTCTAGTGGAAGGCATGCTAGCTCGTCCCATGAGTGTCCGATAGGATTGAAATGGGCAATCTGAGCCGGCCTATCTAATTTTCGTTTGTTTTGTTCTTCAAACCAATCATTGACAGAGCTCGAAGTGTGGCATGGGGCCAGATCACGCTAAAAGAGCCAAAAGTATGTTCCGGAGTACGGCCATATTGTAGGAAGTGTATAATTATCTAAAATGGTTATGTTCATTGAGTTAATAGCTGATGGGAAAACAATCAACGGTCTCAGCCCCTCACAGCAGAAACAGGCCTCTTTCGGATTTAACATTTAGGACAATTAAGTCGGAAAGAAAACTCTGCCCGGGTAAACACCATATCAATACCAGGCTCGTCTGTCTCATTTGTAAGGTTTGAAGCGCGATTCATCACCCCAAATAATCTTTTCCCTTTCTTCTATAGTCCATAAACGACGTGCTAAACACCACTACAATCTCTTTCTGGTATTTTGCCGAGTAATGTGCAGCCGTTTTCACAAGATATTCCTTTAGAGTCCCCAATAAGCATCTCTGGCGTCGATGGTACAATGTGTGCGGCATCGCATGTCGGGGTTTCGCTTCAGTATTGCTGTCTGCCTTCTATCGTCGAAAGACATCTGCCACACTTGATTTCGGGATGATTAGAAAACCAGATAACTCGCTCCCCAATAAAAAAGCTCCCGGCCTTGACAATATCACCAACCCGGCAATTAAAAACCTTCCCTTAAATTATGTAACCTATATCACTGAGCTAACCAACAAAATTTTTAAATATAAATATTTCCCTATAGCCTGGAAAACGTCTATAATACTCCCAATAATAAAAAAAAAACCCAGTGAAGACCCTGCAATTCCTAAAAATTACCGTCCAATTTGTCTGCTCTCCTCTCTTAGTAAGCTGGTTGAACACATACTGTGTAAAAGAATTAACAGGTTCCTGGATGATCATAGTGTCATTATAAACGCTCAGTTTGGCTTCAGAGCCCAACACTCGACTACAAATCAACTGCTCCGAGTGATGGAATTCATCCATGATGGATTTCAGAATCGGATGCAGACTGATGTCATTCTCTTTGATATAGAAAAAGCTTTTGATCGCGTCTGGCACAGCGCGCAAATTTATAAACTTATAAAACTGAAATTGCCCTTTGATATTCACTTAATCCATTCCCATTTACTTAATAGAACATTTAAAATCCGCTACACTAAATTAACTTCTACACGTAACATTAACGCAGGCGTTCCACAAGGTTCGAACCTCGGACCACTTTTGTTTAACATTTTTATTAATGACATTCCACACTCTACAAACACAATACTGACCATGTTTGCGGACGACACGGCAATCTTAGCGAAGAATCGCAACACAAAACATATATATACCTTCAATATATACCTTCAAAGGAACATTGACATGCTTGAACGTTGGTTCGAACGGTGGAGAATTAAATTAAACCCTGCTAAAACGAAAGCCATATTTTTAGTTTTAACAGAATTCAACCTCCGCCGGTCATAGTGTGTGGTCACTCAGTGCATTTCGAGAGAGAGGGCAAATACCTTGGAGTTTATCTAGATAGTAGGTTAACTTGGGAAAAAAACATAGTATCCAATATCGGACAATTTCTTAGAGCCCGCAGGGACTTAGCGCACCTCCTGTACCAAAACTAAATGAGTATGGAAAATAAATTTTTATTATAATAAGACTGTCCTTCGACCCATCTGGCCGGACGATGGCCGAATGGCTAGGGCGCTGGCTTTCGGTACCAGAGTCTGTGGGTTCGAATCCCACTCTTGGCATGGACGTTCGGAATCGGCTTTAAGCAGTAGGTCCCGGTCTAATTAGCCCTCGTGTAGCAAAAAATGACCGTAGCGCTCTAAACCTAAACCAAACCGAACCGAACCTTCGACCCATCTTGCTTTGTGCTGATCCGGTGTGGGGATCAGCAGCGGACACTCGTATTCAAAGGCTGCAGACAATGCAAAATAAAACTCTCCTGGATGAGGAGAATTTCCTAATCCCTCCTTCCGTGGGATTAGGAAAGCCCCTTGGTACCTGCGTAATGAAGTATTGCATAGATATATGGCAATAGAACCTATTCGGCACCATTAAAGAGCTAGCTATAAACTTTTATGAAAACATCTATTCAGTTAATCATGAAGACCTTGCAAACCTCCCGGACTATGACCTAAGAGAGTTTCCAAGACGTCATAAGGCCACCATGGTTATTAACCCTGGCCTCATTCCTGTGCGCAATAGTTAAATTTTTCTCCTCTTATTCTAAATTCCAAATTTCAATAGCCCAGATACTTCTTGTTTCTGACCTATCACTTCTGATTAATCGACCATAGAATCATCTCGCGGTTCCCTCTTGTGCCAGCGTTACTTGACGAAAAGGGGGGGGGGGGGATAACTCTTCCAACTGGTAAACCTTCCAATCTGGTAAACCTAGTAAGCTTCGCTACGCGCTCTTGTTAGATTTCTGTCTGACAGCCCTTCTCAGTACTTTGAAACTTAGCTTGACCGTCATTAATTTTTCAACAGTATTCTCCCCAAACCCCTCTATCTTAATATTTTCTCTATATTCCCCAGGTTTTCTGCCATTACCAAGTAACTTAAAATTTGAAACTACTATTACCAGCTCTTAATCTCTAATTATAGTTTAATTTAATCTAACTTAAACTTTTAAAAATTTATTTATATTTTTATTATTATTATTTATTCACATTATCAAATCTGATACAATCGTGCGAACGCTGCCCATGAAACATCCCACTGTTGATACCGAGGATAAGGAGCTCATGCTCTAAGACGCCTCGCAAGCTTTTCCTACGACGAGAAGCCCAGATGTTGTACGTAGAGACAACATCTGGTCTCTGTTTAAGTAGCATCCTAAGACGATACCTCTTCAGAGACCGCGCCAAAGTCCGCGCCATGCGCCAAAGAAGAATCCAACGAAATTTAAAGTTTTGCTAGGCGATCACGTTTATCTATGCGCTGCCCATATTCGGTTGCGCACGTTAATTTCAATGTGTCCGATTACTTTTGGCAGTATGATGGAAATGCAAAAGTGTAGATCAAGTGACATGTTTTTATATTCGTGTGGAAATAAAAACGAAATCGAGTTATTTCTCGTAGGAAATACCTCGAAGTATAGGTAGGTATTTCCTATTGTTACTTTCAACATCTCATGATCATTTTGGGTCGTTGAACGCCGCATTTGTAATCGCTCGATTTTGGTTAACTTTGTAGAACTCTACAGAATGGTGAAATGATGTTTTTATGAAAAGATGTATTATATATATGTAAACGTGGTGTGTGTGTGTCGTGTTATCACACACAGACACGGATCATCGCACAGACGCAAGAAGCACGAGCTTGGGGCCTCCGAAAGTTAGTAGCTTGTAAAAGAGATGCATCCTGTGGACCTGAGGCACAAATACCGTCTTCATACAGACAATAGGCTGTTTGTCGAACGACAAACAAGTGTCGTAAAAGTTTTTATAGCTTAAAAACTGACCAATAAAATATGCATTTTTGATTGTGAGAAATCACCCTAAATAAGGAACAACGTTTTGCGTACCTACTATTTATTGTTATGTGGGCAGACTGTTTTCGAAACTACAAACATAATGTTCAATGACCTGGAGAAATTTAGGCCGAAGTTTGAAAGATCCCGAATTTTTCCCATGTCATTTCAAACCAATGTTAAAACAGTTATCGATTACTGATAAAAACACTTGAAAGAACAAATTGATTCAAAACAAAAGTACTGGCGAGCCGTTTTAAATCGAGTGATTGCCACTATGAAATCACTACCCAGTTTCGGTTATGACATTTTTCTCGGCTACAGAGAAGGAGCAGCTTCCAATCGAGGGTGAAATTTCACAAGTTGTATCGACTATCTTACAGAATTCGACAGTTTTTTTGCAAAGATTTAGTTATCCAGGTAAAGGATTATTTATTACCCATTGTATGTGATGAATTCATAAATTTCTCAAGTTCAAAGAGTTAGGGCCTGTTCACATAGGAGTCCGTTGCGTTGCGTTAAGGAAAAGATGACGTTGAGCGAAAATAACTTAAATAAACCAATCATAGGCGTTAAAAATTTCATTGCTAATCGTTTGAAGGCATATGATTGGTTTATTTTCGTCTCAACGTCAACTTTTCCTTAACGCAACGTAACGCAACGCAACGCAACGGACTCCTATGTGAACAGGCCCTAACTCATTACACTACTCCCGATGTAACTCACATAGATCCTTTTTCTTGAGTTTTGTTGATAAAAAAGATGACATAATAGAACGGTTTTGTTCAAAATCGAAAATCGCGATTCTGAATAAGAACGGATCATATTTAATTATATTGGAAGAGTTATAAAAATCTCTAAGGATCAACCGTACGATAATGCGGCAAATACCGTTGGAAAATACACCGTATTTATAGCTACGATAAAATATACTGATACAGAAACCTATGTAAAATGCCCAAAATTTAATAGGAAATTGGGCTGCCTGAAACCTGTTCTGGAGCATTGAGTTATTTTACTTTGTTCAAAATTTAGATGTACCAAGTGATCATAATTAAACTTGGCCTATTCAGAGCCCTCTGTAGCTGTAACTAAAAGGCGGATTGAGCTGAAATTTTGCAGATAGACAATTCAAAGGTTGGCACTGAAAGATTCCGCAAAAAAATAATTAGTTCAATGTCCGCTAGGGAGCGCATTACAGCCTAAATGCTTGAAAAGTCATGCAATAAATAACTGTGCACAGTAAAAAAGTCATTTAAAACTTTTATTTTTACATTCTCAAGCTTTATGATGTTTAAAACTGTTGTTTTTACATTTTGAAGCATTATGACGGTACAAAAGTTGATAAATGTGGTGCAAGTGAAGAAGAAAACAATTTGATTTGCATAAGCATACGAATTCAAGTGAATTCTGGGTATAAAAAGGATGAGATCGAGTATCATTCTTCAGTTACGATGGCAATTAAATTGCAAGAACGTGCGTTAATCGTAAAACTTTTTTTTCAAAACCAGGGAAATGCTGTTGCAGCTCTTCGCGAATTTCGAAGTCAAAAGAAATTTTGTCGGGGTCCACAATGTTTCCACAAGGTGTGAGAGAGATGATATCTCGATTTGAAAACACTGGGTGTTTAAGCGTTCAACGTGGCAGAGGACGAAAGCCTATCAGAGAAGAAGTCGTTTCAGAAGTAGCAACGGCCGTTGTATAGCAGTCACTGACAAATGATCATGGAGTCAGCAGTGCACGTGCAGTGTCACGACAATTAGACGTACCGTATAGCACAGTGCAGAAGATCATGAGAAAAATAGTGACATTTTTTCCGTATTAGATCAGTGTG